>JAQPZY010001220.1:1120000-1707192 GCA_029931535.1 Margaritifera margaritifera
CAACATCATTTGGGGTTTTTCTGTTTTGTTTTGTTGTTGTTTTTATGTTAGAAGACTACACAAATCATTTCTATCCAGAAATAAGATTTTGACCTGGATAAATACTTTCTACAAAATTGTATCTATTTCTTACATCTAAACTTTTCAAAAACTTTGCAGATATATCTTAAGTTTTGAAAAACGAAATAACGGCACCGTGCTTGCAATAAATTTATTGCAACATTGCAATTTGTATGCATAACATGAATAAAAGTATACTGAATGGAACTGAGATACAAAGATGCATGAATATTTTCTCAAGCTCAACACCTACAAAAGACCTGATGAGTAACTTCAGTTTAAAAATGAATCAGTTTTGTATACTAGTGTTGCACTTTGAGTGAGACATGGGAAATTCTTCCACTCAAACTGTCAGTGTTCCCCAAAATTTAAACAATCCACATATCCTGATCATTACTGGGGGACAGAGTTACATAAAATGTCCACATGACAGCTCAACCAAGGTACAATACTGTAAACAAATTTAAAGCCTGTCAGAATTTCATTATATCAAGGCCGATTTTTTGTATCGAAAACACATTAATATAAAAGTCATGTTCATCTTAAAGTTGGACCATTTTATGTTATGTTGTAATATGACTTGCTGAACTCAAAATAAAGTTTACAATCAGTAAATATTCAATTTATTGATCTGTTTCTGCACATAATTAATTTATGTTATTAAACTTGCCCTAAACTGATCATGATTATACTTCAACCTTAATAATAACAATGTTGTGTCATTATAAAGTATGTCTCTGGAACCAAATAATGGCACTCTCTTTGCATTAACTAGATAAATATTTTTCCATTTTAACAGTTCTTTGACAACTTGCATACAGGGAGCTACAGTACTAATTCCCTGGCCTAAGTAGACTTTAAAGCCATTTTATAGGTATGGACAATTTTACTTTAAATTGGCACCATATATACTCAGGATTGTGCTGACATGCCCTTAAACCCTATATATGCATACACACATACTCATTTCAGTCTGATATATCAACCAAATGAAATACAGCATGTTCTATTCCTTTCTCTATTACTTCTGTCAAGACATTTGGAATTGAGTAATCAGATGCAGGTTTGGGATGAGTGGTCCGTGGGTTACCTTTTTTCAATGGCTGTAACTCATGCACAAAGAATCAAAACGACTATGCTCCGAGAGCAAATATATAAATTTTAAACTTACTGTATACTCGCACATAATCCGGGTCCAAATGCAAACAACACAGACCCTGATCTGCCATTGCATAATGTGCCAGCAGATCAGGGTCTATGTTGTTTGTTCTACTGATTACTCCTTACAAACTGCATAGACCCAGATCTGCCGGCGCATTATGCGACCTTAGATAAGATGAAAATGTGTGTATTGTATGCCAGAATTATATACAAATAACATTTTTGCACCCAAAAATCACCCGGTTCTTTATGCAACCAACTGGACATCAAGACATCAAGTTTCCTGTTCTTGCCTCTCTATATATATAATTGTGCCCAAACTTTGTAATATTTTTACTGTTGTGAATAAGCACAAGAAGTTACCTGCCTCCCTCTATTGAACTGATGGAGTGGTGGGATATGCAAAAGAATCAAATGACTTACCATACAATATGGGAGCTGCGGTGGCTCAGTGGTTAGCATGCCAGACTCACGACCCAAAGGGCCTGGGTTCGAATCCTACCATCAGACCAGCCTGGGTCAGCTGCTGTGGTGTGTCCTTGGACAAGGCACTTTACTCCAATTCCCTCAGCAATAAATAACCTACTTGTGTTGCTGTGCCCTAAAACACCAAACCAAACCAAAACCATACAATATGAACATAGAAATAGTGTGGCTTAGCTCACATCTCCATTGACCAAGACACAGTGTCTTGACATTTGCAAAAAACTGGCCTTTAGGCAGCAAGCATTGTGAATTCCTGACCTATATCAGTTCTCCCTGAATTAGTTTTTTGAGTTGTCCTTTCTAAGATACTGTCACTGATCCTCTATTGCCACAGCTAGCTGGAGTCAATAATACACAGTACATTTGATGTGCCGGGTATGTACAGATCCGAATCCACAGGTAGTCACAGAGAACTTGAACTCAACCATGATGTTACTTAAAGCAGGATTACTATTTAACTTTTTGTAGTACTTGCATATTTTTGTGAGTAGAGAAAATATCAACCAAAATCCTCTTCCTACTCGGGTTTTGGGGGGATTTACCGGTTACTTTTTTTAATCTATATTGTAAACCAGGAGTTTTGGAGTAGGAAGGAACTACAATACTTTGCTATCAGTTTCATTTGTAATTTTGTATTATCATTTTGAATCAGATAAGTACATGTAAAACTGATTTATTTTTTCTTGTTTATAGCTAAAATCTGATTTTTTATGGGCCAAAAATGGGGTATGCAATTCCAACCCAAAAAATGCAATATACATGTACATGTACTGCAAATGAAAAAAAAAAAACTTCTTCAGAAAAACTCGACCAAATAAAATATTTAGGTGTCAGAATTACTAGTGATCTGAAATAGAGCCTGCACATTTAAGAAATATGCACCACAGCAAATCAAACTTCAGGCCTATTATGACCAAACTAATCAAACTGCCCCAAAAATGTAGAAGTATTAGTTTTCAGTGGTTTAGTTACACCTATTTTAGAATATACTTGTACAGTTTGGAACCCCCACTCCCAAATATTACTGGGTGAACTTGAAAAAAATCCAAAAGGGAGCAGTCAGATTTTGTTACATCCAATTATGACTACACAAAAGGATGTATGACTTCAACATTGAATAGGTTGTTTTGAAAGCCCTTAAAACGACAAAGATGGGGAAACAGATTAATTACTTTTTACAAAGGTTTAAAAAACACTGCAAACATCCCCTGCTACAATTAGACCAAAATCCAAAAGACTTTGTAGAAATCAGCATGAACCTATCAACAAGATACCTGTTGATTGAAAAGGATTGAAAAAATGTAGTTCTTTTCCCCAAGAACCATCAAAGATTGGATTTTTTTTTTCTCGCCACAAATATTAATCACGACTGTTCTATCTTCATAAAACCAGATGGATGCATTTTCCAACTTAGTATGGCCATATTTTGTGTGAAACATTTTTTTTTGATTTAGCACAATGAAGAACCAAACTAATCAAAATCATACATCCAATTTTGTATCTTTGGACCTTGACATATGTGAGAGGTTAATCAGCCTCACCAGACTAAACAAGAATACATCAGAGATAACAATTTTATATTTCAGGAATGTCAGGATAATATGTGACACAAATAACAGCAATTGACTGTCCTACAAAAAAACACTAGCAAAGCAAATTATCAGAGAAGACACAGTAACATATTTTACCTAAATGAAGATAATATTAGAGAAATAATTCCATCTTTGTGAATAACAAGTTTGGGCACAAAGAAATATCCTACTTCTGCTTGAAAATATAATGGTTTTGCACCAGTCTGCTGCATATTGTCAGTAGGTACATTGTTTGTCCATAGTATTAGGTTAGATGCTAAACAGCTTATCTCATGGTAAAGGAAAAATTTTCAAACTAATCTTTGTGTAACTTGCTGAATTTATGTATTTAAAGGAGTTTTACTAATGATTTACTATATATCACCAGAAATTTGGCACTTGCAAAATGATGAAAGAGCTTGAAATCTCCACTGCATTTTCCACAATAAGCTTGTATTTTGCAGGCCTAAAATTTTACATAAATTTCTTTGTAACTAAAAGGACTAATAGACTGAGAAATTTATTAGTCCTGCTTCACTAACCCTTTCCTCAAAATGTTAACTGGCAACAAATGAAACTTTTCTAGCCATTGGACTATTGAAATTATGAAAACTACTAGTCCAACAGGTAAATTATGAAAACTACTAATCCAACAGGAAATTGATGAGCCTCGGGCAAGCGGACCACCATTAATTCAAGCCCTGGTTTGCAAGTATGTGAGCGTTATATTCAAGCCCTGTAAAGGTTGAAAAGTATGCAGGTAATGAAGATATTGTATACAAGGACTACTTTTTTTTTTTATTGTATTAATAAATCAATTGTTTTCAATGTTTTTTTACACATGATGGATAGTTTGACAATGAAAAATACTATACATTTACTCAAGCAGTAAGAAATTTTAACCAACTTAAGTTATTAATGTGGAAATTTGTAACAAATATATATTATGAAACATATCATGTCAGACTTCTGTATAGTAAAAGATATATAAAATGAAACATTTCATACTTCTGTATAGAAAATGGTATGTATCATGAAACATATCAGACCTGTAGAGCAAAAGATACATGTATATATCATGAAACATATCAGACCTGTATAGTAAAATATATGTATCATGAAACATATCAGACCTGTATAGTAAAAGATATGTATCATGAAACATATCAGACATGTGTATAGAAAACGGTATGTATAGCGAAAGATATATATCATGAAACATATCAGACCTGTATAGTAAAAGATAAGTATCATGAAACATATCAGACCTGTATAGCAAAAGATATGTATCATGAAACATATCAGACCTGTATAGCAAAAGATATGTATCATGAGACATATTAGACCTGTATAATAAAAGATATGTATCATGAAACATTTCAGACTTATGTATAGAAAACGATACGTATCATGAAACATATTAGACCTGTATAGTAAAATATATGTAACATGAAACATATCAGACCTGTATTGTAAAAGATATGTATCATGAAACCTATCAGACCTGTATAGTAAAAGATATGTATCATGAAGCATATCAGACCTGTATAGTAAAAGATATGTATCATGAAGCATATCAGACCTGTATAGTAAATGATATGCATCAAGAAACATTTCAGACTTGTGTATAGCAAACAATACGTATCATAAAACATATCAGACCTTTATAGTAAAAGATATGTATTTTGATATTGTTACATCTCTAGGTCTTAAAAATATGCAACATAAAGAAAGTGAAACCAACAATGTAAGTAAAATCACCAAGCAATTTATATCCAGACAATTAAATTTAAAATTCAAAAGACACTTACAATTTGTGAGTTAAATTCCAAATAATCCTAAATGTCCTAATCACAAGTCCAAAATGTTCCAAATTAATTCCAAAAACCTTGAATGTCCTGATGTACCACAAAGAATGAAATCCACAATGTATTTTAATGAGTTCACATAAATCCCAAAATCATGTACTAATCCAAAAGTCAACGAACACTTTATATTTCCAATGAATATTGTAAATAAATAATTCCTCTCAAATTATATCTGATTTCAACAACACAACTAAAATAGATTCCTTACAGACTGATCTTTTGGAACCAAAATTCTTAAATAGGAATTAATTTGTTTACCAAAATCTGTATATAAATACACATGCCTACAACTGGACATGTTGCAAAATACTATGTAAATAAATGGACAAAAGTTACGTATGTATTTTCAAATAACCATACAATTTACAATTATGGACAAAAGTTAAGTATATAAACATCATACATAACAATATCCATAACAGTACAACGACACTGGCTATATATACAGTCAAATATTCAAAATTACCACATTGTATT
Organism: Margaritifera margaritifera; assembly: GCA_029931535.1. Lineage (NCBI taxonomy): Eukaryota > Metazoa > Mollusca > Bivalvia > Unionida > Margaritiferidae > Margaritifera > Margaritifera margaritifera. Next base: position 1,125,624 of record JAQPZY010001220.1, read on the forward strand.
CTCATCCATTTTGATTGACAAAATGGAATTATGGCACTAAAATGACCAAAACTCTGACTCTGGAGCGTGGAAATGTATGTGTTTATCATAGTAACAGTCAACTCTTAGAGATAGGGCAACATAGACACAGATACATATTTAACAATAGCTTAGTGAACCTGTGGAGATAGGGCAACACAGACATATATACATATTGAACAATAGCTTGGTGAACCTGTGGAGATAGGTCAACATAGACATAGACACCCATCTAACCATAGTATGATGAACCAGTTGAGATAGGGCAACATAGACATAGATACCCATCTAACCACAGCATAATGAACCAGTTGAGATAAGTCAACACAGACATAGATACCCATCTAACCATAGCATGATGAACCAGTTGAGATAGGGCAACATAGACATAGATACCCATCTAATAATATCATATTGAACTAGTTGAGATAGGTCAACATAGACATAGATACCCATCTAACCATAGCCTGATGAACCAGTTGAGATAGGGCAACATAGACATAGATACCCATCTAATAATATCCTATTGAACCAGTTGAGATAGGGCAACAAAGACATAGATACCCATCTAACCATAGCACGATGAACCAGTTGAGATAGGGCAACACAGAAATAGATACCCATCTAATAATATCATATTGAACCAGTTGAGATAGGGCAACATAGGCATAGATACCCATCTAATAATATCATATTGAACAAGTTGAGATAAGGCAACATAGACATAGATACCCATCCAACCACAGCATGATGAACCAGTTGAGATAGGTCAACATAGATATAGATACCCATCTAATAATATCATATTGAACCAGTAGAGATAAGGCAACATAGTGGAGATAATACAACATAATCATAGAGACCCATCTAACAATAGCAGAGTGAACAGCAAATAATGGCAAGTATGCTATAATATTGATTCCAGCTGATTCTAAAGAAACAGAAAAGGTCAATAAATGTTCACATAATCTAAATACATGTATATGATCAGAAATTTTGACAAATCTAGTTCCACTGTTACTGGACCACTTAGTCTGCTCTAATACCTCGGAACTGTTACAACATCCGAGTCAATCAAAACTGCCAGGGCTGTAAGTTAGGGCCATACATTACACTAACAAAACTATAACAGACCCCCACTTATGTAAACTCTCACTTCCTCTTATTGATTCCCACTTGAAGATTAGCTTTAAATGATCAGCTCAACAACACATTCTGGTACATATATACTACACCCTAACTAGAGTACTAAATAGTTAGATTGAGAAATAATAACACATAAGAATTTGTCTAAGATCAGAATATAAATCATGTCCATGTGACAAAGAAATAGTTCATGCAGTCTGAATTCACAGAAGTAAGTCATGCATTTGTATTAAATCTATCATAACAATAAACCATGATTTTTTGCAAATCTTACAATGCGCATCTGCATTATGGGAAAATACACTTTTCTTAAACTTTCTTTCAAGTCCTGATCCCAAGTCAAATATTTTCTTCATGATTCCAGGGCAGCATTATCTTCATCATTCTTTACTTATTTACATTTTGGAATGAGCCGCGTTGGCTCAGTGGTCAGTGCCTGAGATCAGTAAGACCAAATGGGTGTGGATTCAAATCCTACCATTAGATCAGCCTGGATTGGCTACCATAGTGTATCATTGGGCAGGACATTTTACTCCAAAAGCCTCGGCACTAAATAACCTACATGTGTTGCTGTGCCATAAATAACCAAGCCAAACCAATCACCTTTTGGATGTGAAATTATTACATATTGTGATAAAAAAAAAATGTATATGTATTATGTAATAGACACTTGAATGGCCCCCTGACCAATTAAGTCACCCAGTTTGGGGTGAATGTTTACCATTACTCCACATCTGGGTCAAGGGATTAAACCTGACCCCAGTGAACCACCAATGCAGTTTCCACTATAAACAAAAGTCCATCGATGGAACTGATGCTATACTGGGGGACAAGAATTTCCAGGAATTCAAGATAAGACCATATCTTCCTTTTAACTGTTGAGTGTTGAAACCATCTCTGATATTCTTCAGCAACAAGATTTTCAAATTAGCTGCTGTGGCACATGTACACATATTGGATGTCAGCTTGGCACCATTTTCGTTTAGAACAAAGTAGGTCAAAACCCCATGTCATAGTGATCATCCATTCCGGAGGGGGGGGGGGGGGGGGTAGTGACAACATTTTTAAGTCATCGTGACAACCATATTGGGTGTACGACTGGCACCATTTTCATTTAGGACCAACTAGGTATCATAAGAAGTCTATTGGTGAAAACTCCATGTTGATATAGCCATCCATTTGGAGAAGATTAGAGATAACAATATTTTCAAGATATGACTTTCCATTCAGGAAGAGTAGCAAAAACAAGATTTTTAAGATGGCTGCTGGGCGTCAGATTGGCACCATTTTTATTTAAGACCAACTGGATATCATAAAACGTCTTCTGGTGAAAACCCCATGTCAATATGATTTAGTGTTCAAGTAGAGTTGTGATAAGATGGCTGTCATGGTAGCCATATTGGACATCAGATCATCACCATTATCAGTTAGGACCAACTAGACTTCATAAGAAGTCTTTTAGTGACAAGCACAAGTTGATATGACCATCCATTCAAGAAGAGTAGTGATAACAAGATTTTCAAGATGGCTGCAATGGTGGCCATAGTGGGCATCAGATCAGCACCATTTTCATTTAGGACCAACTAGACATCATAAGAAGTCTTTTAGTGAAAATCCCATGTTGAAATGACCATCTATTCAGTAGGAGTAGCGATAACAAGATTTTCAAGATGGCCACTGTGGCGGCCATATCAGATGTCCAAGTAGCACCGTTTTCATTTAGGACCAACTACACCATGTGATAAATGTGTGTGTAAAGTGTGAAGGCAATCCTCTACATAGTCTACGAATAGTAGCGATATCAAACTTGTGCAAACGGACGGACAGATGATGGACAACAGACCATCCCATAAGCTCTTCTGGTCTATGAACAGTTATACAAAGCTAAACATTATACCATTTGAAATCTTTATAAATTCAATGTTTCTTGAAAGATTTTTATGGAATTTTCACCAAATATGTAAAAGTCCTCTGTCAAGCAGCATTATTTATTTTTTTTATTAGAGAAATATTTTTCTTTAAATAAATAACTATGTTACATACTAGATGAAGCATTCTGATGTTCCATGACGTCAATTGGTCGACTTGCCTAGAGTAGAAATTTTCATGAGACTGCACAAAAACCTGTATTTTTCCTTCACATTCTGACTCTTGTGGGCAAGTGATGGAACAATTTAACTTAAGCAAAATTTCCAACTTGTGCTAGGTTATTGGGCACACAGTTGAATCACCCTTACCAAGTCGGGTATGCATTATTAAATAAATAAAATTGACAAAACATTCTGGTTCAGTTGGGCTAGGCTCACTTTATGATGTCTTACCTAAAGACTTTGGTATCTGTATTAGGTAATCAGAGTAAACGGTCTTGCCTAAGGACACAACATAGCAGCCAATCCAGCCTGGCATGTAAATTGAATGTGTATACTGGGTTTAATGGCATGTTAGCCAAATCCTGGCTATATAATGCTGATTAAAGTTTATTTAAAAAATAAAATAAAATGAAAATTGTTTTTAAAAAGCCTTCAGGAAGATAAATCCTTCAAAATAAATGTGAATGTGTAATCTTTGAAGATATATTGCTACAAAAATATTTGCAACAAATTTTTCATAAAGTTACATTGACATATTGCCTGAATACTACAGTATTGTATTGTTTCCTTCAGTGCAAAAAATAGAAGATATGTGAACCAACTCTCAATTTCAATCAGGGATAGATATAATCTGGTAGCAAGGAGAAGATAAGTCATGTGAACTCCTTCTGTTTCCCAATGTTAATTAGATACAGACAATATCTAATATATAGAATGGAGAAGTTATAAACGATTCATCGGGAGGCAGACTCAAGCAAAAATTGTATCTACAGCACTGATGTTTCTTCTCTTCATCATATATATGTAATCATATTTCTTTGTAAATTCTAAATTTTACCACTTTGAAGATTTGTGGGTTCTTTTTTCACATGTTATGTCATCAAAGTGATGGTTGTCATCATTTCAATTTTCTCTTTCTAGAGTTCTCAGAAATTATAATTCTCTTTTTATCCTTATGTGTGAAATTGTAAAATATAGTGTCATGGATTGTCCTACCTTTGTCAGAAATTGATATCTTGTAATTAGGAAAATAAAGTAATAACAGGAACTGATGTTCATTAAATTTGTCATTATTGTGTGTGATTATAATATTAATGTTGTTGTTATATAAGTTTTTTGCTGCCAACTTCATGTTCTATGATAATTATTTTTGGAAATGAATTCTTCACGCTTTGAAAGTTATAAATCTTGGTTTTTCTGCATTTGTGGCCTAACATTCCAAATTTTATATTTATTTGAATTCATTCACAACAATTTGAGTATTATTTAAAAATCTTTGTTTCCTACTACATCTCATGTATATTATGGCTACTTTGGGCAAATTGGTTATTTGATCATTTACAGAATTTCTTATATTTCAAATACAGAAATTCTATGAAAATATGAACTTGGTAAGCCTTAATCAATTTTTAGCATAAAGCAGAATAATTTCATGTTTGTTTTAATATGTGATTTTATATATGGCTTGTTGTTTCGATTTAATAAATCAAATTCTACCTGCATTCCTGAGAGTTCTCTTCTCTTCATTACAGATAGTATCAAACCTGGACACCTCTCATACCAGTAAAATGCAATGCCTATTTCGAATCTCAATGGAGTGACTCCTCTCAAGTCACTGTGATAAAAAAGACAGTCAAAATGTTCTCTCACATTTCGGTCTAAGAGTTTCCCCGCAAAAACTTTCATTGGAATCATGGTGAGAACACAACTTTCAGGATCAATTGGCAGAAAGCAGAAAATATTTCTTAATAATTGGTGTGGCCAAAAATTGAATAACATAATAATTTGTGGAGAATAAACCATTTTAATAAGACAAAGATATTAAAAAGGTTGTAAAAATATAAAGGTTACAAATGGCTAAAATCTCCAGAATATAACCATTCCAAATTACAGTAAATATTTTCTCTTACATCATAAAAGATAACAGGTAAAAGATGCCAAAGTTCTTTAAAAGGGTATATAAAAGAAAACAAAAAGGTTAAAAGGGGAAAGAAACTTCAAATATAATACCAATTTGTTTTATATAAACCACATTTTTTGTGTTTAAAGGTTTTCCCATTTTTTTTTTTTTTTTTTGTAATGGTGGCTAGTTTGGAGGATGGATTGACATCCACTGAACAAATATTAAAGGCCTTGATGGAACAATGTTCCCTGTAAAATCATATGCAAATTGACCCTGTGTGATTTTTTACAAGTTGTAAATAACAAGTGTGAACGGATGGAAAACAGCGCATGACAGGCGATGAAGGAAGAACCATATCATAAGATCACTTAGCCTTATGACAAGGTGAGCCAAAAATAGGTGACAACTCGCTAGTTTTGGTGCAATAGTGTTGTACTTTAAGAATGGAACTGAATCCCCTAGGTAAAAGAGCATGACAAATATATTAAGTCAGCAATTAGTTATGTAAAGAAGTGGCATTCAAAACTGGTAATTCTTGGTGCAGTGTTCTTTGCACTATAATAGTGAAGAAAAAAGGTTGTTTTAAATACATTGGTGAAATGGAGGCTACTACTACTCCATATTATATGTTTAGGGCCCTCTAGAAAAAAGCTGAACATTGCCATATCCAGAAATATTCAATCAAGTAATTAATAGTGAATTGTGATAACCTAGCAGTCTGGTGCAGGGACAAATGCAACAGCAAGTTAACACCAAAACTTCTGTCAATGGGAACTTAGCCAAAACAATTAAGGCATATATCATAATAATACATTTCAAATAATCTGCCTGAGTCCTTTGATGTTTCTATTCCAGTTCCTTATCAATTGATTTTACAATATTTTTCGTTCAATCGTTTATTTTATTCAACTTACTCAATTACCAGTACATTACAAGACTGAACTGACATTCCAATTTGCCTAAAAATATTCTGCATGTTGCATAAAAATATTCTGACTGTTACACAAAGACTGAAAAACTGGCTGCCTCATTTTTATGGAATGAACCATCAAAGTTCTTACAAATGAGATATTTAATTATGTCCAATTTTATGAAAATCCTCCTTCAGTTTGGAAGATGACTGATATAGCTATGATACAAAGTTGTAAAATAAAAAGAAGGATAAAATTAAGCCAAGCTAATTTCAAATTATCGTTTAACATCTGGCTTAACAGTAAAGCTTGTAAAAATGTTGTGGTAAAAAATAAAGACAAGCATTATCTGCCTCCAAATTATCAATCAGAGTATTAAAGGGAGAATAAGTTCAAGGCCATTACTAATATATCTCTCCCTCTACTCTATAACTCACCAGCAACAGGGTCAATAACAAGTGAGGGGGTGAGATAGCAAGAAATACATTTTTGTTTAACACTCGGGGGGGGGGGGGGGGGGGGGGGGGGGGTGCTCACAACTTTTATTGATACATGATAATTATTATCTCTTTTGTCCAACAAAAATATTTGTATAATGGGTTGTAATATTAATGAATACCAGATCTTAAGAAGCCAAAAGAAATGAAGAAAATGATGACCGTTTTTTAATATAAATCCAGTTGACATGCAGTACTCACAAATTTGTGCAACAATAAATTTTAGTTGCCTCTTTCTCAGTATTAAGCCAAATGTATCCATCATAAGCAAACACAACTAAACTAAAGCTTCATGGCTAGAATTACACTCATAAACCAAGGGATAAACCAAGGGAGCGAAATCACATTAATATGGTTGCACTAGTTAATTCCTCAAGATAATGATTTTAAATGTCACCACTTCTTCATTGACAGCACATGCCAATGATGGAGTACAATTCTATGTTGTTTGTACTAATAAACACAGGTGGCACACGGCAGATGCACTGTCCCGGAACGCTAAATCTTGATAAACATTATTTTTTAAAATTTGGACAGAAAAGAAAGAAAAATTAGATAAATGTATGTTTTATTACAACTTGCAAGTTATTTTTGAAAGTATCACTGCAATACCAATCCATAGATTAGCCAAAGGCAAAAATCTAGGAGTTATCTGTGGTGTGGAATTTTAACAAGAAATAATGCCATCTACACCCAAGTGTTACTGTGATCTCAGCACCTTTCATATACTGTAGTTGTCTAGAGATAACAAATCTGTTAATTAGCTTGAGTCATCCTGTCAAAGAACCAATAAATTCTCAACAGTTCTCAAAATAAAGCCAGCTTAGTCAACATTTAATTAAGTTCTCACAGAAAAGCTAGAGGACATCATCAAGGTAATAGTTGATTGACTCCTTTCACATTTGAATAGATGAGGGCATCTCACATTTATGATTATTACACTGAAACCCAATTAAAATATAAAATTAAAACATGTATTCACTTAACAAGACTATTTTAATTGGTATGTATTTCAGTGTTACCACGTGTAGGCATTTACCAACATTTTCATTGATTGATATTTTGTCGTATATTGTGCTATTATTGCAAAAATACTTTTGTTCAAGAAAATCTTACAAAATATATAATTTCCTTTTCAAATTTGCAAATTTCATGATGCAATTCCAAATTTCTGCAGGGTAACCGCCATTTTAAATTACAACACTAGCGATATGTTAAGCTTTCATTTACAAATTTTGATCTGGATTTTTTAATGTTATGCAAACAGGAGCCTATTCTTAGCCTTTTCTATAAGAAAAAAATGGGATCCACACTTGCTTCCTCGTTATACGTGAGTTTGCGAATAATCTGTCATGTTAAAATGAGGGAGCAGTGCACATATTAATTCAACAAGAATCAATTCAATGGAATGACAATTAGCTAGCTAGTGTTAACAAGTACATGTTTCTAAAAAGAGCTGATAATCACATACAACAATATATTCATTATGAACAAAAGCAACTGAACTAACCATTCTCTGAATAATGACATTCAAAGCCTATCAATTTGATGTGATTAGGACAAACACATCTCAAAGTAATCTCTTGGTATTTACATCCAATTATCTACTGCTAATGAATATTTGAGGAGGAAGATACTACAAGTAATTAGGACAGCATTATACATTAGTTTACTATGAGTCAATCATATCAGGATGACAATATCCAAGTAATGAAGGTACTGGTCCTAAAAAATCAAGATGCTTGTGTATGTTAGATTACGTGGGAAACAAACAGGGAAACTAACAGTACACTGTACTAAGGAAGAGGCTCTCAGAGGGATAATATTCAACTGACCTCCAGCTACTGTAATATAACAGAAAGGATAGAGTTGCAAAAAATCAAATTGAAAGGAAAGAAGATTACTACATTATACGTTTTTAATACATGTAACAGAATTAATTTGGGGTTGCAAAGTCCATAAATTTTCAAACAGATCATGACTTCTTGATTTTGGGTATAGAGTGTTGTTACACTTCTTAACCACATATGGAAGCCATCACAAATGTCTGCATTTCTTTATTTTCCTCAAATCCTGCCTCTCACCCCCACCCTGCACCCTTCTCCCCCCTCCAGAGATTGCATCCAGGATCCAAAACCTTCCTTGTCATCTGGACATCCTTGTGAAACATGATACCCAACATGATTACCCTCCTTTAATTACTGTAAATGGAGTTCATGTGCCAGGATGAGTCAATATTTCCTGTGAATATACAAATGTGACCTCTAACCCCCACCTCCTCTTTCTCCGGTCCCCACCCCCAAATGAGTTGCATCCTGGATCCAAAAATGATCAGCCTCTCATTATCAAAGTTCATGTAGGCTGTATATGGAGCTCAGGTTGGAAGAACTGACTGATGGATGCCTGGACAATTGGATATGACCAATCACACATTATCAACAAAGTGCAGATATAACTAGTGGAATGGTGAGCAATTTGTTTATATAAATATACTCCAAGAGTGTAATCAACGATTACAAAGCTTGTCTCTAGGGAAGCTTGTAATAGTTTCCAGTAGCCATTGTAAACAGTAATTAATTATCATGTAGAAAATTAATTCAGACTAAAGTGATCTTGACAAGAAAATGTTGATCCCTGTGAAAGGACATAAAAAATGTAAAATGGTCAAAAAGAACATTCTTTTCCTTGATATCAAAGTAGAGATAATGAAATGAAATGAGCTGAACAAAAAACAAAGATTATTTTTATTTTACTTTCTTTTAAAATCATTGTTCCTAAAGTCTGCTTCAGATGCAGAGCTCCTAAAATAGCTGTATTTGCCGGACATGACTGACAAATAATCTCAAATTACCATTTGCCTACTTGCTATGTCATACAATGGATATAAGGTACCGGTGCCCATAATTATCCCATGCATTTGTTTGGTCATTAGGTTTTTCCAATTGTTGAAATATTCTATAGTCACAAAACACAAGACAAAAGAGGTGTGAGAGCTTATCTCCTGGACTGATCAAAATCTTATAGCTGAAAGACTGCCCCAGGGTCTGTACTATAGATATTACAAAAGTCCCTCACTGTGAATGTGTGAAGTAGCAATACTGTCAAGTTGTTTCCACCAGTGTAGCACAATTGTGAAATCTGACAAAGTTGATTGCATAATCATTTAAATTTACACTTGTATGGGTTAAAAAGTGTAAATCAAAAATAAAATAACGATTAAGGAATCAACTGAGTCAGATTTCCCGACTTCATTATGCAAGGGTGGGGACGGCTTCATGATATTATCATGAAAGTTCAGCTCCTGAACTAGTCGAAACTCTATAAATTAATGATTGCCCCAGGGTATGTATCTGTACTACTGAGATTATATCACTCCTCCAACCATGTGCTTTTTAACTATTTTGTGTTGTTGTGTGTCAGTATACAGCCAACCTTTAGAACAAAATGTGTAGCATAGTCCCTAATTAAAAAGAAAAAAAGATACTAGCAAGAACTAACTTTTATTATCATCTTCCAGGACCTGATCAATAAACGTTACAATCAGACTTTACCAGAAATGCCTGAAATGCCTGTAAATCAAGTGTTCTGTTTTTCTGAGGTACATGTAGTACATTTTGTTCTTGTCAATTAATTATAAAATTTGTAAAGCAGTACAGTGCAATAAAATACTGTTGTTGGGTTAAATTCTATAATGTAGTTTCCTAAAAGAAATTTTAAAAAATCCTTTAGACAAATAAATAATTTGAGAAAAAACTCATGCGATATAGAAGGATTGACTAAAACTGAAGCAACAGCAAACCCGGAGCAGAAAATGACATATTCTCCTGGTACATTTAATAATGAAGTATATCAATGTTTTCTTGCTTGTTACTACATTTTATTCCTTACTTTTATTGTTTTTATATTAAATTTCAGAAATATCTGACAGCCACATTAATTTTAAGGGAAAAGAAAGTATGCAAGAGCCAGTAGAATTTGGGATCCTTGCTCAAAAGATATTATTATTGTCCACTATTAATAGCCAGATTTTACTGGGTGAAAGTCACAGACTTTGAGTAACCTTGGAATTACACCTAGAATGACACACCCAGTATGACCAATATTTAAAGCAGAGTTCATGCATTAGTAATTACCATGATTTGCCACAACAGCTGAGGCCTCACATGAAAAGCACTCTGTTCACTCTTATAATACATATACTCATTTGGTGGTACAGTACACAATTAACCTACTAAGGGTAACTGATAATAAAATATACTGTATATAAGTCATTAATAGGCAAAGTTCACCATTGAATAAATATATTATTCCTACTTCCAACTGCACTGGTCATAAAAGGTTTTCTGTGCAGTCCTGAGCTCAACACAAATATTAAATGCAAAGGCAAAAATGTTTACCATATATACTCGTGTATAAGCTAATACCAACTGCAAACTGCATAGACCCAAATCTGCCATCGCATAATGCGTAGGCAGATCTGGGTCAATGCAGTTTGTAAGGACTAATGAGTAAAACAAACAACATAGACCCTGATCAGCCGGTCCATTATGCATTTGGACCAGGATTATACACGAGTATATATGGTATTAATTCAAGGCAACTGTCCAATAATACATGGTATATATACATAATTTATCCTACATTCAAGAGTGCACTTTTGTATATATTGTGATATAATACTGAATGAAAGCTAGTTTTGTATACTAACACTGCATCAATAATATTTTTAAATCAAAGATTCCCTTCTAATAAATGCTCAGCACACAAATATTCCAAGATTACAAATATGTGGGACTTCCAGCTGAAGCAATGAATAAAACTTTGTAACTAACGATGCTTGACATATTGACAGAGTAAAAGTTTTCAAATCATTATAGGCAGGACTAAACATCACCATATGGAATTCATCTTCAATTAGGTCACTATTACAAATACTTAACCTATGTACATGTAAATAAAGCATACAATGTAGGTCATACTGATATTCTTTGGTTGTAGGGAGCCCAGATGGAAGAGCATCGGATTCATAATCCAAGGGTTGCGGGTTCGATACCCACCCAGGTCGGCTGCCTGTGTGTCCTTGAGAAAGGCAATTAGCTTCCATTTACTTGGCATGATTTAGCCAATGATGTGTTAAAAGTGCCGTAAAACCCCAAAAAAACAACAAAAAAACAAAACAATTCTTTGTCTGTAAGAGTGTAGTACAAACAGATGCATCTAATGATCAAGTTTCATGATTCCAATATAAACAACACCCAATAAATGACCACTAAAAACATAATTTGAACAAATTCACTGAAGCATGAAATATAGGAAACAGAGACCTCTTTTTGCAATAGGGTGTATTACTTATCAAGATGCATCCCCTTACCAAATTTCATGATTCTAGCATGCCAAAACTCGTAGTAATGAGCAAAACATAAATCTTAACCACAACCAGTAAATGGTTAAATTTAGGTCACTATGTTGTACAATCAATTCAGTTTACAAAAGGCCTATTAAAAAATATGGTGAATTCATTTCTTTTCTTAGGTATCAATATCCAGGGTTTATCTAAAATGGCATTTTTGCTAGCACTTAAATTTGTAAACACGTTTCTGTTGGGTACGGAAGTCATATTTACTTACAAGGTCTTTTTTAAACAGCTAGGATAACCACTGCGGAAAATCCAGAAATTTCTTTCTCTTTAAAAACTAAACGAAACTGTAGAGCACAACCATTACTACTTGACTGCATATTGGGATAAGCGACCACATTATTGGCCAGTCAAAACACTTCAAACAAAACAAATCCAGTATTATTAATTAGCAGTGTTTTAAATGACCCTGTGTTTACTCAACCCAATATTCGCGAGCAGATCACCCTTTGATTTCAATCCACCGAGTCAATGCAATGAAATCATTGAAAGGTACTTTACCGACAAAAGTATCCATTTCCTGGATGAACTGATTAAATGACAGTAACTAGTCTTTAATATTTGTAATTGATTATACATAAGATCAACATTAATGTGTGATATTGCATTGAAAGTGAATTGATTACATTAATTAAGGAGTGGTCGGTGTTTGCATTTAAACAACAAAATGTATATTATGATCACTTTAGTAGAAGTAGTTGTCAAAAGAGGTGATCTTTTCTATTTTGGATAAAGTGAATTTACTAAATTATTTTCACAAGGATGGTCAAAAGGAAGATTCAGATAAGGAAAATGCATGTAAATGAAGAGGGATAAAATGTAAGCCTCCGAGTCTGAGGTAATTATTTCTCCAAAGAGACATAAGCCAGGCTTTGTGGCAGCAAAAAATATCAAATATGACACAACAATGAGACAAAGAAATTTCAGCCACATTGGGTTGACAATTATCCATGGCTTGAATCACCGACTCTGAAGGAAAGATGTTTTGCAGCTATTACAAACAATATCCCACACTGGCATGGGTTGGATATTCAACCAGTGTATTTGTCAATGAAACTGACAAATTTAGGATTAATCAATCATGTCTCATGACAGTTTTGGACCTCATTAAGCCTGTTCAACACAGTATATGCATGACACTAGTCAGCATGAGCAGAAAATCCCTTAAGTTGGAGTTGCTAACACCCCACTTAGAAAAGGCCGTTTTCAAATTAAATGAGAATGAAATGAAAAATAAAATAAAACGAGAGCTCTCTTTGACACAGCCTATACCCTAGCCCAATATGGAAAACCATTTTTTTATATGGATCTTACTCATTATGAAACCCATCTAAGATCCTGATGATATAAGTTGATATTTCAAGTTTTATCAAAATCAGATCTGAAATATGGCTTCCAGAGTGGTGAGCAGCTCACCCAATCAGATGCTAGATCACCTCATTAACATGTGTGGATCTCGTTCTTTATTGAACCCATCTGAGATCTTGATGACATCAGCATATATTCCAAGTTTCAAAAATCGGATATGAAATCTTACCTCCAGAGTGGTAACAAGGTCAGCGAATAATATACAAGATTATCCCAGCAATATTCATGGATCTCGCTCATTACTGAACCTATGCAAGATTTTGATATAAGCTTATATTTCAAGTTTGATCAAAGTCAGATCAGAAATATGGCATCCAGAGGGGTAACAAACTCAGCCAATCAGATGCAAGATCACCTCATTAGTATGCATGGATCTTACTCGTTATTGAACTCTTCTAAGATCTTGATGATATGCTACATTAAAAGTTTGATCAAAACTGAATCACAAATTCTGCCACCTGTGTGGCAACAAGCCCAGCCAATCAGATGCAAGAGTATCTCATTAATATGCATGGATCTCGCTCATTATCAAATCCATCCAAGATCTTGATGATATAAACAAATACTGCAAATATGATCAAAATCGACTCAGAAATAGGGCTTCTAGCAGGATAACAAGCTCAGCCAATCAGATGCAAGATCACCTCGTTAATATGTGTGGATCTCTCTAATTATCAAACTAATCTGAGATCTTAATGATATAAGCATCTATTCCATGTTTGATCAAAAATGGATCAGAAATAGGGCTTACAGAGTGGTAACAACTTCAGCCAATTAGATGCAAGATCACCTAATTAATATGCTTGGATTTCAGTCAGTATCAAACTCATCCGAGATCCTAATGATACAAGCATATATTCCAAGTTTAATCAAAACTGGATCAGAAATATGGCCTCCAGAGTGGTAACAAGGTCAGCCAATCAGGTGCAATATCATCTCATTAATATGCCAGGATCATGCTCATTATCAAACTCATACAAGATTTTAATCCATAATCCAAGTCTGATTGAAATTAGATCAGAAATATGGACTCCAGAGTGGTAACAAGCATTTGTTGATAGATGGATGCATGACTCACCACACAGAAGTAGGAACATACTGGAAGCTCCTTTGCCCTTATGGCCAGGCGAGCTAATAAGTAATTACTCTTTAATTTAGATTAACTAAAACCATCACTTTTTGTCAATCTCTACCATAGATTCCCCACTCAACTAATTTCTCAATGTCTGTCTTGATAAGCATACTACTTACTGTATCCCTGGCCCTAGGCACTGCTGCACCCCCAGAGTAACATGGGTGTTATTATTAGACTAGGTAATCCCTGTTTTTGATCCTTTTATGCAACTAAAAATTATGATAATAAAGAAGAAAAGTTTTGAACTTAAATGTACAATTTGTGAAATATACATTCCAAGTGCGTTATGTATGTGTACAGGATTTAATGGCACGTTATCATAATACTGGCTATATGGAGCAAATTAAAAGGTCAACTGTACAAAAATGTTAAAAAAAGATCAAGATTTTTTTTTTAAATCTTAAAAGTATCTACTTATAATTCAACTCAAGCTTAAACATTTTAAGTCTGTCCTGTACTTTTCAAGTGTTTTTCATAGTAATGGCAAAAATGTAATTATGTTACTGATGCTCTATCCAGGCCAGCACAGTTACAAACTGTGATTGATACAGGAGCAAAAGTTCAAAATAAGCTTTACTGATTTATCACTAGCACCTAGTCTCCCATTTTCCAAACATGCCCTTTCCCTGACACTGATGAGATACTCAAAGGAAAACCATCTGCTAATTCTTGTATCTCCAATCTAAATAAACAGCCCAGTCTGTGTATTTACACTTTTTCTCTTCTCATCTCTGTGTAAAACATGATAAGCTGAACATTTCTTTTAGCTGCACATCCAGTAGATGGTCTTACAAAGAATTTCTTATCAAAAATTCCTCCCTACCAAAGATTTAAGCAGTGCTTACAGTTCAGACATTTCAGAATGTAAGAACTCTTTTCAAAAAAGTTTCCTGTTACAGGGTCTCTCTCTCTCTCTCTCTCTCTCTCTCTCTCTCTCTCTCTCTCTCTCTCTCTCTCTCTCTCTCTCTCTCTCTCATGGCTTTTGTGTCCTTCACTGCTTTTAGTTTTTCAAAAGAAAAAAATTAATTCTGTAGTGTGACACAACAAGTAAAGAATTCATGTAGTTTGATAAAGGACATGTACCAGAATGATGGACATATGAACAAGATTTTGTTTCCAAGGGGTGGGGGGGGGGGGGGGGTGGCAGGGGGAAATCTAGTTAAATACAATGGACCTCCTTTATAACAAAAATGGGATTCAACACTTTTTAGACAAAGAAATGCAATATTTTAAGTCTAAATGATCAATTATTCATGTACTCTGTCGTATTTTTTTTTTACCAAAATTTGGTTTTATTAATTAATAAATGAAAAAACTTGATGGGGGGAGGGGGGAAGCCCCCAGAAGCTCCTGCATTTAAGTATTTTCAGGGCATAATTTTAACTATCTAACTGTAAAGAAAACTTACTCAAGGAAACATTCCAGTTGTTTCATGCTCATTTTTAGAGATGGCACATGCTGGCTCCGCAATCCAACCCCACCTAACCCAACCCACACCCAATCCACACCTGCCCATCCCAACCTTATCGCATGACAAATACTCTGTCTTCTTTTATCCTAACAATGCCATATATATCAATCCTACCACATGATGCTCAGTTATACTTTGTTCATCTTATACCTCCATCATTTTACATTCAAGTATAATCAATTATCTACCACATGTTCAACTTAATTGAACTTATCTAAGCTGAGCTACAAGAAGATTAGAAATCAATATGATATGAGATTTGATCCATTTTATCTAATTAATAATATTATACACAGAATGCTGTGGCAACAGATGTTGTACAAGAAGGAAGGAAAGCCTATTAAATAAATAAAATTTGTTCAGACACTGCCATGTTTTTAGCTGTGACTGTGGTTGTTTTTATTTTCCCAAGAGATTAACCAAAAACTTGAGAAAGATACTGGCCATGGGATTAAAACTGGAATCATGAAACATCTTCATCAGAAGATAACATGGTAACCTATTTTCTCTTGTTTGTGTGTGTGTGCATCACAGTTTGCCACATGTGAGAAAGCCACATCAGCTGTGTTTATCCAATATGAATGTACTTGCCAACTCCAGACTTTGAATATTAATAAAAAGACAACTTTTAATGACATGAAAACAATTTGAATTTACAATGACTGTCTTGTTGTAGACGTAACTATTTCTGCTGTACCACATTCACATTAACCAGTTTTTTTTCTTCAAAGCTTTGGGCTTAAATAGTATTTGCAATCAGCTTCCTTTGTATAAACACTAATATTATTAACACAAAATAAAAAATAAAACAGCTCATATCATGGGTGTGGGATAAGAAATCCCACATGGGGTGCACGATGAGAAATCCCACACGGGGTGCACAATGAGAAATACCACACTGGGTGCACGATGAGAAATCCCACATAGGATGCACGATGAGAAATCCCACACCTATGCATGTGATTCTTTTACTCTTTGTTAGTTACAGGTTCACAGACACGCATGTCCATGAATTATTTGAGAATGTGTATTTATTTTATGCTAGGCCATGAATTGCTGGATTTTCCGAGTGAATTAATTGTCAATAGACATTAATAACATCATGACTAAGAAATTTCAATCTATTTTAAGACACTTGCATGGTGTAAAGGTAAGTATGGCCACCTCGCATCCAGATGCACCATGTTCAAACCAGACAAATATTTTTTTTTCCTTCATTTTGTTTTTATCTGCTGTTATACCTTGAATTGGGAAGGAGCATTATGTTACTACTGATATTTTCTGTGTGAATATACACAAAATAGAGCAGGACATAAATAGTAAACTGCTGACATTATCAGATGGGATACAGTAAGCAATCTGCTACTTCAGTCTCTTATACAAATTGCTAGACAATAATTTTGAGTATAAAATAAAAAGAAAATTTGCTTGCTCCGAGTGAATAACAGATATTTCATCTCACAGGTAAAAAACTGAAAATACTGACTTTTTCACCCACTCTGTGAAATATATCCGTTATTCACTCGTTTCAAGCAAATATTCTCTATTTATTTAATATAAAACAAGTTAAATAGCTTGTCTGCAAATCTAGTCAAAGAAAAACACTCATGTTATTGCCTGTGTAAATTTCAAGAGAAATGAGTATAAATGTCAAAATGTTATTATCAGGTTAAGAAATAAGGTAATAGTTTGTTCAATATAATACTAAAATATTTGGCAGCATAAGTTGGTAACATTTGGACTGCCTCAGATAATAACCACATATCACATACCTTACGGTCACAGGCAACTAATTATTTTATGAGCTATGTAACCAGTCTATGTATGGTGGTATATTAAATATGGTATTTAAAAGAATGAAGGTTGCTAATTGGCTGAAAATAATTACTGCAAAAAATTAATGTAATTTTTCAGAAGAAGCCTGTGTATGGGAAAATTGTACGCATTAGTAGGCTTGAACCTAAAACCATTTTTATTTTATCACTGTCACCACACAAGTACTACTGATGTAAAGGGGAGATATCACAGAGTTATATTTTTATAGTGAGCACCTACAAGGGAATTTTTTTCAAAACTGAGGCAGGCAGCATATCATTTTCATCGTTTTAAAAGTTTCCTCTTGGATAGATCATTCAAAAGATGTAAGTGTGATTTGCTGATCTTACCACAAAAGTATAGCAATTTGGCCAAATATTAACGTTACGGTCTATGGGAACTGAATTAGCTGTCTCTGCTCTATATGGAACATCATCACATGATGCATATATACATGTATGTGTATTACATGTTATATAAAATACAGATATATTTTTTGGGATGTACAAAAATACAATGAACCTTCATCAGTATGACAATAATAAATAATAAAGAAATAATAAAATCTCTAATAGTAAAGAAATAATAAAGAAATGAGACATGTTCTAGTTTCATTAAATTGTAAAAAAGAAAATACTGTATTTATTATTATGTATTCATCTATGGATTGATAAAGTACCATCATTTACATATTTTCATCATTGTTAATTTCACTCCAAAGGAAAACAAATTTGAGGGCCAACTTCTGATGAAAGAACCTAACAGGATGCATGTCATATGTAAATTGATCCAAGGTGAATGAAGTGTAATCCATATACATTTCTGATATATTCCACTATAATGATTTTATAAGCCAATTTAATTAGGGATTGATTCCACTATAATGATTTTATAGGCCAATTTAATTAGGACATATATTCCACTATAATGATTTTATAGGCCAATTTGATTTTATAGACCAATTTAATTAGGGATTGATTCCACTAAAATGAATTTGTATAGGCCAATTTAATTAGGGATAGAGTCCACTGTAATGATTTGTAGGCCAATTCAATCAGGGATATATTAAATTATAAGGATTTTAAAGGTCAATTTGATTTTATAGGTCAATTTAATTAGGGATATATATTCCATTAAAATTATTGTATATGCCAACTTGATTGTATAGGCCATTTTAATTATGATATACATTCCATATAATGGTTTTATAGGCCAATTTGATTTTATAGACCAATATTATTAGGGATATACATTCCACTATAATGAATTTATATGCTAATTTGATTATATAGGCCAACATTCCACTATAATGATTTTATAGGCCAATCTGATTTTATATGCCAATTCAATCAGGGATATATATTCCATCATATTGATTGTATAGGCTAATTAACTTTGGAACATATATTCCACTATAATAATTTCATAGACAAATTTAAATCATCTGATTTGAAGCCTACCAAAGATCTCCATCTTTTTTTTTTTTTTTTTTGAATTTGCATAAATTAAAGAATCTGAAAGTAGATCATGTTGCACCTTCACTAAAATAGCATGTCTTCGCTTTTTTGTTCAATCAGCATGACAGAGAAAAGTAGCTGTGAACTGGGTTATCAAGCTGTAGTGACACTCAAAACTGGACACAGCCAAGGACACAATTTTGGGTTTATGACTGGTAGAGAGATGGTAAGGATGTTATTATTACTACAGTGGTCCCTGACTGTAAAGCACGTAAATGCAGCATGGGCCCTCATAAAACTTGAGTGAAATCTTGGATCCCATTTTAGGAATATATGCAGTTTGTATTTTAAACTGCTCCAGTATAATGTGACCTCACTTACAACACTTGGATTTTACACTGCCTCAGTATGTGACCTCACTTACAGCACAGTACACTTTCATGGATCCCATGAACAGCATTATAGTAAGGGATCATTGTATTATGTATAATGTACCCCATTATATGGTGACCTCACCTATAACACTACACATGACAGTATGGTTCACTTGAAAAGTGTTATAGTAAGGGATCACTGTATTATGTATAATGTACCCCATTATATGGTGACCTCACATATAACACTACACTTTTATGGTTCATTTGAAAAGTGTTATAGTGAGTGATCACTGTATTATGTATAATGTACCCCAGCATACGGTGATCTCATCTATAACACTACACTTTTATGGCTGACTTGAAAAATGTTATAGTGAGAGATCACTGTACTATGTATAATGTACCCCATTATATGGTGACCTCATCTATAACACTACAGTTTTATGACTCACTTGAACAGCATTAGAGTGAGAAATCACTATATGTACAATGCACCCCATTATAAGGTGACCTTACCTATAACACAGGACCATTATGGCTCCCGTCACTTAGGTAACTTAACAGTTGACCATTCACTAAGTAGGCTTAAGTAGTACTGGAAGAACACAACCTATGCATACTATCTCCAAGTTTATACCAGTTTGATTTTACTTATTTTACTATAGTCTAATAAAAGTTCTATTCCAAAAATAAAAGCATAATTAATATGCATAGTCAATTGCACATAATCAAAGTCATTTAAGAGCTTGAAACATTAAGTTTACAGACAAAGCTTCAATTTGTGGTCTACAGAGTCAAGTCTTTCACATGAATTGAAATGTAGTTTTTTTTTTGGAAGGGGGAAGAGGTAAAACTAATTTTAATGATGTAATACTTACCTGTTGCTATTGCATAGCAGGTAGTTTTCCAGGAGGAAAATACCGCGACTGTATGACAAAAATTTGTACTCCCATTAGAGTGAACCAATAGATTCCAGAACACTGGATCGCCCCTGGGACACCCACATATATTGCCCATGCGTACTTCAACTTTCATTCTTTTCAAGGGAGCATGCTAACTTAATGGGACATCAGTGCGAGGTGGGAGGAAGGAATCTGGCAGTAGCAATAGGTAGTGTTTTACATCATTAAATTTAGTTTTACCCCTGAGGGGAGGACGTGACTCACTCTCTGTCCTAGTGGAAAAGTGAGGGTGCTGCTCCTCCCTCTCGGGATGGCGTGACACGCTCTATGCCATCACAGAATGGGGAGTGTGCTGCTCCTCCCTAACAAGAGGGAATGGCTCACTCTCCACCCATTTATAACCTCTCTTGGGAGGGGTCCCACTAACCCTAAGAGTCCTTGAAGAGACTTGGGTAATCCTTCTCTGAGACCCGAGGGACTCAAAGGACAAGAACACCCAAAACTATGAAGAAGACAAGGAACCTTCTTCCTTGCCTTATAGGTGCATCTACACTCAGTGAGATCACAGGCATTGTCCGACCATTAGCTGCAGAAGGGGCAACCATCTGTCCTCTCACAGCATGTGCAAGATAAGCAAGTGGGGTGTGTGTCCCAGGGGATTCCCTGTAACCACACCTACCAACACCTTGCTTAGACATTGTTCCTGTAAAATAGAGCTGAAAAGAAGTTTTTTATACAAAAAACTTCTATGCAACAAACAGTAACTTTTACGAAGAATAAACACACAAAAGATATAGTAATTTGCACATTGACCTATGAAGCAGCAGCTAAATCTTCGACACTTTAACATGGAAACAATAGCAACTGTCAAACTATATTTCACTGGTCATATAAAACTTGCTTCCAAATATTTAAGAATTTCAAAATGTGCTAGTGTTTAGAAATAATTCTCTGCAAATAAATTTATAGAGGTATGTTTTTTACAAGAAACATGTTCTTATTGGAGCCAAATCAATATTAGAAAAAAAAGCAATTACTTGCCAACAAACATCAATATTTAGTTTTTACTGTTTTTTTGATAAAAAAATTACAAATTGACCATTTTAATCTCTAAGGTGTATTGTTATATTTTGCTAATTTATGTAAATTGTTCAACTGAAATTTACACATCTTGTATTCTATTTTTTCTGTTTTCTTTTTGTACTGATTTTTACAATTTCTGCAAGGGGCAGAACTCTGTAACACCAACCTGTTATTTCCAATAGTCAATATCATGGGTTATTCCCTTTCTTTGCCTAAATTCTGACAAAGAGAACAGGTATTTTGAAAGCAAAGAAAACAAATGTTTAGAATGCTTATGATTTGATAAATTTTTATAACTACGCTGAATTTTTTTTTTTTGCACAGATCTTGCATATATTAAAATTTATTGCACATCTTGATGATTTAAGACTGTTTACCGACTTTACTTGAAATCAGGTCAAAACTAGTCTCTAGAGTGGTAACATATTCAGCAAATCAGATGTAAGATCACCTCATTAATATATGTGGATCTTGTTCATTATCAAACTCATGTCATATTTTGATCTTATAAACCCATGTTCAAAATTTGATCAAAATGGTAACAAGCTCAGCCAATATATGCAATATCATCTCATTAATATCCATGATTCTCACTCCATATTGAACATGTCCAATATCTTGATGATATAATTATAGATTCCTAGTATTATTAAAACCAGATAAGAAATACGGACTCTGGAGTAGTAACAAAGCCTCATCAGAGGCAAGATAACATCATTAAAGCGTGCATCTTGCTCACTATTGAAACTGTGATGATATTAGTACATGTATGTATTCCAAATCTGATCAAATCAGATCAGAAAGACTCCACAGTGGTAACAAGCTCAGTGAACCTGATGCAAGATGACCTCATTAATATGGGTGGATCTCACTTGTTATCAATCTTTTCTGAGATCTTGATGACATATGCATATATTCCAATTTTAATGAAAATAGATAGAACTATGGTCTCCAGAGTGGTAACCACCTCAGTCAATCAGATGCAATAGCAGAGATATTGATGATATAAATCTATATTCCATGTCTGATCAATCTTGCATCAAAAACATAGCTTCCTAAGGGATAAAAAGCAAATGTTGATGGACAGACAATGGACACATAGCCATACCATAAGGTCATTGGTCTTACAGGCATGAGAGCTGAAAAACAAGCAGTTAACTTTTATACTTATTTTAATTTTACATTTTTTTAGTGCGCTTTCAGAAAATAGTAATGCCTAGGCTGTTAAATTTTGTTACAGTGTAACCTGTCTTAGCATACACCTTCATATAGCAGACACCTATTAATAATGGACACTTTCAGGATCCCCAACCAAAATCCTTCATACAGCAGACACCTATTCATAATCGACACTTTCAGGATCCCCAATCAAAATCCTTCAATAGATGTCTTTCATAAAGCAGACACATGACTAACTTGGACAGCAGACCGTTTTTTGGACAACAAAGTTGTATGTAACAGACACAGAGACATAACACATGTACAGATTTTGCTCCCTTGGAGCGCACTGCAGGCATTATTGAAGGCACACAGAAGCCCTGCTTGTTTTGTCAGTTAACTACTCAGTGGGTAATGACCATTTTGCACTACAGATTTGTCCAGGACCCTCTGTGGTTTGCACCCCTATCTACATCTGACTAAATAAAAACACTATATTGCTAAAATTTAGTATAAAAATGATTCACTTCTTTCAAATATTTTGAATTTTTAAACCAACTTCCTTGATCTCTGTGCAAACACATTCGTATCCATTCCCATTCCAAGTGAACAGCTCCCTAATGGTTCCTGGAGAAAACTATAGGTCTCATTTCATTAAAAGTTAACTCAGCATTAATTTCATAACTGATGTGATCTTGCCTCAATCAGATCAAACTGAGTACAGGATGGGTGATGAGCATCCTACTGATAAAAACAATCGCAGCTCTTAATATCTTGTAAATTAAACAGTTCATGAGTGAGTTTACATGACTAAAGTGTATGTCAATGTGGTCATGTAGGTGCATTTACTCATCTTAAATTAAATATTAATTGTTGTTCTAAAATTTAATACTAATATAGTTTAACCAAAGTCTATTCAATCCTGATTATTGAATGCTCTGCAACTTAACTGTCATCAAGAAACTTCCAGACAAAAATTATTGATCGCTATGGACTTTTACAATGGTGGCCAGGTATTAAACTGGGTCAAGAAAAGAGCACATCAAGTCTAATCATCACAATATAGAGTAGTAAAAATAAAAATTTCAACATGTGTTGCTTTCAGTGTGACACCACAGCATGTGACATTCAATCCAGTTTGTACTGGATCACACTTTTAGCTTGACCTTGTCCAAAAATGTCCATGTAATCTAACATTGAGTTTTGCCGTATGTGTTTCTCAGGGTATGTAAATCATGATCTTCCAAAGAAATATGGATGTATGAGGATCCAAATAAAGTGAATAATCTCCATTTAAAGGTATGTGTAATCAAATTCTAAAAAACTACACCCATTACTGAAATAGTCGGTACTGAACGCATACATGACCTGTATGACTTTTACTAAAGATCTGGCTTAGTGTTCTCAAAATGTTTACATATCATGGTACACTGCTATTGGATTCTGACATTTTCAGTGCTTTTCATTCTTATTCAATGTAATAGAGCAGTAAATTGTTTCAGAAGGAATCATGTTATCCCTAAGAACTACTTTTCACATTTTTTGGCAAAATTCAAGAGCCATAACTGTATGAGCTGTATCTCTAAGGGACACCTGTCTATAATTTGCCATGTCCCTTGGCTGTCCTTTATATGCAGGTTTCATTGTATCTTTTTTTTCATGGACATCGCATAGTTAGTGTGCTTGGCGCTATTTCAAGTAGATTTCCCTAGCAGACAGAAGCAACCATTTTCATCAGATCTCTGCTGTCAATCCTAGTATGTTAAAGACATACAAGTGTATGTTGACCTTTTCAACATTGTTTGCGTTGAAGAGAAAACTTTGTCCTGTGCCTTATTCGCTTCCAGCAGTACTCCAAATCTCCAAAGTGCAAACAGATGTTAATATTGTATGATTTAATTTTGGTGGTATAGCTGAAAAATTTAAATCACAAGCATGTAGACATTTCTTTAGAATAATTACCATGCATTTTCTTCCACTGAATAGTATTTATTAGTAGCAAAGTCTCACATGCCCCCCACCCCCATATAAATGTGAAGAGTAAGCTATTTTCAAAATGTGCTCAACATTGCAACCAATGTTATGCAATATTATGCTAAAAAACAGGACCATGAAACCTGCCACAGTTATTTCTGAGATGTTACTGCTATATTCGACAATTTGAACAAGGACGGAACAGATCAGAGTCAAAGGTCACTGGGAAAACAATTTGCTCATTCTACTTACACCAGTAAATGGAAGCCTATGAAGATGCTTTTATTTATCATTTTTCCTTGGATTTATTAAAATTAAATTTAAAAAATTTAAAATATTTCTTTTTCTTTTACTAATCCAGCAGTTTTTAAATTTATGTTGATTTTATTTCTATGTTCTAAGACTTCTAAGTTTCATATAAGTACGTTTCACTGACAAGATAACCTCAAGGCATCTTGTACGAGGAAAAGCAAAATCGATATAGTTTTTGTTCTTGATACATTGCATCATTATTAATGTGCTATTTTATTCAGAAAATAATACATAATCATATGAAAAAGAAAAAAGGAACTGAGCAAATATTAAAATTTGTTGTATGGTTCCGTTCCCGAGTCTTTGCATTTTTGGGGTTGCAAATAGCCTTACTTGATTCTTGTTTATTCAAGACATTTCAAACAGATACCATTATCAGCCTCCTCTAACATGGGAGTTTCATACCAGGATCAGAATTCCTGATGCTTGCATAACCATTCTCTTCTAAAATTTATTTTAGACATATGAGCCATCATTTTTTTCCTCCCTGTACACTACTTTGGAAATAAATGCAGCAGCATTTGTACTGAAGATTTCATCTTCTCTTCTTTACTTTTTCTATCCTTGTTCATCAACCATGTGCTTTTGATTGGTGATCAGGCTAATCAAAATCAGCAAGACATTTCTGTCAGCCAATGAAATTGATCATCTTATGCTTCTATGGTGCTGAGTATACTCCATTCAGTAAGCCAGCTTGTGGTGCACTCAATTCAGTCAGTTAAAAATCGAGCGTAATGATCTTTTATCTTTATTTCCTGTGGTCTTTTGTATGCATTCTACAGGTGCCAGTGGGGGAACTTTATTGCACCAATATGAAAGAATGTGTCAATGGCACAATGGCGCAGCCTAAAATGAACACTGCTCTTGGCTAACAAAACTGAAGTAGTTCTTTAAGATAACACTGTAATTTAGGTCCATGGGTATTGTGCCTTATAGCAAAGTGTTTGTTATCATGAGATAAGTTAGTATGTGACTTCCGAGGTCCTACAGTTTTCATTTAATTAGTAATTTTGCAACAGCAAGGTTTATTAGGCAAGGGACAACTGTAAAACTGAAGGATACTGTTTTAAACCAGACATGTTAACCATCCACAGCAGCAAAAGCTTCAACTTTCAGAGAAATTTGTTAGTGAAACTGTCTTAAAAACCAGGGAAGCAGTGTCCTGCTAGACAGATAAAGAGTGCATTCATCTCTGCCTCACACCTCTCAATCTCTGCCTCTAATTTCTAACTTGCAGATTGATAAAGTTTTGTTACTGCCACCTCATGAATTAATTCCCTAAGTAATTTATGTTCGATCTGCCCTAGAAGTAAATTTCAGTGTATTTATGGAAACAAAATTTATTAAAGTTTTCAATGAAGCTTCACAATTATTGCTCAAAATGTCCCCAATCTTTAAGTTTATAAAGTGCCCCTCTACTCCCTCTCCACAGCAAAACAGAAACACCATGTAAAACTTCCGTATATCTGTGACAGAGAGCGCAACAACACTTACCTGAAAGCTATGGTTAATGTTTTTGGTGCTACATTCTGCTACACTTAGGTCTGTCAACTCTATCTCGTCAAATATTGAAGCCTGGAAGACAAAAAGACAAATTGATATTCTATTTTGATATAATCAAAGGCTACACAGGCCTCAAGATTTGGCATCATATGAAGGAAGTGAAAAGGTGTAATCATTTACCATACTGGAGGACATCTGATAGATTTCATTAATGGTTATATATGGTGTTTGATATGGGACATAAAATACTTGAACCTCAAGACAATATAAAACATTCCTAATAAAAATAACAAAGTAGGTTTTCTGTCAGTGTCTATATTAGTAATGTTTCTGCTGATTTCGTCTCAGTATGCCTTGTTCAAATGGCAAAATTTGCTCTCATTTTCTTGAAGCAGCAGCCAGCTGAACCTCCATATAAATAAATGTATCACCACCATGGACAAAATCATCTGCTAGTGACCTTACTTGAAAATAGCCTTTAAATAAACATACTTCAAAGTTTGAGTGTAATTAGAAAAACGATGACAATAAATTCTTTTGTGAGTCTAGCCTTAGGCTTTAGCGTTTGAAGCATACACAACGCAATAAATTATAATAGGTTATTCTCCAGATGTTGCAATAAACTTTCAATGATAGTTATGCTAACACCCCTGTAGGGTAAGAACCTAAATGCAAGGTTATACAAAACATAACCTTGAAAAATTCTGAACAACTCAAGAGAGAGAGCTAAATTTGAACAGAAAAAGAAAAAAAAATGCTTGATCAAGGGTAATTCCACACGATGAAAAAATGCACATAAAGAAAAAGCTCAAATTGCGACATTAGCACACAATGTGAAGGCAATTTCCCTTAGTCATAATTTAAGCAGCAGTAATGTCTATGACCAGAAAAAAAATGAAGGATAGTGAGCATGGGTATGACAGCAATGGGTTAGACTAGAGGCATTTTTGAATTCCAGAACTTTCCAGTCAGCATATTGGAGGATGAATTCTCATCATATGGTCAGGGTATTTTCCATCCAGAAAAGAGTCAGCTACGCAATAGCAATGGTTATGTATTACTGATGTTAAAATCCGTCATCAACTGCTGCATTGCTGGAGGAAAATACTCAATTTATGGAAACAAGAATACCACCAATGGCAGTATGGCCGCATTGCTAACCATGAATACTGTAAATTCATTTGTATTCTTGTGGTAACAATCTTTGTAGAAGTTTTTTGGCTACTTTGAACCATCTAAATACCAACTTGTGTGACTCCATGAGCAACAGAGTCTGAGAAAATGACCTAAATGCAAACCATAACCAAGAGAAACTGAGCTCAATGCAAAGAGAAGCACAATCCACTGAACCATGAAAAACAGGTCACAGTGACTTAGTTTTCACTAATGGCTTAATTAGTCATGATGCAATTACATAGTTATATCTGCAATAGTGTCTGTGAAGATTAACAAAGCACAAACGTTAACCATAATGAATGGAACGTTAAATACAGGCCACAGTGACCTATTTTTTTTAAAGACTGGTACAGAAGTCTACATGACACATCTGAATACCAACTTACATGTCTCTACAAACAACTGTGTCTGAAAAAACAACCTAAATGCAAATGCTAACTTGAGTGTTGATGCCAAACAGATGGAGGGGCATCAACAATCCTAAGCTAAAATTGCTTTGCAATCTGGCCAAACATTTGATAAACTGGGAATTATGATGCCTAAAACTTTCATACAGATGAGCTACACACACACATACAAAAATATGATTCATATTACTGATATTCACAGACCTAAATAAATATTTTGTTTCCCTCAGATATTGGGAACTTTAACATTCAGACTAAACAGTGAGAGTGAAGAAGTCAATCATATAGGCGATACATAGTGCAAATACAGACCTAGTATTTAACATACATTTTTTTTTCTCCAGGAGGACTAGCAGATTTAGAAATGTACTAGTTCTGCTGAATCAACGCTAGTCCTTCTTCACTATCTGACTGGTTCAACTGAAACTTTACTAGCCACTGGACTATTGTAAAACTGCAGTTCCAACAAGAAATTTATAAGCTTCTGGCTAGCAGAATACCACTGATTTTTAGCTCTGCAAACAGATTTAACCAATTATTGGAAAATAGCCTGCAAAAGCTTGTACTGGTGATGCAGTTTACTATTTCAAAATAAAATTCAAATAACAATGCATATTAAATGAAACAATTCTTCATAAAATAGTGTTTATAGTGTTTGAAATAAAGGGCACAGGTTTGTGAGAGGCAAGTTCATATCTCACACCTTTAACAAATTATAACTAATCAAATATCTGCTTTGAAAAAACCATAATCAGCAAAAAAAGAGAGACAACTCTTGCATACATTTTTATTTAGAAAAATTTGCTTTTGCTGGAGTTGTTTCTCTTGACAACATTTTTCACATTATTGGGAAAATCATGTAAAATATACTTACATTAAACTATTAGTTACATCTCATGGATTTAAACTTTAGCCTTCCAACCTTCATCATAACTTTATTCATTTATGAGATTTGAAGGTCAAAAACACAAACGATCATCAATACTATATTGAGTTTCAAAAAACACAAACAAAACACCACAATTTTCTAAAAGTTATGGGTTGAAAGAACTAATTTTTTTCTGGGGTTTTCTTAAAAACGTTTTAATGTTATTCAAGAGAAAATAATATCTGTAAAAAAAACTAGTATTGTCAGTGCAAAGATACAATGGAAAATGCATATTTTCAAAATCTGCTATAAATGTGTTCAGGAACCATAAAAGCTTCACACCGGAGTACCCAAGAAACTGACCAAAAAACAACACTTAAACTGACCATATAGATGAACAGACAGACAAGGGTAATATTATAATGGAGCATACCACATTACTATTGAGGCAGAAAAAAGAATGCTCTGCACCGGAGTGCCCAAAAGACTGACCTGAACACAAAACTTATCTGAACACATGATGAACATACTGACAATTGCTTCTGAAGTAGTTAAAAGAAAAACCATAATGTAATCAATGATTACATAGCTCACCTCCACGAAGCTTTTAGTAGTCTCCAGCAACTGATGTAAACATAAGTTATCATTCAGAAAATAAATTCAGACTAAAGTGATCTTGACAACTAAGGCTGTTACATTTACATACAAGAGTCCCTTAGAGGGACTTACACTCTAGTGTCAAAAAGAATGTCCAGAAATCCATGATACTGTTAAGTCCATTTCTTCTGTATTATTATTCTTTTTATCTGCTGAATATAGAAACCATTTTCTTTATTCTTTGGAAATTCCAACACAACAAATTTGGTAACAAAAATATTTTCTTACATGTCTGAGTTAACAAGTTCACAAAATATATAGAAGTGCAGTACAAAATTCTTTGTTGTGGCCTTTGACCTTGAACCCAATATCAGGATAGAAAATCAATTTCAAGATACACCCACATGCCAAGTTTGGTGTAATCGATATTTATTATTTTTTTAAAAAAAAGTTATTAAAGTGGCATCAATTAAGGTATACATTAGATGTATCCACAAACCAGATTTAAATCCACAAACTGGATTTGATCAAAAATCCATTCATACTTGTTTGTGTTCTCATGTTCACAAGCCAGCAGAGCTAAAAATCTGAGTCAAGACCTCTGACATTAACATCAATGTCAGAGTGCTGACTATCACCTGTTGATTGTAATGCAACTAAATACAAAGTCTGGTCAAAAAATTACTTGTATATGTGCAAGTCAGTGTTCATAAGGTCAATTAAGTCAGGTGGTCAAAACTTCTACACAAAAGTGCAGATATAAATTGGTGGTCAGATCTACACCATTTTCATTCAGAACTAATTAAATATTGCAAAAAGTGTTTTTATGAAAACCCTATGTTAATGCCACCATTCATGCAAGTGGAGCAGTGATAAGATTTTCAAGATGGCCACTAATGTGGGATGTTGAAAGTCAGATGAGCACCATTTTCATTCAGAACCCACTACATACTGCTATAGTGTTTAAGTCAAAACCCCATGTCGATACAACCATCCATTCAGGCGAAGTCGGACATATTAAGATTTTCAGGCTGACCATCAAGACAGCCATTTTGGAGGTTAGGTCAGCATCATTTTAATATAGGAATAACTATATTGCAAGAAAAAGAAGTTTAGCTGTTACAAAATTTTTCAAATTTGCGGAGGACACATTAGCATTTTCATTTAGGCTACATATTGTGAGAAGTGTTTTAGTGAAAACGCCATGTCAATATGACCATCCCTTCAACTACAAATAAAAAGAAAACCTCATGTCTCTACAACTATAAATTCTGGGGAGGTAGCTATAAGAAGATTTTCAAGATGGCCACCATGGCCGTGAAATTTGATATCTGATTTGCACTCTTTTATTTAGGACCAACAGGAAATTATAAGAAGTTTTACTGGATGTAAGTGGAGCAACACATTCACTTTTGACCAACTAGACATCATTCAAAGTCTTTTAGTGAAAACCTCATGTCAATACAATCATCCATTCAGGAGAAGTAGCATTACCAAGATTTTAAAGATGGCTGCTGTGGTGGCGATTTAGGACCTGCTAGACATCATCAGAAGTCATTTTTGTGAAAACCCCATGTGAATATCACCATCTGCTCAGAAAGAGTAGCAATAAGATTTTCAAGATGACCACCATGGCAACCATATTGTATGTCCATTCAGGAGGAGTAGCGATAACAAGATTTACCAGATGTCAGAACAGCACCATTGTCATTTAGAACCAACTACACATTGTAAGAAAGTCTTGTAACAAAAACCCCAGGTCACATTGATCATTTATTAAGAAGGAGTCACAATAAGATTTTCAAGATGGACACCATGGTGGACATATTGGATGTGAAAGTGAACCATTCTCATTTAGGATTGGTTTGCCTTGGTGTTTTATGGCACAGCATCACAAGTAAGTTATTTAGTGCCAAGGCAATTGGAGTAAAGTGCCTTGACCAAGGACACAACACAGTTGCTGACCCAAGCTTATATGAAGGTAGGATCTTAACCTGCACTCTTTTGGTCAGGAGTCCAGCACACTAACCAGTGAGCCACCATGGTTCCTGACTCCATTAGTCACCTCTTAGAACATGCAAGAGGATACATATGGCATATTCTACATCAACAAGCCCACTGGGGGGGGGAAGGGGGACTGTTCAGGATTTTAATGATTTCTGTCAACCAGCAACAGGACAGATCCTGATGGAGGGACTGAAGCTGAACATTGTTCAGAATCGGAATTCCCAGTAATTGGAGATATGCTGCTACTACTCCCTTAACTCAGGTAAAAATGCTGGGTGTGGAAGCAATTCCAAATGGCAGAACCCAGAAATGACAAACTTCTTGGTCCAAGCAAAACTGGTGGTATTTACAATGAGGAGGAAATATCAGGATGTGCAAGTAAGCATCCTGAAGGTCGACGGAGACCGCTCAATCTGATGGATGCATTACGTTTCAGATTGAGGATGTGGTCTCCATCTTGAAAGATGCCTCCAGAAGAAACCGCTTTAAAGGGGAGAGATCAATTATGAGACTAAATTTCCAGCTTTTCTTGGTGACCAGGAAGATTCGGTTGTAGAATGTGGGAGACTGATTGTTCAGAACCCTCTCGACTGCCCCTTTCTGTACAAGGGTGTGCACCTCTTCCTTTAATTTCACCAGATTGATCCTTGACCAAGCCTCTGAAAAAAGGCCTAGACAAGTACCTACAGGAACATTTGGAAGAGAAGTGCATGGCAGGAAGGGGGTTGAGTCCCTAGGGCTGTCCCTCCCACTTCCTTCCTTATGAAAATGAAAGAGGATTAGAGAACTTACTCCTTGGGGGTCTTCAGTGACTGCACCTTGGACCCAACAGTCGAGGAATAGGTTTAAATTGAGGCTGTGGATTGGACTGGGGCTGCATCTGTTTAAAGAACTTTGTGGACAGCCCCTGAGGGCAATTCGCATTACCACGCTTCCTGACCAACTGCAATGGGCCAGGAGTCGCTGTAAAGGATCTGTGCTGATGATCTTTCAGATCTTGGTAAGAGGGCCTCGGCATCCAATGGAGCAGCCCTGATAAGGTCTTTACTATGATTGAGTAAGACCTTCAAGGAGTCAAATGCAACATTATGGCAGATGTGCAGAAGTTCCGCCAATAAAGCCATTGTCACAGAAGGCGTATGTCAGGAGGTTTTGTCCACAGCTTAAAGCTCACTTTGTAATGTGACTGGGTTCAGCAAGGCAATCCTTCAGAATACTGAAATAGCTGAGAAAAAATCGGCATGAGATGACCGGTATGATCTGACTGGTCACTGAGATAAACTGGCCAGTGTCCAGTCAGCAGACAATGACTGGTGACCAGACCAGTCACCGGCCAATGGTCAGTCAGGCGACATAGATATGTCAGAACCTTGTTCATCTGATCCATCACTGTAAAGTGTGTGGTGCTACTCCTCCCATGTAGGAGGATGCGACACACTACCCAGGAAGTGATGGGTTGCGGTGCAGCTCTTCTCTCATGGGAAGGTGCGACACGCTAATCTGAACACGAGACATACTCAGCTGCTCCTCTCTCGCTGGGGGAGGCAACACTTTCCCACTGACTGTCTCAACATTGTTTTCTGAAATAAAATTTCCTGCAAGAAAACAATGATTAATGACAATATTATAAATATGTCGCATGTGAACTCACCTGTTTTTATATGGTGAATGCTATATACCATATAAAGTCAATACTTTTTTACCTGGAAGTCCAAATTGACTTATATAAGGATTAAGTCATTTAAATTGCTATACCGTATTTAATGTAATTTTTCGTACATGAAAAATTTATATTTTTTTCTTCAAAGTACAAAAAATAATGTGTAAAAGAAATAATTCTCATTTTGAGGAAGAGATTGTGTACGAAACAATATAGGACCTGATATTGGGAAGGATTCCAAAATACTTACATGATCATCAGTATTAAATTCACATGCATCAGACACAATTGCGCTAAAGCAGCATGCACAAATAATATAGGTTGTTTAAATTTGCTTACATATGTGTGTATCAGAATAGACAAGTTAGAAAATGAATAACCATGACATGGACATGGGTATTCCATCACGCATTTTTCTTCTTGCACCTCATGATTGAAATAAAACATGCCCTGATATGAGAGAGATTTCAGCCCTTCTTCATGTGATTTTGCTTAATATACCTTTATGTTCCCATTTAGCTGAAGATTTTGTCAGTGTGAAAATAGTACTAAAATAGTAAATGGAAATTATAAAAATACATACCATACTCCTTCAGTTTCAAAGATATATAATTTATATTTAAATATTCACAATAATTATATCCATATAGACTCCATTTAGTTTAAATCCCAAGAATGACCATTTAGCATGGTGTGTTGTTTTCTTTGCAAGTACAAAGACCTCTCCATTCCCACCAAATAAGATTACCCTTTATCAGTAAGTGCATGTACACTTCCTGTAGTTAGGTGGCATTTGGTTTGATCTTTGCTCATGAATTCAAAGCGCTGACACTTCTGTTGGCTAGAACAAAAGATGTCACTGGTTGAGAAGCTTACATGAGTAAGCATCTGGCATTACCTGTCATTACACAGTACCATATACATTAACATGCTTTACAGGATAGTTTAATATACTCTATGGGCCTCATTTCCCTATTGGTTGCCTCACTAATTTGATCTCGTCTGCTGAATCTTGACCTCAAACAGGTGTCAACTGGAACGACCTGGCCAAAACTGTATGCATATTTAATTAGCATGTAAATAACACTGCAAAGCCATGTGGTTCATGTGACAATGGAGATAGTTATTAAAACAAGAATGAACCTCTTTATTCAGAAGTATTGATTGATATTGGAATATAGTAGTGCCCTTGTACATGCGGAAGATCACAATCATCAGGTAACTGAACAATACAGATTACAATCGCCCTGTAACCTCTCTCTCTCTCTCCAAAAGCTACAAATAAAAACTGATCTGAATGCATATGTTCTTAAACACTGACTCAGCGTCATCTCTCTCTCACACATACATACATACATCCATACATATATACATACACGCATTCACTAAAAACAACAAGTCTTTATCGAGTTCTTTTACTTTTTATTGTACATGTAAGTTGATAATGAGTTTGCTGTTGCTGTAAGAATACAAGCTGCACTTAACTTTTTGACAACAGGGGCTTGTATCATTGTGTACAATGTACCATTAAATAATACCTATATATAATACACGTAAAGACCATCATAATCATTTTCCCAATTAACCTGGAATAGCATACAGAGATACCATTAATATTCATGAAACCTGAAGTTACTAGCAAAAAAGACAAAGCCAAGGTGTTGATCTGGTTGAGTCTTATACTCGACTTAGACTTATATATGGATAAAGAATGGAAAATTTACAAAATTAACGAATTTTACTTATATTCCACATCGACTTACGGGCCAGCAAAGTGGCTGGCTCATGGTAAACAATGAAAAACTTACCTGTCTTGACTTTTATAGTAAAGTTCAATTGTTAAACTTTATTAAAGGTGCATGTTGTAAACACAAACACAATAATAATATGATGCGAGTCACGCAACAAATATCAATATACAACAATGAATAACACATAATTTGGTGTTTAGACAATTAATTAAGGGAAGGAATATCTAATTCCTACTATGTTAGGGTGGGGTCTCTGCTGCATTATTTCTTTGCACAAAAGACTTACCCGTAACCAGTTGCAAATTTGATATTGAAGTGGACCCTAACCCCAAGGGGGTGGAATACAGTGTGGTAACCTAAGTGGTCTCTTAAAGAACAATATTTTGAATGGGGTGGGGGAGGGGGGGGGGTTACCAGCATGTGAAAATAAATATGGAGAAAATAAATGTAACACTGAGATATAAACAACTTTTTTAAGACCGCAACATGGTGAAAGACTAGCAACAAGCAATTTTTCTCTCATTACAACTTCAATACACATCCATTAACATGGTGGCTTGAAAAAGATGACTGTTCTGAGCATTGGCATGCGGGATGCATGGGTGCACCATGTCCTGTTGAAAATTCTCCACTCTGTGGGAGGATGTATTCGCATCAAACAGACAAGGTTTTTTGTCATGAAAAAGAGTAAGCTACGCAATAACGACGGGTTATGTATTACTGCTTTTTAAAATTCCAAAGCCAAAGGAGAAGCGATAACAAGATTTACAAGATGGCAACCATGGCGGTCATATTGGCTGTCAGATCAGTACCATTTTAAAATTTAGGACCAACTTGACACCATAAAATGTTTTTGGTGAAAACACATCAATATGACTATCCAATCAGGCGGAATGGTAATAACAAGATTTTCAAGATGGCCATCATCGTGTCCATATTGGATATCAGATTGGCACCATTTATCATATACTACGAATGAGACATCATGAGAAATCTTTTGGTGAAAACCCCATGTCGATACGATTACCTGACCAGGAGACATAGTAATAACATGATTTTCAAGATGGATGACAGTGTAGCACTTGTGTTAACAGATGGACGGACAAAGACAACAGGCCTTCCCATAAGCTCATCTATTTTATGACCAGCAGAGCCAAAAACTATAAACATTTACTTGTGTTTTAAAAAACTAAATGATTCCATTTGCATGTGATTTTACATTATCACAGAAAACCATAATGAAGGTGATTTTCTCTAAGAAAAAAGTCAGTGATAATCAGCCTCAGTGCTGAGTCTAAAGAGTCTGGATATTGAAGAAAAAAGCATACAAGTATCTTCTTCCAAAAAATGGGTTTACAGGTTTCTTCCATTTTACCCATACGTTTTACAGTCATCAGCGACATACAGATCCATCATAATGACTTCAGTTGAATATACATTATATACATTAGTTATTATTAGGTACCTAGGTAAATTCCACCTAAGCAGCTTTTAATGCAATTATTTTGGTAACAGGACTAAATTTCTCTTTTATTCTAAACTAATTACTACTCTAGCTTTAGAATTTGCTAATCTGATTTTTCTGTTGATACATATACTATGTGGCACAAGTACACCTGATGTAGTCAGTGACTCAGTACCAGCAGCGGGTCATCTCAAAACATATATGATGCTGTAGCAAAGACTGGCAAAACCAACATTCACGTATATAAAGCATATCGTAATTTACTGGATATTAACATGAATATTTAAAACAATAAGGAGTTTAGCTTGGCGCACACACATTTGAAACCCTCCCCCTCCACTACAATGAGAGGTCTCAGGACACTCACACATATGGCCAGTTTATCAGTGCACCTTTTGCCTTTTACTTCAGGCACAGAAGAAAGTATGGAAATTTTGAAAGCGATAACTGATTACTGAGTGAGGTTTATGAACCAGTTTCAGTGGCCATGTGCTCTGTCTGAAGGGAGTTAAATCTGCGCTTCAGATGATTCAACACTATGCCAGTACTACCACCGAAGTAAACTAACTCTGTTGCACATAGGTAGCATTTCACATTCTTTTAATACTATTTCTACCCCGGTGAAATATTTCTAAACTTCAGATTGATTGTTTCTGTCAGTCATTTTGATGTGACCAGCATTTCAAACTTTTTTCAAGTCACAGGTCACATTTTATTCTTTTAAACAGAATATTAATTTTGTAAAAGTTAAAAATTCACCATTGAATAAACATAATTTATTCATACTTCCAAATGCACTGGCCAGAAAGGTCCTTCTGTGTAGACTAAAATGTATATAGTATATATGGTCCTGAGCTAAATATTTTTTACTTAACTCGTGTTTATAAGCATAAAATGTAGGTCACAATGGTCTTCCTTGGTTGTAAGATTGTAGAACTAACACTGATGCATCTAATTATCAAGTGTCATGATTCTAGGAGGAATAGTATCAATGATCTCCCCCGACATTTTTAACAGCATTGAGGTAAGCGTGCATTAGCATCATAAAATATTTTCATAAATGTTCATTATCACCATAAAAGTGAAAAAATTAATATAATGAAATATAAAAGTACATATATTTTATATAGTATTTTCTTCTAAGTTATAACATGATTTAATGTCAAAACTCATTAGTTTTTTAATTTAAATAAACGTTGAAACTATCCAAGTTGTATTTATTCCAAATGTCAAAGTCATGATGTGGTTTTAAGTTCATCAGTGGCAATTATGAATATTGTAGAAATAGTTCACTGATTCAGTTTTTTTTTGCTTTGATCTGCAATTCCAGCAAGTAAAAAGACAACGCATATTAATGCAGCAATATACTGATTAAAAAGTATCAACACTTAATTATAACATAATACATTTCAACTGCAAACTAGTTGTTTATTGTTCAAGAAATATTGCATATATAAATCAAGGAATAATCCAACACTTTTTATTTGCGTTTTCAAAACAGGTAAAATTGGAAGAAAAAAATTGCTCCTTTTCTTACTTGGATAGACAGAAAAGAGAATTCACAGGGCAGCACCCACTTAAGTTAAGGTTTATTGATCTAACTATTTTTTTCTTGCTGAGAGTATACTATGTAAATATAAGAGCAACTCATGGGTAAGATGTAATTTTCATTCACTGAAATTTTCCTTATCACATGTTCTGAAAAATAACAAGAACAACAATCACAACTGCAACAACAACACCTACTACTACTGCCACAACAATAAAAAAAAAATTAATAGATTGTAAAGCTTCCCTAGGAATTGCACACCACCCCCTCATCTCACCTGTTGGTAACTATGTGGATCTAAACCAACGTTTTGCAATATGGAAGATGTACCATCTGATCCACCTAAGTATATGGAATCTTCTATTTACAGTTGAAACCTGTATTCCATTTCGTATGATCTTTCTTTGGGGATATCCTGCTATCTGAATCAAAATCACGAATCTCTAATCTTCATAGCCTGACCAACATCGTGCTAGCCATGCACTGGGTAACTTTATGTTTTTTGAACGTGGTGAGTCCATTTTTCAGAATGATCTTTAAGAATCTGCTTAACTTAAAAAAGTAATATGTGCCACACATTTTTAGCTGGAAATTGGAAATGACTGAAATATACCTAGCACACACTATATCATCACTGACTCATCATGTATTTATGTCAGTGCAAAGACAAAACCAGCATTTAAAGGTTGCACACAGGCAGTTGGGCCAAGGCAGGTACAGAAGATAACATCGAAGTGCCTGAGTAAATATCTTCAATTATCTTAATTACATACCCGAGAAGAGGTAAGAATAGGTGTCATTTGAGTCAAAAGGGCTTTGAATTAGGTGACAGGATGATTATTTAACAGATGAATTTTTAAAGGATACCAGGAAACAAAAAGCATATTGATACTAGTACATTGTGTATCAATGGGTTCTAAACTATTGCGGGCTGAAATGATAGTGTATCAGGACCACTATGGTAAAAGGTCTTGGAGAGAACACTGAGTATGCATATATCCTTCCAAAAACACATGTGGGCACAAGATACATGCAAAAACTTAACCACAGCCAGTAAAAGATGAACTGTACATCACAAAAAGCTTCTTTTGTTGTAAAGGTGTTGTACTAAAAGAGATGTATATCATCATAAATTTCATGATTCTAACTTGAGCAGTGCTCATCAAGATGAATCTCCCATATGAAGTTTCATGATTCTAGATAGGACAGTATGTACACTGCATGCAAAAAACCTGTGTGGTCATGAGCTAAATGCAAAAAACATAACCTAAGCTAGTTAAATATAAAATGTAAGTCAGTGACCTATTTTTTGGATGGGTGTGGTATGAATATAGATGTATACAATTATTTATTTTAATAATTCTAGCATTAACAGAAAAAACACATTTAAACCAAATCCAATGAAACATGGGTCACAGTGATCTATTTTTGTGGTGAGGGTGTAGTACTCATCAAAATGAATCCTTCACCAGTTTCATGATTCCAGATATGTACAGAGCATGCAAAAAACCTATATGTTGTGAGCTAAATGCAAAAACTTAATCAAAGCCAGTGAACTGTGAAATGTAGGTCACAGTGACCTTCTTTTGTTTAAGGATATGGTACTAAGAATGATGTAAACAGCCATTAGTCTGATGATTCTAGCATGAACAGAGTTTGTAAAATACACTTAAAAGACGCAAATTTAGTCAGTGAATCATGAAATATGTGTCACAGAGACCCACTTTTGTGATGAGGGCATAGCACTCGTCAAGATGCATACCCTCCACCAAGCTTTATCTGGACTCCAAATTAGCAGTAGTCCGCTAGCCTGTGGCTAGTAAATTTCCTGTCAGACTAGTAGTTTTCATGTCAATAGTCCGATAGCTAGTAAAGTTTCAGTTGTCACCAGTCCGTCTTTATTTACGCCATCATACATAATTTTCAAAAACCTGAATGATTGGGATGATGTCCAAGTTCTTATGAGCTAATGGCATAAATCCCCAAGATTCAGTTGCTCCTCTTGAGGGTTAGAACATAAGATTTTACAAATCATATTTCAAAAGGAGGCAGTATAAATATTTACCAGTTTTGGTCAATTTAGTACAAATGTCCGATGTTTAATCAATAAAAGATGAAGAAAATTTGCCAAAGTATGAAATAACCCATATCTAAACAATAAATATATTTATGGTATAGATACTGTTATTCTGTGTTTTTGCAACCTTTTGTAGTTTTTTTTACTGGTAAAACATCAGACTCTTGTGGATTTATAAGGTAAAGTTGTATGTCAAAGACTGTAAGTCCAAGTTTCCTCTGACCTTTCCTACCCCATTTTAGATATTTTGACATTTATGTTGGGGTGTGGTCAGAGCACACTGCCTATTAAAAGGATGGAATTCACCAAAACCACGCATCAGCATAAGGTAGCTGCTTACTACAGGGCCTAGCAAATTTAAAGAACCTTACATCGAACCCTACCCACATGAAATCAATAGGAAGATGATTTATCTTCTCAGAATTTGCAAGTATAACATTTGTTACGTCTTTAATTCATTGACAGACGAAATGAAGTTACTGCGTTGACAAAATCTGACCAGGTTTTCTCTATTTGCATTGCTATTAACATG
Source organism: Margaritifera margaritifera (assembly GCA_029931535.1). Lineage (NCBI taxonomy): Eukaryota > Metazoa > Mollusca > Bivalvia > Unionida > Margaritiferidae > Margaritifera > Margaritifera margaritifera. Next base: position 1,166,249 of record JAQPZY010001220.1, read on the forward strand.
ACTACCAAAAGTTCGCAGAATACATATCCATGACATCAGAGGTTCAATAGTCACGTGACACCAAGAAAAAAAAACGTATGTTGTTATGCAAAAAATTCGAAACTATTAAATGAAAGTCACCTAATGTTTTCTTAAAAAACAAAAAGACACATAATTTTCAACATATTTATTCCGAGAACAACCACAAGAAACCTGTCGCTGTTGCAGCAACCTGGAAATAGCCAGATTCATCACGTAGAGAGGACATGTCAATGAGGTAGTCACGTGATACTTACAAAAACCGATTTGACATGTGCTCTCTGCCTGATGAATCTGTCAACGAATTAAAGACATAACAAACATTATTAGGATTAGCACCATGGAGAGACATATTTTGTTCAAAGGTTAGTATCTGTTGTAAAAGTCCGCACAATGCCTATACTGCTATAATGAGAGATCTTCTCATCCTGCTTTTACTCTAGCACAACAGGTACTGCCTTAAATCGTCTGCCTGTGGTGTTATGATAAAGATGAGTGCAAATGAAATCTTTAGTCTTTTTCTCTTATTAAGTTATTTGTTCTTTCTGGATTATGAGACTCTACAAAAATGTTAATGGAGTCATCTTTTTTTACAGTTAATTTATGGAGAATCAGTCATTGTTTTTCATTTGAAATTGTAGTGAATATTTTCAAGTAACCTTGGTGGTTTTCTAAAGCATGATTTGTATTTCTGAGTAATGAATGATTGTGATATTTAAGAAATAGAAGTGTTGTTAATCTAGATATGTGTCTGACATTGTTTTGTGGAAAGGACTAGTGAAGATTCAGCAGGACTAGTAAATTTCTCACTCCACTAGTTCTTCTGGCTACAAGGAATTTTTTTATAATTACAGGCCTATTTATGACTCCAGATATAATAGATTATATACAAAGTGCAAAAATCCAGAGCTAAATGGAAAAACGTGCCATGTTGGTTTTGTGGGGTTTAATGCCATTTTTCAGTGCATGATAGCCTAAACATGGCAGCCAGTATATTTGGTGGAGGAAGAACCCACGAAGACGCTACAATGAACCACCGACCCACAGGATGCTACTAACAAGCTTTCTCAATCACCAACATTTGTCAAGCCGAGACTCGAACTCGTGCAGACAGAGGTGAGATGTGTGAATGATCTGTAAAGATGAGCACATTAAAGAACTTGGACACCCAGGACCCCAACTTAACCAAGAATGTACAACTAATGTACATGTACAAAGTTATCCCCCTTAGCCAATTCCCGTAAAGGGAGGTACTATGAAATCCACTCCAAACTGATGCCTAGTTCATAGGAAGAATGGTTAGATGCAGTGAGGCTGTACATATGTATATGCTCATATTATTTAAATTATATGTGTGGACGCAGAAACCAATTGTAGTAAAAATTAATCCCCTTCAGATCCCTGAGGCAAGCTAAAAACAAGAGCCTGTTATGTCACCCACCTTGCAGTTCTTTGCATAGTAGAGTTTTCTGCCTTTGAGTTTGAAATATCTCCTCTTCCATCTCTGAAAAAAGTATAATAATAATAATAATAATAATAATATCTGAAACACAATACCAGAACAGCTGTATATGACAGATAAACAACGGAAGAAACTTGGCATCACTTCTTATGTGATAGGGTATTCTTTAAAGAATTTAAGAAATATATTAAGCAATTAGAAAATAACAGAGAAAGAAACTTGAACCAGAGTTTTTTGTACTAATATTTTGCTCAATAAAAGCTCCTGACTGGTAATGAGACAAAAAAAGGCAATGGATAATGAAAGAATGATCTATTTCATAAAGATAACAAGTGTGACAGTCACAAAAACCTGCACTGAGAAGAAAACGAAAATAAGGGACATAACTCAACCTAAAATGCAGTGGAAAAACAAAAACATTAACAAGGAAGCACATTCACATTACTAAGATAGAGTAAGTTGAAAAATATTCCCAAGCTAAATTGCATGATGTGGGTATAAACTAGCAATCTCCAATGTAGAGATTTAAAATTGATCAACAAGCCCTATAACTGAAAAATGGAGCAGAAAACCCCAAAGCCAAATTGATATCAATTAGACAGGTGTTCGTACAAAATTGCATCAGGATAAGTTCAATGGTTCCTGAGCAATGCTGGTTACAAGCAACTGCCATTAGTGAAGATATTACTGATCAACAAAGGTCCATAACTCTGCCAAAATGGAGTAAAAGTGAGGAAACTTGTGAAAGTTATATCAACATCTATCAGACAGTGTTCACACCAAATTGCATCAGGATATGTGGACATGGTTCCTGCGCTATGCTGATTACATGCACTGACAAAGTAAAGGTATAAAATATATCCTCAATATTCATAACACAATCAAAATTGATGAAGAAGATAACACCCTCAAAAGGCAAATTTAGGTCTATTTGACAACCTTAAAAACATTGCATTAGGATATGCTGAATGGTTCCTGAGCTACAGTGTATGCAGGTTACAAGAAAACGCAACCAAGTACAAACTTAATTGAAAATGGGTTGTAACCGTCATAAGCAGGAATGAGGAAACTTTTACAAGGCACATGTACAAAAATTATGTCAAAGAGTTTCTGAGCTAAGTTGGTTACAGGAAGTTAGGATAGATGGACAGACAGACTGAAGTGTGAATCATGTTGGGCTCCTAAAAAGGGATTTATTACAGAGAAACATTTCCTTATAGAAATTTATTTTTCAAATTATTTGATCACAAAAGAGCATATATCAGTAGAAATTCATACCTGGAAATTGGTTTGCTTCATCAAATATCCAGCTTTTGTACAGACCTGAAATAGTTGAGAAAAGCATGTTATTTTGATTAAACAGATGAGAGCTGAGATAGATGAAAAAAAGCATGTCGTTTTGATGAAATTGATGAGAAAAGCTGTCATTTTGATAAAAAAGATGAAGGGAAAAAAACATGTCATTTTATAAAATATGTAACATGTTACACATGTAACTTTTATGAAAAAGATAAGAAAAGCATGTCATTTTGATGAAATAGTTGAGAAAAGTATGTCATTTTGATGAAATAGATGCAAAAAGCATGTCATTTTTCATGAACTAGATGAGAAAAGCATGACATTTTCATTCAAAAGATTGGAAATATGTGTCATTTTGATGATAAAGGTGAGAAATGCATGTCATTTTCATAAAACATGAGAAAAGCATGTCATCTTTTCATGAAGAAATGCAAAAGATAAGTCATCTTCAAAGAGACAAGAAAAGCATGCACTAGTAATCTTCATGAAACATATGAGAAAAGCATGGCATTTTAATGAAAAAGAATGGTTTCAAAAGTGTAAGATTCATCTACTTACATACAAAGTAGACAATCTATAAGATTTGGGGCTTAAATTGTTCATTAGTGATTTGGGAAGCCACAAGAACTGCATGTACTACTGAAGGTTTAAAAATCTACTACCTGGTAGTCCTCAAGTTTTAGTCCCACCAAGCAACTGACTAGCATTACAGTAACACAGATTGGTTTGTATTAATGGTAAATTCATAAATTGTTTATCTTGAGACAATAAGAACTTAAACAGAATCATTAAAGGAACGAAATTTTACCTTCTTGTTAAAATTACAAACCATAAATATGGGGACTGAGACTACTTGTGCCTATGGTGCAAAGTCAATCAATTATAAAGCACACAAATCATTCCTGCATTACGCTATACATAAACACAAAACACACATAATCAACAAACTAGATATCATATTACTGGTGGTACTTTCTAAACAAAATCTTGGTTCCAGATACATATGACACAGAAAATTATATTTTTGCACTGCAGAATTTTCACAAATTTCTTTTATCAGTGAAATATTTTTGATTATTATTGTTGCAACTTGGCATTTTTTTCCCACTTATTTTATGCCATTCCAGGAGGTAATGAAAGTTCAGCCAAGCAAAAATTTCAACAGGTAGTAAACTGTATATAACAGAGAAACATTTGCAGCCAGAAAACAGGCTCAAAGCCAGTACCTGCCTAAATCTACTTTTGGCAGGTGTGATCAATACTGATATCCATCTGGGATCTACTTTAGGCAGGCATGATCCAGACTGGTATCCAACTGAGATCTACTGTAGACAGGCACGATCCAGACTGATATCCAACTGGGATCTACTTTAGGCAGACATGATCCAGACTGATATCCAACTAGGATCTATGTAGACAGGCATTATCCAGACTGATATCCAACTAGGATCTATGTAGGCAGGCATGATCCAGACTGATATCCAACTAAGATCTATGTGGGCAGGCATGATCCAGACTGGTATCCAACTGGGATCTACTGTAGACAGGCACGATCCAGTCTGATATGCAACTAGGATCTATGTAGGCAGGCATGATCCAGACTGATATACAACTAGGATCTATGTGGGCAGGCATGATCCAGACTGATATCCACCTTAGATAGCTGAGCTAATGCTCCAAATCCATTACCATAACATATTCCCCTGCTTTTTCATGTCTCCATCATCTGTATAAAAAAGAACTTGAGGCTGAATGAAAAACTCTTTTAAATAATAACAGGTCTATTTTGCATGATCCTACCAGTGTCACTATATGTCACTGTGGAACAAATGTGCCGATTGACTAGGGTTCAAAACCCCAGTCCAGTTGGGAATATTTCCTATTGCATTTGGTGCCAACCATGAGACCATGTAAAGATGTTGCAACCAGAAGTCTCTCTTTGAGATTGTCTAGGGGTAGACATTGTGAATTACAAGATGTGTCTCTGACAAGCTGGGGATGAATGTAGCAGAATTGGCCAGGAGTGTTGGCTCCAATAGCTCAGCTGGTAGAGCCTTATATTGAGCTAGGGTGGTTCCTAGTTAGATCCCCAGTGTGACTGAATTTTTCTCCTGTTAAATTTAGGACCCACCCTGGGACCATGTTTCAACTAACAGACACAAAAGAGAGAGGTTGTCTGGTAGAGCCCTTATATTGAGCTAGGTTGGTTCCTGGTTGGATCCCTGGGGTGACTGAATTTTTCTCCAGACACCAAGGAGTGAATTCGTACGGTGGTTTAAACAGCTAACTTAAAGGAAACTAAAGGACACAAATCTGAAAAGCAGGGGAAAATGTAACAGAACTTGCTGGGAGTGTTGGGTCAGATAGCTCAGTTGGAGTTGGCAGTGCACTCATCTAGAGTTGGGGTGGTACTGGGTTCAATCCCTGGTCTGGCTATGAATTATTCTACCCTGTTACATATGCAATACACACATATACAACATACACATGCCCACAAGTGTAATCACGTATATACACAGACACACACACAGACACACACATAGTAGACACAAAATTATATTTGCAAACTTACAATTTTTAATAGATCTGTTTCCATTGCCATATTAGGTTTCATTTTATCTGTAGACAAGTCAGCACTTCTCTAGTGAATAATTTAAGAGCAATGCTCTCTCTGTCTTAAGTAATATGAAGTTCTTATGTATTTTTCAGCTTTTCAATTAGCTGTTTTATCCATAATATATATTTTTTTTCTGAAAACACAGCCATTTACTGATCAGTTACTCACTCCATTCAGTCAACTCTCAGTCTATATGGTCTAATTCCCTAACTGACACCTGCTGAGGCTATTCATTAACCCAATAATTAGTTGTTTCAGGTACATCAGTACCTACATGCAGCATACAGCTCAGAAGGTATTACTATACAAACTGGGCCAATCAGCTGCCCTATTGTTGTCCCCAAAAAATCATTAATATATATTCTCTGATTTTTTTCCCTGGAGATTTGCTAACCAGTGAAGAATGTTACTTGCAATAAATAGAAAGCAGCATTAAAGTCTACAGAAAATAAAATGTGTATCGAGTTCAGGTTCTCTGGCTCTGTGTAAGATGTCTAAGCAAACAGGTGTGATTCTGCCTGGTTTAGAAAATGTCAATTACACTAATACTTACAGTAATTAAATTCAAATGCAACTATTTTTAGAAAATGCAACCTATTCTGATAGATGACGTGTCCAGGTTAGTGATTAACATAAGCTAGATGGCCTTGGTGCATCTGAACTTATAACTAATGCAATGGATTTCATCAAATGGCCTTGGTGCATCTGAACTTATAGCTAATGCAATGGATTTCATCAAAGGGCTTTGGTGCATCTGAACTTATAGCTAATGCAATGGATTTCATCAAATGGCCTTGGTGCATCTGAACTTATAGCTAATGCAATGGATTTCATCAAAGGGCCTTGGTACATCTGAACTTATAACTAATGCAATGGATTTCATCAAAAATGTAGAACAAGAGTATTGTGAATGACACATTATACGCCCATGTTGTGTTTCATAGTCCTCTATGTAGATAACTGAAATTTGTGTGCAGAAACCATTTTTTCTTTCAGTCAGTGACCTTGACCTTTGACCATATGACCCCAAAATCAATGGGTTTCTTCCATATCCTAGGTGCAAACCATCCACATAAGTTTGGTCCTGATCAATGATGTAAAACCAATGTTATTGTCCAGAAACTATATTTGCCCTTTCACTCAGTTACCTTGACATTTGACCTTTTGACTCCAAAATCAATAGGCTTCTTCCTTACCCCAAGTGTAAGCCATCCACGAAGTTTGCTTGAGGTATGTGATGTAGAACTGATGTTATTGTGCGGACATCCTTACCACAAGTGCAACACATCCACAAAGTTTGTTAACTGTAGATGGTGAACAAATTTAGTTATTGTGCAGAAAGCAAATAGGTAACATATGGATGGACAGACAACATCACAATATGATATGCTCCACCTGATAGCGGGCATATAAAAATGAAGGAAACATAAGGAACTTCAACCGTTTTCACAAATGGTTATTCTCAAAGAGTTGTTTCTCTTATATGACATTTTGTAAGGATGAACAATATTTCTCATAAATTACATAACAGTTTAGTACAGTGTATCATACTTCTGTTTTATAATTTGTGTAATATATCCTTATAAACAAAATAATGACAAAATGAAGAATCACTCAAGCTCTTGTTATAGAAAATAAAATAAAAAAATTCCAATTTAAGAATATTTTGAGAAATTGTATTTTGTAAGGTATAATATCATTCATCTCCATCGTCTTGATTTGGAATATCCATTACTCTGATCAACTGTACCCAAGCATTTTTCTTCCTCTCCAAGGAGTATGTACTTCAGGGGAAAGAAAACAAAGGGGATGGGAGTATTTTACAAAAAACCAGGGACTCTGTAATCCTGCCTGTTTATATTTACATAAGTATATGATGTGTAAGACAATGACAATGCTTCTCTAATTCAGGTATCTGACCCATAATAACAATATAGTTCACAATGCATACTCCTTGCCCAGTGAGTCAAATGTTACAAACAAACCACAACCTATGCAAGGTTTCATGTCACTGCCTAAAACAATGTAGAAAAAAGTCACAACATTACATATTGCATGCCATGGATGATCGAGCATCGTTACATAGGCAGGTTCACAAAATCAAGAATAGAGTATACTGTAGACAAAATTAAAAACAACTGAGAGTCCAGGCCCTGAACTGGAGACTCTGGAAGCAGACAGCTCTGCAAAAACAAAAACAATCACCTAACACAGTGCATATTTACAATTTTAGGACAAGAAGTCTAATTTTCGAAACCTTTACGTCCTTGAGAGTAATTAATTCTATTTTTAAGTTTGCAACACTTAAGTTTCCTTTAAAAACCAAATATGCCACACTGGACAATCTGGGTGGATTCTGATGGTAAGACATTTTTTAAAATATTTATGAGCTATAAAGAACACACTTGTTATATATGTTTAAAATCTTTCTGGAAATGAATAAAAGACCCATTGATGGCAAGAGGTAGTTAGCTGTTGACATCTGGGTTAAAGGAAGGCAAAGAAAGGGAAGGAATGTAAGGCCTGGTGATGACAAGAGGTAGACAACTGTTGACCTCCACAAAGGGAAGGAATGTAAGGCATGGTGATGACAAGAGGTAGACAACTGTTGACCTCCACAAAGGGAAGGAATGTAAGGCATGGTGATGACAAGAGGTAGACAACTGTTGACCTCCACAAAGGGAAGGAATGTAAGGCATGGTGATGACAAGAGGTAGACAACTGTTGACCTCCACAAAGGGAAGGAATGTAAGGCCTGGTGATGACAAGAGGTAGACAACTGTTGACCTCCACAAAGGGAAGGAATGTAAGGCCTGGTGATGACAAGAGGTAGACAACTGTTGACCTCCACAAAGGGAAGGAATGTAAGGCATGGTGATGACAAGAGGTAGCCAACTGTCCGGGTTATGGGAAGGGACACAAAGGAAAGGAATGTAAGGCATGGCGATGACAAGAGGTAGCCAACTGTTGACCTCCATCTGGGTTATGGGAAGGGACACAAAGGGAAGAAATGTAAGGCATGGTGATGACAAGAGGTAGCCAACTGTCCAGGTTATGGGAAGGGACACAAAGGAAAGGAATGTAAGGCATGGCGATGACAAGAGGTAGCCAACTGTTGACTTCCATCTGGGTTATGGGAAGGGACACAAAGGGAAGAAATGTAAGGCATGGTGATGACAAGAGGTAGACAACTGTTGACCTCCATCTGGGTTATGGGAAGGGACACAAAGGGAAGAAATGTAAGGCATGGTGATGACAAGAGGTAGCGAACTGTTCACCTTCATATGGATTATGGTACAAAAAGTAAACCTGCTTTGAGGATTCTTACCCAGGTCTACTAATATATGGCAGTCAGTATATTTGTTGAAGGAAAAATCCGAGAAAACATCAGGAAGAACCATCGACCCACGGGAAGCTACTGGCAAGCTTTCTCACATACCCATGTTGGCAGAGCCCAAGACTCAAACCCACGCGGACAGAGGTGAGATGTCAGTGATCTGTAAAGGCAAGTGCCTTAGACCACTTGGCAACCCGGGGCCCCCCTTTACCGTGATATTAACCAAGATTGACCTCTAAGTGAGGTTAAGCATCCAACAGTGTATCCGGCTAATACCTGGTACAAGATTCTGCTGCCTTTTCCCATCCCATATTAGATATTTGGACAGTTATGTTGTGGCAGGAGGTCACAGCACATCCCCTATCAAAAACACAGAATTCACCCAAACAATCCAGTAGCAGCATAGGATAGTCACTTTAAACATGTGCTAGTTTGTGGGGTTAATGACATTTTTCAGCACATGATAGGTTATACATGTCGCCCAGTATATTTGGTGGAGGAAGAACCCATGAAGACCTCACAAAGAACCACCGACCTACAGGAAGCTACTGGCAAGCTTTCTCACATACCCACAATGGTCGAGCCGAGACTCAAACTCAAGCAGACAGAGGTGAGATGTGTGAATGATTTGTAAAGGTGAGCGCCTTAGACCACTCGGCCACCTGGGCCCCCTATACAGGTGCTAGCATAATTAAGCGACAATTTACTGAACCTTACCTGTCTGAAATTAATAGGCAGATAATTTAGATTCTCATTCATAATAATTAAAACATATAACATGATCCTAAATCTCACAGGCTAAATTTTCCTTGTCATCAGAATTCAAACAGGTGATACAAACAACATATGTAGTGAAAATGGGGTGTGCATTCAAATACATAGGTGTGAGATTTGGCATTAATGTGACTCATCAATGCTGCATTGCAGAGTGAATCTGCTTATAAATACTCAATAACTGGCTCATATGATGGCTTATTATAGTTAGAAATTGTTTTATTTGTTATGAATGAGAAGATGTAAATATTCTACTTATTGATACAAGGTCACTTAATTTTGCTAGCCATTGTGTAGATTGACTTCCATATGCTGCTACCACATGCTGTCAGATTTCTTTTTGTACCTAAGACTATCACATTTATACGTATTGTGTTTAGTGTCAACCATTTTTCCAATATAAGTTAGATTGCCACTAAGAAACAGCCACCATACTGTTTACATTAATATCTGCAGTTGACAAAGGACTTTAATGGAAAAATAAGCCTGTTGTTGTGCTTCTTTTGTTGATATACTGTTACAATGACTCAGAGAGACTGTTTGAGTTTCATAAATAAGTAATAAATCATTCACTTCAGCATTATGCCATCTCTGTCTCCTGGTTACCTGAATGTACCAAAGCATGGTACCAACTCGCAGTATCTGGAGCAGATTTAATCAATGTAACTATTGTAAATGATTACATGGACCATTGAAATAATCAAAATAAAATTAATTATTGCAATGTATTTTACGCTAGAAAAAAAAGACAATGATCTTGTTTACCACTGGCGACCATCAATTGTTGCCGTGTTTTAGTATAATATTACATTTATCAATGTTACCTAAATGCTTAACCTTCTTTTGCCAGTATTCATGAAAACAAATGGCATTATTTCTTGTTCCCAGAGTCTCTCTAGGTATGAAATTGTTGTAGAAAAGAATAACATTTATCTAAAGATTGTACCCATTCAAGACAAGTACCTTTTCACATTCTGTAGTTTGAATACATGGCCACAATGATGGGAAGACAATATTTTATGCATGTGCTCTGCTCTACAGTAAAATCCATTCCACCACTTCGGACATTTAATCCGTCCATACTATGTCCATCACGGATCAAGCATAGTGGTCAATGTGGCTATCCACGTCGTGGCTCATTGTAGGCTGATTACGTTTTATTGCAGCAATATAATTATATAATAGTGGAACTTACCTGTCAACTGATCTTCAGTAGACAGTGTAAAACAATCTTTTCAAGCTGTTGACTATCCTTTTTATTATTAAATATTTATGAGCAAAGAATCTTATGGCTATACAGGTATTTAGTTGCTCCACAAAGTATATACAGTATAATGTAATGATTCTAATTACCATGGAAATGTGTGAGACAGACCCAATTTCTGGGGGGTTTTAACAAAAAGAAAGCAAATGCCAAATGGTATTACATACACGCTGGACAATGTTTTTTAAGTTTTTCTTGAAGTTAATATTATTTTAAACAACAGTCTAATCAAGACACTTGTTACAACATTATTGTGTTCCAAGATAAATAACAAAAGTATATCTTATCGAGAGAGAGAGAGTGGCTAGCCACTTTTCTTGGAAGGGTAATATATGTATTATCACAGATAACTTCTAAAAGCACCAGCATAATGGTTTTAACTGTATAAATTGTTGGAATAAACATGTGACATGTGTCTCAAACATTTCACTAATGATATGCTTGGTCTGACTTCTATTTTTCCAGTGAGAGTTGATAGCCATTTCTCTAGGATAGTCTGAGCTGTATAAGGTGTTAGAAGACACATGCAGGTGGATATGCAAATCCCGGATGCAATATTCTCAGCCACAGGGTCCATATCATTGCTTACATTTTACCTATAAATAATACATGTACTATCTATAATAAAACATGGGAGAACACATCCCCATGACCTAATTTTAAATCAGCACCAATGCCTCAGGCTATACAAAGAATAGTCAAACAAAAGTGGTACAGGTGTTCAGCAGATATATTAAACTTTTCAGGCCTATTGATAATTCAACTTACTTTTCCACCACTAAAGAATGTTAGCATGTCTTCCAGTTGACATGGCCATGATCAAGCCTGCTTAACATCACAGTGCAACGCACTGAATGGAATATTGTGCTTTCATTGGCAGAATATGAGCCGTGCATAGAAACACCGAAATGCATTGAAAACACTGAAACACACTTCAATTATATTGTATATGCCACAGTGTATTATAGGTTGTGTATGTATAATTCATAACATTGATAATTTAAAATTAGTTATATAACAGTGATGGATTTAGAATGAGTGAATAAAATGAAAATAAAATCAAACATAAACAAGCGTGGTTGTACAAAAATATAGGTACCGATACACATACTTTATATTACATTACTTTTAGGTATATTATGTTTAACAACTACATTTCATTAACCTATTCCAAATTGATCTCATAACTTTTAATTCATAATTATAATATAAATAACACATAATTTAATAAAAATAAAAACTTAATTTAGAGTATAATACTTTAGGATAATTAGGTATAAAGACTATGTTTAATAAATCCATTCTTAATTGCTCCTCTGTGTGCAGACATCAAAAGCAAAGAACTTAATTATAGTATATTAACAAGAGCAATTATTCTTTCATGTTTACAGCAAGATAATTTGGTGCTTTGAATAAAAAACATAACTGTACAATGTGATGATGAAAATTATACAAATGTCTTTACTCACCTTAATTAGATGGGTCATTAAAGGTCGGTACCTTATAAAGTGTACTCCTCAAAATAAGTTAATGACTACTGCTTCTTTATTTCAACAATATTGATTTCTGAATAGAGATTTTATTACATTAACACAGATTTTATTATATTAACACATATATAATATAATAACACTTCAGTGTAATCAAAGATCACAAACTTCTTTCAAGTCATTATTATATTTGTGTTCTAAAATTGTATTAAATTCAGTAAATTGGAACATGACAACAAAACTACTTTTTTTATAGGAGCATTGATCAAACGGTCTTACAAATTGATCGATAGATGATGTCACTATTATTGTTTGCAATTAAATTAATTGAGGATGTACTGACCAAGCAAAGTATTAAACAGCCAATGATAATATGATGTTTCATTATAGTAGCATTAATCAAACAGTCATTCCTTTCAAAATGGGGAAGACACACTTTTGTCATCATTCTCAAAATATTTAAACAGAGAGAATGCCACCATTTTCATTATGTTTTCACTTTCTTTATTATAATTAATATGAGGCCCACAAAATTTGCGGAACATAGACATACATGACATTGTATCGAACTAAATCATAATTTTGACATAAACCCAGTTTCATTTTTTAGTATATAACTTTTATTTAACACTGTTAGTATATAGTACAATATTCAGGATAAAGATAAATTCTACATAATCTAACAAATACTTAGACCAATATATATATATATGAAAATGTTTTTACTACATGGGCCCTGTTTTCACGATTTTTGTCAGTGTTAGTAATTGTATTATTTCTCAATAAAATGATGTAAGCTATAATAATTTTGAACAAAGGTGAATAAGCTGTTTTTTGAAAATATTTCAGTATTAAATAGGCGATGCAAGATAAATAGTCTTACATTATTATATCTCACGTAAAGTCTGGGTTTTGTTTCCTTAAATGAAGTTTTGCAATAATGGGATATAATGAGATATAATATGGTCTGAACCAGCCTGACTTTTGGTCATTAAACATTAAGTGAAGTGATAGCTTGTACATTTTATTTCTTCATAATTAAAACATGAGAAGAAGAAATAAAATTAATGCCTGTAAAATTGACTGTTACATCACTTTTCGTCAGTAACGAAAGTACATATTACTCTATTATATAACTAATATTAAATTATCAAAGTTATCAATTATACATACACAACCAATGATACATTGAAGCATATACAAATGAAGTACATTTCTGTGTTTTCAATGTGTTCCAGTACGTTTAGGTGTTTCTACTCACCCGAATAGGAGGTTACAAATCAGCAGTGTGCCATTTACAGTCAACTAATTAATGTGCAGTGTTCCATTTAGTGTGCTGCAGCATTATGTCAACCCATCGTGATCATGGCCATGTCAACAACTAAAGCAGGAAAAAGACTGGCATTCCTCAATAGTAGGAAAGTCGAATCTGGTGTTTGCATTAAAAGTCACATTTCTGAGCTAAACATTGGTGCTAAATTTTGTATGCTACGAAGTGTAGCTTAGGATATCACTGTCGAGTTTTAAATAGGACGTAGAAGGTGGAAAAGTGTCCTCCCTTGTATTTTTATTTATACTGTTGCATGTATATTTATTGGCAAATAAGCAGATACAAGCCCCTGTGTCCTTACTAATTTGCACCGACATGGATCAGGAAGTTATTTCTCAAACACCATCCAAATTGTAATATCTTGAATATTTTCCATTATACATTAAAACTGTGTTCCACTGTAAGCAAATGCATTTTCAAATACGTAAAAATTGATACTGTCAACCATCTACTTTCGTAGAGTCATATGTCTGGACAACTGTCAGCAGCAGTAACAGGGAGCCCCACATTTGGGAGCTCTAGAAAATACCCACCGAGGTTTTGATCTCTCTGTTGGTTGAGAAGCGTTTGTGAAAGACTTTTGCAGGTTCTGGTTCTGTTTCGCTGTCTGAAGATTCATCCTGCCCTGTTGTATCACTATCTTTTCCTGAACTCCTTTTCTCACTAGTCCAAATGGACGCCATCTTGATTTTCCGGGTGAGGTTTCCAAGGGAGGCTAATATTGATTCTTCCGGTTCAGGTAAATCCAAATGTCACATTAGTATAAATAATTAATCATTGTACGACTTTCAACATAATGATAAAAGAAGCTGATGGAAGCCTCGTCTGGCGCTCAATAATATCTGAATCCATTCTATTTAAATTTTAAATGACATGTATTAAAAGAATGCATATAATGTTATTGCATTACAGTTTGTTTACCTAAGGCACCGTTCTGTAGTCCCCGAGAGAACCCCTACAGGTTTATATCACGACTAGGACGGTTTTAGCAGTAGAAAATTACCTAGTCAGATTGAAAACAATAGGAGGTGAGTGTTTGCGGACTGGTAATCTCAACAGTGCACTAACGACCGAGACTGGTCACTGTGATAGCTGTACCTGTAATAAATATGTCATATCTTACCTTGTCGTTCAAATAGTTATGTATACTGTACGTGCAGTGTTGAGGACATCGTGAAATTTACTTAAGATAATTCAAGAGATAATTCTGTAAAATCATCAACGTCTCTAGTGACTGACTTATTTCTAATGAAGTTATATATATATATATATATATATATATATATATATATATATATATATATATGTATATATATATATATATATATATGTATGTATATATATATATATATATATATATATATATATATATATAAACAATGAATCATTGAGCATGTCGCTTTATTTATCTATCTCTACTCATCTGTTTGTCCGTCTGTCTATTTGTTTGCTTCTATGTCTGTCGACAAGGGGTCATAATGATCATGGCAGAGGAGAGGGAAATGTGTTCGCCGTCTGTAGCCCATCTGTTCTACACATTACCTGGAGATAATTTTGACACTTGTCAAATACAAGTAATATTACGAATAAATGTGTTGTCTAATAATTAATATGCCCACGCAAAAGCGTAACAAGTCCGTTCAAAGAATGAGTCGTAAGAACTAACGAAGGACCCCGGCGTCGATTAAAAAAAAAAAAAACGGAGCAAGTTTAATCTATCACGATATTTCGCATTTTATATTAATAAGCTCTTTATTTGCTCTAAATTTTAATTTCCACATAATTAGCCACGTTGAAGAAAAAAATATCACAAAAGAAACTCCGTTCATCGAATGGCATGAACAGGCAATATTTGCAGTGTTAGCTCTGGTAAGAAAAAGTGATATCCTCTTCTGGAAGGTGTGATGATACGAGATATATTTTAATCTAAGTTCATTTTGGTTGTTTCTTTAGAATAAATGCAATCCATTTATTTTATAATATTCAAGATAAATCTCAGAAAGAGAGCTATAGAGAGGAGAAGAGGGGGAGATTTGTTGTATGGAGCACACTATTTCTGGTTATTTTTAAACAAAGAATCGGTATGAAAATAGCACATCTTAAGTTTTCACATATTGCCATACTCATTTGGTCCCAGCAACCACTCTGTCTAGTAGTGTGTGTGTGTGTGTGTGTGTGTGTGTGGTAAATTGAACCATTTTTCACTGTATTTTGTACAATTTCAAAATTGGCCCATGTTTTAGAAAAAGCTGTGTGAGATTATGTATGGGTGCACACACACACACACACGCACGTACGGAAAAATAGATAAAATCCTGCCTTGCTGTTTATCATTGGAAAAAAATGGGAGGGTGGGAGATCGCTATATACCCTAACAGAGACGGCAACCGTACATTTAAACGATCTATATCAATACATCATAGATCGAAACCCCAAACTTACCATTTTTAATTACAAAAAGTAATGAATACAACGCTTATTAGAATATCAGCTATTCTTTCCATGCAATACAGAGAGTAATCGAATACAATACTTCTCTCAGCTATTGTTTCTATGCAATTTTAGAGAATTGCGAAAAAGTGCCACCGACTACTAAAGGATCGATTTTTTATTGTTATGTCCCAGTACATATTCTGTCTGAGCCTTTAGCTATAATAGCTATTAATAATTCAACATCGCAAACTTGATTCTGATGATAAAATTAGATACAGACCAATGTAGAAGTCAAAAACTAGTTCAGAGAAATACAAATTCAATTGGAAAGTGTTATGAGGAAAAGTTTTTTTTTTTTTTCGAATGTATGAATTCTACCTTTTTCCACAAATTGAAACTAGATGCATCTGCAACAACTATCAATTTAAATTAATTTTCTAAGTAAATAGAAAAAGAAAAAGAATAAGCTCTATCTCCATAATATCTTTTATTGAAACAAGAAATGTGTCCATACGTACCGGATGCCCCCGCCAATATGATGCACATTAGAACCAACTTTTAAGGAAAAAGGGTCCATAACTACATTAAATTGTGTCTGAAATGGTGGAAAATAGAACTTGACCTAAATCTCTTTTAATGTTAAACCATATATCAAAGGTTTTCCTTAATACCATTTTAAAACACTAACTGTTGTATATTTTCTATTTTTCTTTGACCTGCATAAACAAACTTTGACATAAATGAATTGAATTTAATTATCTATTCATGCTGTTAAGTTTTTGACATAAATAAAATGATTCCACATATATCCTGTCGAGTAAAAACAATATGGCACTTTTTGTCCGTCTTAACTATTTAAATAGGAAAAAGGTTATAAACTTTAGGTAGTCACTTTCAGTAATGGTAGGTAGTCACTTTCAGTAATGGTAGGTAGTCACTTTCAGTAATTGTAGGTAGTCACTTTCAGTAATTGTACGTAGTTACTTTCGGGTAGTCACTTTAAGTAATTTTAGGTAGTAACTTTAAGTAATTTTAGACAGTCACTTTAAGTAATTATAGGTAGTCACTTTAAGTAATTTTAGGTAGTCACTTTAAGTAATTTTAGGTAGTCATTTTAAGTAATTGTAAGTAGTCACTTTAAGTAATTTTAGGTAGTCACTTTAAGTAATTTTAGGTAGTCACTTTTTATTCCTAGATTGTTAAACATTGACGAAATTTTAACAAAATAAATGGAAGTGGCAAGCCAACAGGTATGTATATATTTCGTAGAAAAGCCATTGTGTGCAAAATTATATCTAGAAAGAGCAGCGTACGTACATTTGCACGTACATTTGAAGAAAAAGAAATGATGCATAGATGATTTTATGTACAAAATTAACAAATATAACGGAAACTGAGTGGGAAAGTTAGAACAGAGGTAAAAATACAATCGTAGAATGAAACTGTGGAAAATTTTAAACTAGTTTCAATGAAAGAACGCTTAAAATCGTCAATAAAACCAAATCTTAAAGAAGGAATTACTTATATGAAAACATACACTAATTTCATGTTAATACAGATGGACTTCTCAATTCTCATAACTTTAAATAGAGCTCCTTTAATAGCTTTCAACGTTTTTGAAATTTGTCTAATTAGTTTTTACGGAAGTAAATTGATGAAATTTTCGGTATTAAAATCTGAGTATTTGTTACCGATTGATACAACCTTTAAGTTTCACGAAATCTTTCGAGAATAATTAAATAAATTGTTGGTATTAAAATCAGAGGATAGTTTACCGATGGATAATACAGTTAAATGTTAAACGAATTCTTACATGAATGAATCCAAGATTTGTTCATTATTCGATGGATAATACGATTGAATGTTCAATTAATTCTTACTAGAATGAAAAATATCGTTAAAGATTCACCAGATAAAAACAGAAACAAAGGCAATGACGACAAGATCTCCAACGATACGAGGCAATAACGATCTGAAGAAAAAAAAAATACAAAGACTGGAAAAAAACAAGTCAACGACTGGATAAACCGAGACAAAGACTTGATAAACTCAGTGATACAATTTTGTAACTACAGTTTAAGGATGAAGCTGAAAAAAAGACGCAAAGAAGATCACAACGGATCAAACCACAACGTCTTAGATTCTTTCAATGATGCATAGCAGATCATCTTAGATCCTTGCAACGAAGCGAAGCAAGTTGTATTAGATCCTTTCAACAAAGACAACTAAGGCAAGAGGAATTTTGGACGTCGAAGGAAAGAAAAGGAAAGGCAAGATCGCAGAGCCTGTACAAAGCACAAAAGCAACAACTTTGTAGGCAACGACGTAGATAACGACTTAGCCAACAACGTAGGCAACAACAACAACAACAACAACAACAAAAAATAGAACAAAATCCTATTATTATTGAAAGAAACTGGTCGTTTAAGAACCGAATAAATTAAGACAAATTTTCCGGCGGTAATGACCAAGATTTATACCTATTAATTGGTAAAGTGGTACTATATGTGGTAATGACCAAGATTTATACCTATTAATTGGTAAAGTAGTACTATAGGTGAAGAAAATTATTGTTAGGAAACTCAAAGCACTTAATTCGGTATTCGTCAGACTGGTACCGGTAGTAAGACCGAGGCAATAGATGAGGGCCATCAACGAAAAGAACCATAGAAATTTTAGTATGAAACTAATTTCAAAGCCATCATGAACAAACTTGATAATAATTCAATATTCGAGTCTTTGTTCCAGGAAATCATGACTAATTTTGACCAACAACAAAAAAAAATGATAGCACTAAATGGGTATGACTATGAATATCGATAAATATGAACCTATCATGGAAGTTCATACGCATATTTACTAGATTGGGTGAAAAACAAACAAGCACGTGTTAATACGGAAAATAACGACAAGGAAAGGGAGGGGTGTTTGTTTGTTTGTTGTGGGTGGGTTTCTTTGTGTACTTGTTTGTTTGTTTTTTTTTTTTTAACTATTGAGTCGATTTAAAAACCTCCCAAGAAAGATCACCGAAGACAAAAAAGGCATACAGGAATCCGTGTGATAAATGTCCTGTACAAAATAGAGCACATAGGCAAAGTTGAAGATGTATTCGATATTTCAGTTAATGTTTACGAGATAGTAGAGGACAGATGCACAGAAGGTTCACGTTGTGCCTACATCACAAATGCATTATACCAGTTAGAGTGATTCACAAAGAGAAAGAAAAACGCTTTAAGATGTTAATGGTTTTTTATGAAGAGAAAGGGAGGTATCGCTATGTAGGAATAAAATATCTGTCAAAATTGGTGTCAAGTTAGATAAATAGATACCACGGTCGAAAGTTTGTCTGTAAAAGGTATTTGAGTTTCTTATTCACTGGAATAAATATCAGGGTTCAAAAGATAATGTCATAATGTAGGTAACAGAATAGACAGCATGCATGAAGAGGATTCAAAAGATAATGTCACAATGTAGGTAACAGAATAGACACCATGCATGAAGAGAGTTGTGTCGTATCATTACAACACAAAATAAATTATAGGATCAGTTCGTGATTTACTGCGACTCTGAATGCGTGTTGATGTTAATGAACACGTTAAAGATGTCATGGAACACTTCAAACTTAAAACGCGACCTTCATAACTACTACATACATGCAAAACTACTTGTTGATGCTGTGCGGTAAATTTGAAGAGTTCAGAAATGTTTGTGTGAAACACTATAAACTCGATACTGCTCACGATTATGGAGATAATTAAGGACTTTGGTATGGACTTTTTGTACTTCGTACTCAGCGTCATTTTTATATCGCCTTTAGTCCGAGTAGTATTCGTTATTTGCTTTGGAATATCTACGCGGCATCCGGCTAATTTCTCCTCACAGTGTTGTTATGTATGATGTTTATATAATATTATAAATATTTCGGGAAATTATAAATGTTTCTTGACTTTATTTGCTGAAACCGTAATGCTATATATTAGGTTTACATGTTTAGCTATTGTCCTTGAATTAGATTGTTTACTTATTATTTGAGTTCCAGGACGGTTTTGGTAAACAAGTTGTTGATTCAATCTGAGATCAGGGTTGATTTTGTTTACAGATAAAACTAGAATTTCCTTTAGAATTGTGTGTACAAAGTCATGTCCATACAGGTAAAATTCCATTAAGATGACACATATTTTAGAATATTATGTCATGTGACTTGTCTTATATTTATACAGCATTTGCTAAACAATATTCCATTCCTATTCAAAACTTCATGTCATTAAGATCAGACTATTAGGGAATTTGTGTTAGCAATCAGATGTTACAGTTGTGACAAATCATTCCAAATTCAGAGAGAGGTATTATATAAAATATTCATTGGATTATAGTGCTCATAGACTTTTGGATTTTGGATTTTGAATTGATGATTTTGGGATTTATGTGAACTTATTAAAAGATATTCTGGAGTACTTCATTTTTGGCACACCAGCACATTAAAGACTACTGGCACATGAAGACATTAAAGAATATTGGTACATCATCACATTCAAGGATACGGTAATTCATTCGGAACATTCTATATTTAGGACTTGTGATTAGGACACTTATGATTATTGGATTCTTGGATTTTAATTCACGTTACTGTAAGTGTCTTTTCATTTTCATTTTAATTATCTAGAAATAAATTACTTGTTGATTTTTACTTGATGTGTTGGTTTCACTTTCTTTCTGTTACATTTTTCTTAGACCATAGAGTCATAACAGTGTGATCTCAGTCATCAAAATCATAATATAATCCGTTTCAAGTTTAAGTTCTGCATGGGTGAGCTTCATACCTGCGTCATGAACTTGCTCTTGTGCAATATAATAGTGCGCAGGATCGAGTTTATAGTATTTCATGCAAATATCTCTGAATTCTTCAAATATGCCGCACAACATCAACGTATCTTTCTGTATGTATGAAGAAGTCGTCACAATTATGTGAAAAAGTGACTAGCAAATTTTTATGCAAAGCAATAGACTTTGCTCTGCTCTTTTGAACACATTAAATGAATGAGATTGTTAAATTTTGAAAACCAGGCTAAAACCGAGTCTGCAAAAAACGTCACATCTACAACGGGTACGCAACTAAAAACATACACATGGTACCTTATCAAGCTTTATTCTACAGACATATATGTAACGTTATGGGTGAAACACTGTTAAACGAATGACTCATACAGTCTCGACGATGAATTATAGTTAACCAGCAGGCAACAATTGGATATAATTAAATCAGTCAATCAAAGCACTGTCGAACAGTCAAAAACAATTTTTTTGAATATGATAGCAAAGCCAAAAGAGCCGACTAACAAGAGACAACACAAAACGTCGATGGCATGCATGAGAAAATACAAAGACCAAAATAGATCTACAAGTAGTTATATGAGGAGGGGGGGGGGCACTTCGGGGCACAACATTTGCCCATAGGTTAACATGCGGGAGGCGGTATGGGGCACATGGGAAATCCTATGTTAAAATGGTCCATAGGTTTACATGCGGGATTCGGCATTGTGCGCAATGGGAAATCCTATTTTAAATTGTAACATGGCCATTTGCGTAGTGCCCTATAATTTTTTAGTTTTGGGGATTACAACATTATGCCATAGGTTAACATTCGGGAGGAGATATGAGGCACAATGGGAATGGTAGTGTTAAAAATTTGTATGCACTATTCAAAAGCAACCACATATACAATCCAGCAGCCAGTTTTTGATTACTATCCAAACATACTGCCTATACAATCCAACACCCGTTTTATTTTTTTATTACTATGCAAACACACTATCTATACAATGCAGCACCCGCTTTTTATTACTATGCAAACACACCACATATACAATCCAGCACCCGCTTTTTTATTACTATTCAACAATGACAAGGGTAGGGGTGTTTACAGTCACTCGCTATACTTGCATACATACAAACACGCTATCACACAAGAAGAGGGATAGGATGTAAACGAAGGGGAATTAAATAGGCACACACTCTAACACACAAACATAATATCACACACAAGAGTGGGCAGTGTTTATAGACACACTACTATACCCTTACATACAAACATATTATCACAAGAGAAGGAGTAAAGGGGTTTTAAGTTTTAGTTTGTGAAAGACATGGACAACACATACACAAAAAAACATGCATAAAATATAAATTGCAAAAAAAAGTAGTATCTCTATTTTCTAGAGATCTGGATGGCCCTCAAATGGGCAGTTTGGTTTTGTCCTGGATCTATGATGTTTATCTATATCCAGGACAACTACACCTCCAAAGCCGGGCTCGGCAGCAAGGGCACATCTGATCCATATACTCCTTGGATGGGCAGACGGAGAAATTCAACCTAAAAGGAGGCTCTTTGGCTTCCTTCTCCCAGTCTTCCTTCTCCTCCGGCATCCAATCTAGATGACCCAATCTTCGGAATTTTTCCTGGATCTTCAACCAGTTGGTATTGAGGAGAGGTAATTCCTCTCCCTCTTCCGGTGATTCCTTTCTTTCCTCTCCAGTTCCTTTATCCTCTTCTCCTCCGCCCACGTCGCTCTGATCTTCAGCACTTTTTCATCCATCACCTCTCTGACAAACTCTTTGGCAATTCTCAGAGAGGTGGTTTCCCTCTTCATGTACCTCGTATGGGGGTAGCACTCCGTCTCCTCCATCTGACCCAGGAGGTGCTGTACTTTCTCCATCAAAGATATCGCTTCCATCAGCTTGCCCACTTTACTGTGCTCGTATCCCATTCTTCTTTATCAACCACTCAACGACGAATGGCAAGACTGACTGACTGAATTTGAATTTATAGCGTGTTCGGTATTTCGGCCATGTACGTTCAGTTACAGTGCACACCGTGTACTATTTAATTTGCACCCATTTGACGCCTTACTGTGTGCACCGCACACTACCTAATTTGCTAATTGGATGTCTGGAGATGAAAAGGCCGTACGGACCCGGCAAGGGAGGCGCGAAGCGGAACAGGAATAAGCTGAAACGCCACGAACGCACATGATCAAATTCTACCCAGTTCATTAACTCGGGCTGTCCCTAACAACAAATTGTGTGCGCCACATATTGTAATCGAGATCGCGCGTACCGGTTTCAAATGTTACTACTCTATACCATTTTTACATTTTAGTGTACATAGTGTACTTTTAAGTTTGTCGAAAACAATATAAATCAATATCGGGTCATTGTAACCCTTTGAAATGTTTGTGATCTTAATTAGGTTTACAATATTGACAGTAATTTTTAGATCGATGGTCGAATGGATCAAATTTGTGTCTTAATAGGTTATTATCGAAATTGGTTTTCAAGCTAAAGTGAAAACCTACAGGCAATATAATCTATTCCTTCTATCCCTTAGAAGGACTGTTTTGCTGCGACTCACTGGTGAAGGCACTTTCATGGTGGGCTGGGCAGGGGGTTGGGTGGTTGGGTTGAAACGGCAATATACTCTGGTTAGGTCTGTAATTCCATGGCAAAAAAGGAGACTAAATGATGTTCTTGTTCTGGCCATCTCGACTGCATTTTTGTCCTCTTTTTCTTCTGGATAAAAAAAACCATCATCATCTCCTATCTCCATATGTTCTTCGTGTTCCATCTTTTCTTCTAATAGTCTAGAATCACTTCTCTCAAACTGTTGATATCCAGAATATTGTCAAATTCTGCATACAAGACGGCGTTCATTATTGGCCTGATTTTACAAGGTGGAAATGTCCCTCGTCGCTGCCTTGGTCTGGAGTGAAATCAAAACCCCACAAAGCACATCCTCCTGAAAAATCGTAGTACGAAATACCGTGGATGATGTTTGTACCTAACTGTCCTGTGGCTTCAAACAATGTCAAGTAAGATCTCAAGTAATTTTTCTGGGCAAAGTTAGGTTCAAAAGGTCTGGTACACAATATCTGGCCATCAGGTGTGACTTCTAGTTTGGACACGTTGAAGTGTTGGAACTCGAAAGGATTTTGATCGATGGCTCCGTTGAGAGCCGCATTGCTGACGATGCCAATGAGCAAACGGTGGGTAGTTGTCCTTGGAAAACATGATCTTCTATCTTGGATCGGAGTCCAGAGGCAATGGTGAAAGTATTTACTTCCATTCGTAGTATGGGGTACTTTGTTGTCGTTCTGCTCAAAGTTTGATTGATTCCCACTATAGGTAAGACTTCCACACGGCGCACCTAAAGTCTGGCATCTTCGGTGATGGTTTTGTACTCGTTAGCATGAGCCATCAAATGGAACACGGTACTACTGTGTCAGGCGTACATACACTCCATTTAACAAATACTTATCTTGCAACTACACGTCTAAAATGCAATCGATCCATCAGTTCTAAGCTGCGTCCTTGTTTGATTTTCTTTTGGCCGTCGTTAAATCCAACATTGTGATCATCGTCATCTTCTGTCAACACTGTCGTTGAACTTGTCCAACGTGTCAGGTTTCCATACTGCGGAAGTATTCAGATGTGTGTTCTTGACTTCGTTTCCGTACGTCAAAATATTTTATAGGTACGCTCGGTAAGGGTAAGTATCCATGCTGCTGCTGACCAGTTTGTTATACAAGTACAAATCCACTTCGCTGAACAACGAATGCATGAAATTGTTCACGACAGCTACTCTGGCATCTCGCCTGGATTGGTGTTGTCCACTTTGAGAAGTTTGACTTTCAGATTGTAGTGGCTGCTATTCAGATCGATGTAATCTTCGGTTTGTCATTTGATTTCAAATTCGATAGGGGCTGAGGTAGTTAAAGACGACACAGGATGAAATTTCACCCATTGGGATTTTTACAGCGTCATCATGGTGGGAGGCATGACAAACAGATCGAGTTCTGACTTTGAATCTTCGCAAGAATTTCGGTGCATTATTTTTTTTTCAGTTAGTAATCAAACACGTCAAATTATTTGACTGCTCTTGTTCTTTTATTATTCTTTTTCTGAACAACGTGTTTATGAGATCTGAGGGGTTTCGACGTCTCGTTCTGCCTCGTTCTTGTTGTGCCGTTGAGGAAGAAGTAATGCCTTGGTCAGAAGTGTGAAGCGAATTTATAGTGGTGTCTCGGCGACCCAAATGGTCCTTTCCAGTTTGAAGTAACAGATTTTTCCTGCTCTCATGAAGACTTCTTTTGGACTTTGTTTGTCAATAAGGACGTTTTGAAGAAATTATTTTCTTTGAGTCAAAGCGGCATCTTTTAAAGCATGCAATCCTCAGGTCACCATCGGTTTTAAGATGGGTACTACCGTACGAAAAGCTGATCTTAACGTATCTTCTAAACCATGTCCTGAAAAGCTGATTCTAACATATCTCTTAAATCATATCCTCGTCGTCAAGTGACTCCTTGGTACACAGGATACATCCGTTACAATTCATTAGAGCATCGTTTTCGAAAATGTAGTTTCACCGTGACTTTTCCTTTCGAGAATAGAATATTGTGTCCACGATTTCCTTTTGTCCTAATGTTGACACTGTCCAAATACGATTTAATGACAGGAAGATAATGAGGATGTACAAAATAACGGTGAACGTGATCCACCTTCCTTGTAAGCAGCGAGGGCAGAATCTGCTTTGAAAAGAAACATGTTGGTCGTTTACCGTATAAACAATGTACAAATCAATACCAATACTAGATAAACCTCTAGGTTCACATATATGCTGTGGAAATTTTATATAATTTTCCATCTTCATTTTATATGCTGGTATTTAGTCTCTTTATTGTACACCTACGTAATTTCTTGTAATGACCGTTAACATTATGTGACACAAAGTCTTTATGTTCTTTGTTTGGTCAAGGAAAGTGTAAAAAGCAAATCGGTTTCAAAAAGCAATAAACTGACACAGAATCAATAGATGCCTGTATAGTTCTTTGGCTATCGAATCCTAGCAATTCAGTATTGTAGTTGGTGATATACACAGCGTAGTTATTCGTCAGAGTAGTTTTCACTTTTAGAATGTGTTTCAAACATTCAACATCTACACTTTCCTCATTGTCATTATTAGCAATCATTCCTTCCTTTACCTTTTTTCATCTACATCTCGAGGTTTTACAAGGAAATTGGGAAAGCTGTTTCGCCTTATTTCACGTTAACGGAAAGCTTAGATGTAAGTTATTAAAGGGTACCAAAAGTACAATATTGCAATGCTACTTATAATAGTAAATATAATGTAAAATCACATTGCTTAAAGGTGAAGATATGGATTTCAGGACATGTTCAAATATATTACTAAGTTCAACCGCAAATGAAGTCTATGTAAATCTTGTCCAAAAGAACGCATGAAAAAATGACAGATGAAAATAAAGAATACTGCAATAAAGAGTACAAGTAAAAATGGAAAAAGCAAAATAGAGAGCACATGATTGAATACAAAGCAAAAGAATACATTCCATAATGATGAAAATTTCCGAATAAATAGCAATACATGTGGTAGAATTTTAAATAAATTAAGACAAGTCATTAAATCAGATACGACGCTAAAAATAGTTAGTATTCCGTCTATTGACTTGAGTTCCCACATCCATGCTTGTCAGAGCTACAAACGTGTCAGCAATAAAGCAACCAGTGAAGTGTCTAATTCACTTTGATGTCATGTAAACACCTTTCAGTTCATTAAACATCTGGAGTGGAAAAATCTATTAATCGATGATGTCACAGTATAAATCAAAACATCTGACACTAATTTGAAACTTTTAACCGCGCTAGCACTGAAAAATATTCCATATGTTGTTATAATCTTTTTTCCATTCAATCTATACAACTATTCATCAGTCACATTTTTGCCGGTTATCTTTTTCTGTGTTCCATTTGCAATAGCATATTTAATTCCTTTTCATATTCTTCAAAATATGCAGACAATTGATTTGTTACTTTTTTAGTCCTATTTTATTTCCAGTTGTGCTTTGTCGATTTATCTAAGGATAAAATCG
This sequence comes from Margaritifera margaritifera, assembly GCA_029931535.1. NCBI lineage: Eukaryota > Metazoa > Mollusca > Bivalvia > Unionida > Margaritiferidae > Margaritifera > Margaritifera margaritifera. Next base: position 1,193,213 of record JAQPZY010001220.1, read on the forward strand.
TGGTTTTGCATTTTTGCCAAATGAAAAATCTTCGCTATGTAAATAACTGAAAACGGCAGAAAGTCCCGCAGGTTTTGAAATGAGAGAAATTGAAAATCATATTTACAATGATGATAATTATATTGTAGATACTGAATCTGCAATCGATTGTGCAATAAATCTAATGATTTCAGTAAGGGACAAGAATACACTCTTAGATCTACGTGTAGATACAATACAGAATCACTGAGTAAAATGCAGCAGCAATTCAGTGAGAAACAAGCGACATTAATTACGAAAATGCTCATAAAAATAGACGATACAAAATGTGACATAATTAAACCTTTTTTTTTAAATTAATCAGTCAGAATTGAAACAGAAAGAATGGTTAAAGCATTGTATTATAAAGATCATGGTAAACCAAAATTAATACGTTTGTCGGACATAAATAATCCAGATGGAATACTGGTTCTTATCATGATAGAAAATGTTAGCAAACAAGATGGTCGTTCGGTTTTTAGAAAGAAATCTGGAAAATGGACACAAACATAGTCAAGAAAAGAAACACAGCTTAACAATCCATTGAAACCCACTGTTGTTCAAACACAGCTATATAGATCCCTGAAGATACTGAGATAAAATAATTCATGCAAATAATCCATTTTAGCAATAGGTAAGAGAAGCAGAAATTTAACAGATAATTACCATGAAATAATGAAATAACTTAATAGATGATTACCATGAAATAATGTTTAACAAATGGAGATCTTCCACATGCAGTTAAAATAGTATTCACTACGCAAGCGGAAAGATAATTAAGTGATTATGAAAATTCTTTACTAGTGGTCAATTCTAAAATAGAATCTATTAAATCTTATATTGAATAATATGATAAACGAACTTAAGAGTTAAAAAATAAATTTGCAGAGAAACAGAATCAAACAAAAATAGCTGTCTTGCAAGAATAGTAGAACAGTCATAAAACCTTAAGAATGCAGTAAGCTCGACATCAAACACAAAAGAAGAGATATTTTACGGAAAATATTGAGGAAAAACAACAATTCAGAATTTAGAGAACAATTATCATTATGTGAAAGACTGAAACAATTGCTTAAAGACAAGTGTGTGACAGTTGCTGCTATAGCCAGTACAATATATATGACGATATCATCAGTTGCTCTGTTTATTGCTAACAGTGTGAGGCGTGCTGTAACTGCTGGTGGAGTAGGCACAGCTGATTCGTTCTCTGCCAAATTAAAAAGGGCTTAATAAATGTTGGTACTTTTTTTTAGAGTTAGCGAAAAAAGTTGCAGAAACTTTAGCTAGTGCTCTTGGTATTGTGCTAACTTTTGAATGCTGGCCAAACTGTTACTTTTCTAGCTCTTATCTTGCTTGTTTTGGCGTTAGTGTGTTTGTTATTTGCATTTCGTTTTATCGAAGCTGTAGAAAGGCCATGAAAGAGGACAAGAAAAAATAATAAACTATTTCAAAAAGTTAACTATAGCAGTCCAACTAACCACTTGTGTCAATATAAATTGACTGTTTATTTCATGATAAATATTGGGTTTTTTTTGTTGAAGTTTCTAACTTGCCATGTGTCATCGTGTCACAGACAACGCGTGACGTAGTAATGATAACACACACAAATCTAATAGTAAGATTAGCATCATAATCCGTATTCTCTACACAATGTTTACTCACTTTACTCTTGACAATTTCTTGTTGTACTGTCACAGATTGCTGATGAGTCTTTGGAACAATGTGTTTTAATACGTCGGTATTGATTGTAGGATTTGACCTAAGTTTAAACGAGTTTTTGGATTCATTGAAATAATTGATGTATCCAAAGATACAACCCATTTTCATCACTTTTTTAAACTGGAAACAAAAGATATAGTCTTCTCCAATAATATAGTCAAATTTCACTTTTGAAGCTAGATAAACTTTTCAAATCTTACCATAATGTTTGTTTTTTAAGTCACAGTCTTGTTCGCTTAATATTAGTCTTTCAAATAGCTTCTTAACAGTTCCTAATACAGTGGAGATATACTGCGCATGATATATTCTTATTTGAACTTGTGCATCTAAAATACACATTCCATATCTCCTGATACTTTTATGTAATCTTGCAAAACCTTCATCAATGAGTCCGTTTCTATCTTACGGAAAAGTAAGCCCAACCTGTTGGTGTATCTTTATCAGACATATAATTAATGTAATCTAATGTTAACTTAGTTAGTATCCCGTTTGAGCTCCAACCCTGTAATAAGTATTGTTTGTTTTGAAAGCCCTCGTTACTTTTTCTGACTGAAATAGTTTCTACTCGATGCTCAATCATTCTGTTATGAACCACATATATTTTTCCATTATTGTATTTTCAGTTATGATTTGGTGGAATGTTCAAAATATTGCAGCACAAATTAAACCGCTTTTTATCTGTGCCAGTATTATATTTTATTTGTCATAAATGTATAATGCATTCAAGCAGCATTGTTTGCATCTGAAAATAAAGGTGAAACATGTGAACAGATTTAATTAAAAAAATGAAACACTGGTATGTATCAAATTCATTAACGAAATTCCAAAACCAGAGGTTGCCATCCACACTGCCCAGTTAAACTGACTTTGCCCAAATCCCATGTTACACTGAGCTCTGTATATGTTCATACATTCGTCACTAACAAACTTTAAAGCATAGTTATAAAAAACGTTTATTTGTCTTGTATGTGAAAATTTGAGTTTTATAGTAGTAAATTTTAATCTTATTAAATGTATTTTATATGTTAACTTGGTTAAGATGAGTTAACCAAGTTATTGTATTAAATTGAATCGCAGGACCATAGTTAGGAGCTATTCTTGTGATTTTTGGTTTAATCTGAAGTCTGTCACATCAAAAGTAGAGTCTATTACTTTGGAGTATATCTTGTTACGCAGATCTTGTTGTTTGTAGCCTAGATTCTCTTTACTTTTGGACTGGAGTCTATTACTACTGGACTGTAGTCCTCCAATTTTTCTTTTGGGTCAAAAAAAAAAAAAAAAAATTACTATAGCCAGCTCTGTACATAATGTCCATTATTGAGATATAAAAAACAATATTGTAAAATTGTTGTTTTTTGTTTTGTTTTGTTTTGTTTTTGTTATTTCTAGTGCACATTCATTGAGTTTCAATTTCCTGTTTTTCCACATTCGCATGTAATTCTTTGTTGGTTTTTCTCATTGATCATGTCAGTTCCTCCGCCATAATACCATCTTAATCTCGTTGATTTAACACACTCTTTACATTCAGGAAATTGCATTTCGTTTTTTATCCATTTCCTTAATCAGCTTTTCTGTTGTATTTGTAACATGTCACAACTGGTTGCACTCCGGTGAATGTTGTCTCAGACCAGACTGTACCTCCAGTAAACGCTGCTTTCAGCAAGATCATACTATTCATTTGTGTAGTTTAATTTCAGTTACAACCAGATAACAAATAAAAGTTCTTCGAAAATTGCATCTTTAAAATCTGTATATCTACACACTGTGATTGATGTACTGAAATTTACGTCATCCACGTGGGGCACAAACTCTTCGCATATCAGCTGATTTCGGTTATTCAAATTGTACAATATAAAATATCTAGTCAAATAAAAGAACGCATAGTTGATTGAATAGGTAAATAGAGACAGTTCTGGACAATTGCACGAAATTAAAATAATTACAATCTTTGTCACGTCTATCACGCGCAAGAAATGAATGAATGCGTAGAGTAATTCCAATGCCAGAACTCTCCTTACTTACCTGCTCTAATGCAGCCCTTATTATCGTGCTATTTGAAATTCTACGAAAAGAAATGGAGTTGGTCATATGCCCTAACTGAGGTATTGAAAAGTATTCAACGTTGTGGAGTTTGTTTAATTAAAAAGCTGCTTGATTTGGGAAGATCGAAAGTATTTTACTTCGTGCTGAAATAATTTGGTCATTACATATTTAAGCTTTTATGTGGCTGAGCCAGTAAATATAAGTATTTTCACGAACATATTAAAACAACAGGACGAACAAAGAACAAACAGCAAACTTGAAAATGCATCAAAAAAACGGAATAGAAGGAACGATAGCAGAAAAGAGGGAAATACAATACCAATGCTAATCAATCATCACAAACAATAGATACGTCGCATGCAGCTGAATCGACAAGATGCACCAACCAATATACAGCATCTACACATATTTTTACAAAATTGCAATCGTGCCAGTTGATATCATACCAATATCCCACTTAATTCAAACTTTAAAACACTTAATTCTCTCAGCGGCACAATGTAGAAGAAAATTTAATATATTAAGACTTTCTACAAGATATAAAACGTTGCACATATTGTGAAAATGGTTACAGAAACAAAAAGCATTCAATAACTAGATATATGTTAGCTGAGGAACTATTTTATTCGGCAACAACCTGGGCACAATTAGGTAGTATGTTTTTCTATCCAACACAGCAATTGGTACAAACAATTCCAGTATGTCTTCATAGACATTTTAGACGGTTGCCCTGTCTGGTACTGACTAGTTTATGCATCATCATGCTGAATTAAACTGTTAAAACTGTGCCTAAAGATGCGTGGTAAATAATATTTACTATGGATTGTTTCTTCTTTTTTTGTTTTTCGTTTTTTAAAATGTTACCTCGAATATTTAAAATGCACAAAATATACAACATTTGGGGGGGATATAATAGTTCCTCCTGGGTTGTACAGTTGGCTTGCATTGAAACTCTACCGAAGTTGTTCTTTCTGTTAATCTGCCTTTGCTTTGCTTTGCAACTTCACTTTGAACTGCATTTGGTTTTTGCGACGACTCTAATTTGTAAATGTCATGGCTGATACTAATAAGCAACAGAAAGTTTGATATAGACAGCGTTCCAGACAATACATTCCTCTTCTGTTTATCTGATTTTAATTACTTACATTGATTGATATTATCGTCTATTTCTTCCAATTCTTTGTGCTTCACTTGTTGCAAATTGAAAAATATGTTCCAGCTGCCTTATATTTCCCGTAGTTGTCAAACGAACGGTCTACTTGTATCTCTTTGCAAGGTTTTTTTGCTTGATAGCAACTTTAATCCTTTTTCTGTGTTATTGGTGTGTCTGATTTTTCCTGTCTTTCTTCCACAATGTTTTCTCGATTCAAGCTATTGCACCTAATCTAGGCTTTGTGGTGTTTTGTGTGGCATGGCGTCGATTTGCTGACTGCTTTTAGTATGCTATACTCACCCATCTCGCTTGGGTGTTTTCTTTTAAAATGTTATGTTCAATTTCTAACGTCCCTTGTCGGGTAAAGGCACAACGTGCGCTGTTATGCATAACTATTTAGTTAGCAAAAAGTAACTAACTGTTACTAATTGTTGTTGAATGTCAGTAACCGACTGTCACAAAATATTACTAATTGTTGCTGAAAAAACTAGCATATTATCACTAACCCAATGTCAGTAGATGCGACTATTTATACAAAATGTCTCTAATTCTTACAACAAGCAACTAAATGTTATTCGTTTGTCCCGTGAACAAATCAACCTATCACCGTCACTGTCATAGTCATCATCACTGGCATAGCCATCGTCACTGAAATCGTGATGTATCTCCACAACTTTGCATTTATCATTGTTTCGGGAGATTTTGCCAATGTTACTACACCTTCGGTGACGGCAGGTGTGTATTGGGTAAGCAACTCGACCCTGGACTTATCTGCTGGGACAGGCCCGGGGTTTTGCTCACACCAGTAAAACACCGGTAAAAACAGATTTTTTTGACGGCCCACCGGCCCACCGATGCGGCGGTCTGCCGGGACAGGCCCGGGGTTTTGCTCACACCAGTAAAACACCGGTAAAAACGGATTTTTTTGCGGCGGCCCACCGGGATTTGTCCCGGTATGCCCAATGGCCAGTACACCACTAGGTGACGGTGAAAAGGCCCCCTGAATATGTGCTTCCCGTTTTCGTTTTTGCGATCGTTACAGTTAGTAAAACTTTAAACCCGCCTTGTAATAAACTTAAGTAATTTTTACCTTGAAGCCCAAAATGTTTGCATTCCGCTTTTATGTCAATTATCTGTTACTTTAAGTTAGAATCTGCAACAGAGCAAACAATATACATTTCATCTTCTTTTCCATAGCTGATACAAAACCTATGAGACAATTTATTCATGTGTGGGGAAATAAAACGGTTGTTGTACCTGAAATATTTAGTCCCTTATGCCACACTTGCTTGTACCTGCTAAATATTATTTTCTTATACATATCTATCTCCTCATTAAAACAGTTTCACTGCTAACTCCTTCACGTGAATATTTTCCCTATCGTTGTTAAGTGTTTAACATTTGAGAAATTCCCATTTACTTAACTCTTCAAATATTTTAAATTAAGAAGTTTTGTCATTTCACCCGACATAAACTGAAATTGAGAAAAATTATTTGATACCCTTGCATTTTGTATCTGTTAAAAGGTTTCCCTTCTTTAATAATAAACTGAAGAAATATTTTGTTTACTTTCCTAAAAATCTTTTCGAAAGATTGAACAGTGTATATATATCTTGACTTAAGACGTTCATAGATTCGCAATGTTTTATCTTTGTGTTGCACATTCTACTTCTTTGGGGTAAGGTGGTAGTAAAGCGGTTTGTTAACTTCTTCAGTTTAAAGCGTTCGTTTAATAACTACACATCCAAATCCTCACTGAAACTAAGTGCAAATATATACAGCGTCTGTCGTTTCAATCATTAACGGGTCCGCCATGTAAAACAAGATTGTGTTCAAAAACATATCTTTTTCGTAAAAGTCCGACTCAATTTAAAGTTTAATTTTAGATCGTATTTAAAATCTTCTATATCTGTTAAAAAGTATTGATCATCACACTGCTTAAATATTCCTTTAATTGTTGCAGCTGTAAGACATTTTTAAGAGCAAAACAACCCACTGGAATCTCGACTTAAAATTCATTTCATTTGTTAATTTGCATACGCTAAAGTGTGCCACGGATAATTGTTACTTGATTTTCTTTATACGTTTTAAAACAATCAGATCATTTTTTTTAAAGCTTCATAGTTTTATCTTTAAATCTGTCGAGAAACTCACAGTACCGCTTTAGATCTTCTGCCTCCGCTCTTTTTCCCTATTACATGTGGTATACAAATTAATATTTGTTAACCTTACATGTAATTTTAACATGCAACAAAAAGGATGTATCAGTGAATCGATATTAGATCTTATATGTTGAAAACTAAACCCTTTTTCATTCAAACTGGAATTAAAAATATAATTTTTTATTATTTAAAAAAAGCTTGTTGACGACGTTAATACGTATCGTCAAGAGATTTAACGCATTCTGTAAGAACGAAACTATTGCAGTTATCAATTACTTTGTATATTATAACGTCACAGAGAATCTGTGTCAGATTAATGTTGACATGAACAATTAGTGGCTGCTAAAATGAATTTCAAAATTGTTACTTATGCGTCACATATGTTTTTCACATCTGAGATCAACGTAATCACAATGATAATTCTATCCTGTTTTCATTTAATTGGTGCAGATTGACCTTGCAAAATTTACGAAATCATTGAGTTATACTGTAAATTTTGTAGAAAATAAATCTGTTTTTATTTTTACCTAATTCAATATGTAATGCATTCCTTCTTCATTCTGAGATGATTCAACCATACTGATATCGGTACTGACGCAGCTTATTTCAATATTATCATCATCGCCTGTAAGGTGTAATCATTTCTGAAATATTGGAGATCTGTTTTCATATTTGAAATCTTCAAATTAACATTTTTATTTGTGAATGTTATTCTTCAACACAACTAGACTTTACCATAGTTTTTGTCACGTCCAGACTTGTAAATAAATATGCACTATCTCTTGATACTGGCATTGTTGCTTTCACGGTAAACTCCTGAAACATTTTTATCACCTCTCAAAAACGGTTGAAATCTATGCAATGTAGCTTTTTGCCACTATTTATGACGTGTAACAAATTGCAAATCATTTTTTTATTGCTCCGCGCGTATACTATCTCGCTCCACTAATAGTCTTAGTCAAACTGGTCTAGTAATGTTTAGATTTGTGAAATAATACCTTCACGTCTGACTGATCTAGTATTTTTATTAAAATTTTGATTGTGAATGTTATTAAATACGAGCAGATGATACACAAAATTATAACTGGTTTTTAATTTTCCAAAGTATTCTACTACAGAACGATAGGGGTATTGTGTACTGTGAATAATAAACGGGGGCCTAATTGTAGACTGTGTTCCTATTTACCTTAATCGCGCGGCAGCAAAGCAAGGTATCATTAAGTCGTGTTAAGTCTTAGTTCTTTGCATCATTTTCGATCTGAGACTTCAATCATCTGTTCCTATAACTTCCTAATGGACCTTATGACAATCATAACCAAAACATAATAGACACCATGTAAGATTTATGAGTTATTTTTCGGAAAACTGTCGATTCTCCTGAGATCAGATGCTACACATTTGTTATGTACACAAAACGTATCCAGGGTAATTTTGTTTACCCAGGGTACATTTGTCTATTGCTTCGTCCGACAAGGACCTTTCAGCCTAACTGAGTGACTCGTCGTGTAAGAATAACTATCAGTATCGGTTTACAAATCTTAAATGTGTCCTGCAACGTTTGGAAAAAAAATTGAGCCTATAGGATTTTTCGTCGGGTTCAAAATCTACCGTAAATATGTCCAATCAACGTTTGAACTTCATAACCATATATGATTTCTGCAAATACATTCAATATGTGGCCACTTTATTTAATTCATGATTCCAGATTTTCGTGTTCTCGACATGCTTTACTCATAAATTAATTGATTCCGTAATTCTGTGACTCGCCATTTATAATTTAGAAATGATTCGGTTTCGTGACTCGTTGTTCCTATATTCCTTCAGTTAGTGTAGAGTCGCAGTGGTTCAATGGTTAGCATGCGGGACAAACAACCTTAAATCTGTTACCGTGGTGTATCCCTGTGCAATGCATTTTGCTGAAATTGCCTGGGCACGATATAACCTGTATGTGTTGCTGTGCCGTAACTTAGTATGAGGTCAATTTATGCAGTCTAAGGATATGATCATAAAACGCATTAGTAAAACCATTTCAAGTGAAAACTCCGCGCGCATTATAAACTTACTAACCATTACCGATCTGCTTTTCCTTTCATCTGATGTCACTCTTCTTTCTCCTATAGATGACAAGGGGAACAAAATCAACCGTATGCATCCTTTTCACACAGTTCAACCCATTTTTGTCTTTACGAAATAATGCATAGTTTATTATTTGAACAAGAAGCATATATATATATATATATATATATATATATATATATATATATATATATATATATATATATATATATATATATATAATATAGGCTTACCTAATTATTCTTGCGTCTTCATTTAAAAAAAAATGTCTTATTTTCATTTAACACAGATGTTTACTAGATTTCACTTCCCTGAATCGGACTTCAGCTATATATTGGTACCAGGTTTAGTAGTGTTAGTAGCATTGGTAGTAATAGCAGCAGCAGCAATAGTAGTAGTAAGAGTAATAATAGTAGTGGTAGCAGCAGAGTAGTAGTAATGGCAGTAGTAGCAGCAGCAGCAATAATAGTAGTAGTAGTAATAGTAATAATAGTAGTGGTAGCTGCAGTAGTAGTAGTAGTAATGGCATTAGTAGTAGTAGTAGTAATGGCATTAGTAGTAGTAGTAGTAATAATGGCATTAGTTGTAGTAGTAGTAATGGCATTAGTAGTAGTAGTAGTAGTAGTAGTAATGGCATTAGTAGTAGTAGTAGTAATGGCATTAGTAGTAGTAGTATTAGTAATGGCATTAGTTGTAGTAGTAATGGCATTAGTAGTAGTAGTAGTATTAGTAATGGCATTAGTAGTAGTAGTATTAGTAATGGCATTAGTAGTAGTAGTAGTAATAGCATTATTAGTAGAAGTATTAGTAATGGCATTAGTAGTAGTAGTAATGGCATTAGTAGTAGTATTAGTAATGGCATTAGTAGTAGTAGTAGTATTAGTAATGGCATTAGTAGTAGTAGTAGTATTAGTAATGACATTAGTAGTAGTAGTAGTAGTGGCATTAGTAGTAGTAGTAGTAATGGCATTAGTAGTAGTAGTAATAATGGCATTAGTAGTAGTAGTAGTAGTAATGGCAGTAGTAGTAGTAGCAGCAGCAGCAATAATAGTAGTAGTAATAGTAATAATAGTAGTGGTAGCTGCAGTAGTAGTAGAAGTAATGACATTAGTAGTAGTAGTAGTAATGGCATTAGTAGTAGTAGTAGTAGTAATGGCAGTAGTAGTAGTAGTAATTGCATTAATAGTAGTAGTAGTAGTAGTAATGGTATTAATAGTAGTAGTAGTAATGGCATTAGTAGTAGTAATGGCATTAATAGTAGTAGTAGTATTAGTAATGGCATCAGTAGTAGTAATATCAGTAGTAGTAGTAGTAATGGCATTAGTAGTAGTAGTTGTAATGGCATTAGTAGTAGTAGTAATGGCATTAGTAGTAGTAGTAGTAGTAATGGCATTAATAGTAGTAGTAATGGTATTAGTAGTAGTAATGGCATTAGTAGTAGTAGTAATGGCATTAATAGTAGTAGTAGTATTAGTAATGGCATCAGTAGTAGTAATATCAGTAGTAGTAGTTGTAATGGCATTAGTAGTAGTAGTTGTAATGGCATTAGTAGTAGTAGTAATGGCATTAGTAGTAGTAGTAGTAGTAGTAATGGCATTAATAGTAGTAGTAATGGCATTAGTAGTAGTAGTGGTAATGGCATTAGTAGTAGTAGTAGTAGTAATGGCATTAATAGTAGTAGTAGTAATGGCATTAGTAGTAGTAGTAGTAGTAGTAATGGCATTAGTAGTAGTAGTAATGGCATTAATAGTAGTAATAGTATTATTAATGGCGTTAGTAGTAGTAGTAGTAATGGCATTAGTAATAGTAGTAGTAATAGCATTAATAGTAGTAGTAGTAGTAATGGCATTAGTAATAGTAGTAGTAATGACATTGGTAATAGTAGTAGTAATAGCAACAGTAGTAGTAATGGCATTAGTAATAGTAGTAGTAATGGCATTAGTAGTAGTAGTAGTAATGGCATTAATAGTAGTAGTAGTAGTAATGGCATTAGTAGTAGTAGTAGTGGTAGTAGTAATGGCATTAATAGTGGTTATAATGGCACTAGTAGTAGTAGTAGTAATGGCATTAGTAGTAGTGTAGTAGTAATGGCATTAATAGTAGTAGTAGTAGTAATGGCATTAGTAGTAGTAGTAGTAATGGCATTAGTAGTAGTAGTAATGGCATTAATAGTGGTAGTAATGGCATTAGTAGTAGTAGTAGTAATGGCATTAATAGTAGTAGTAGTAGTAGTAATGTAGTAATGGCAGTAGTAGTAGTAGTAATAGCATTAGTAGTAGTAGTAATGGCATTAATAGTAGTAGTAGTAATGGCATTAATAGTAGTAGTAGTAATGGCATTAGTAGTAGTAGTAGTAGTAATGGCAGTAGTAGTAGTAGTAGTAATGGCATTAGTAATAGTAGTAGTAATGGCATTAGTAATAGTAGTAGTAATGGCATTAATAATAGTAGTAGTAATGGCATTAGTAGTAGTAGTAGTAATGGCATTAGTAGTAGTAATAGTAGTAGTAATGGCATTAGTAATAGAAGTAGTAATGGCATTAGTAGTAGTGGTAATGGCATTAGTAGTAGTAGGAGTAGCAGCAATAGTAGCAGGAGTAGCAGCAGCAGCAATACCATAAGTAGTTGTAGTAATGGATAAATAATTTAATAAGGTACAAATTATTTCAACAAAACCTTGTATTTTGTTTTATCTCAAAGCTGTCTTTTAAAATACCTCGTATTTATTTATTTATTGCAGTTACTAGAAACAAAAAAATTTATCACAAATTGCTGCCATCAATAGCCCTCTGTGTACATCCATTCCTCGCCAGACTTTATAAAGTCACTTTCCACAGATTGTAGACAGTTATTGCATTATAGCTAAATAAGTACAATGCCAGAAAATTATCTAACACATTTACTCGTCTGTGACGCGGTAATCACTTCAAAGAGCGTATATATATATATATATATATATATATATATATATATATATATATATATATATATATCCGCTGTGGCATAATATGCCAAAAGATCTGTCTGCACAGTTTTCCCGAAGTCATCGGTAGAACGAACAGAGTTCACCCTGATATGCATCATGCGGTGGCAGATCTGGTTGGACTAGATGTTGTTCGTGCATAGGTGTGTGTTGTAAGCGAGAAAAGCTTGTAATTTAGTTTGGTCACACATCTTTGTCATTTCAATGTTATAGAGATATGGATCATGCGAGTGCAATAACTACATCAAATTCACTCCAATTCCAAACGATTTTTTTGTTGTTGAACTTTCTGGTAGTTGCCTGGAGACTGATCAATCCTTCAATGTACTAAGTCAATATATATATATATATATATATATATATATATATATATATATATATATATATATATATATATCGGCCAACATGGGTAAAGACCAAGGTGTCCTTTGTAGACAGGCGACCGCTGAATGCTGGTATAATTAGGCATTAAAACAGGTGTTCACTTCAAACAATTGATGGATTAAGCAGTTGCTCAAACTCACAGAGATCGAAAGACAATCGGCTTGTGCGAGAGACCTTTGATGATTAGGGAATGAACAGAAGCTTCATACGATTATCGTTAGTAGCATATAAACCGTAAGGGACATCACAAGTGCAGTGTACATGTCTCTCTTACTCAGTTGGTGTGATTGTACGTAATCTCTTACGCTCCGGATTTACGTTGTTCTCAAAATCGGCCATAATATCTCGCTTACTCTTAACAATCATGGATCTGAGTTCGCCCGACTCCCATTTCTGCTGCAACAACAATCAACACAACTACTTTGTCCACTATCCAGCAAACGATAATCTTGGATTCTCTCATGTAAGGACAAAAACTGCTTTGCTTTCGAAGCCGACATGTTGATACCTTTGAGTATGACTGACAGCGTGACTAGACTACGGTAATTACAATCGAGATATGAAATGCTTGGAGCGGTCACGGCGACCGCTTAGGACAGGGTGAAACCAGTGTTAGGTTAGGAAACACTTGGTCGCAGAATGCAGGTGACCGTTAAAAACAGGGCATTTATATAAGAAATATGCCGGCGAGGGTGGGTGGGTAGAATGACCGTTGTGACAGCTGAACACTGGTGACCGTTAGGGCAGGTATATATATATATATATATTATATATATATATATATATATATATATATATATATATATATATATATATATATATATATATATATATATATATATATATATGTGTGTGTGTGTGTGTGTGTGTGTGTGTGTGTGTGTGTGTGTGTGATATTTCCTCTGATTGTTAACCAACCTTCTAATAAAAAATTTGAATATAAAGTATATTTTTCAAATATTGCCGAGGGTCCTATGCATTTCAGTTGCCGATGTCGATATGATTATCTCCCTTTGTCCACATGTGCTCGCTGTTCGGTTCGCTGTGTAAGCGTGTTCACGGAATTATGCTTAATAAAATGTAAATTGTATGTTATGCGGTTATGCGAAAGGAGTCTAAACAGTTTTGGTGAATCATTTCTAACATGAAAGTTGAGCAGGGGTGGGGGTGAAAGAAACAGACGATTACATGTAATAATTGAACAGTACGCACATCTGACATAGTGATCACGCTTGCGAATAGCGTTTTTTTTTTTTTTTCTTTTTATTCTTGCATGGATTTTCTTACTTCACATTTTTATGGATAATTTAATACATAAATACGGTATTGCTATTTGTGCTTTAAATATTACTGTATATCAGTGTTTAATTATAAAACACGTCATTTGTAATCCCATTTAGATGTGATAGCTTTGGTTATTTCTTTGTTGCTTGCTCTTCTTCAATACACATACTGTAAATATGTTAGGTTTGGGCGAGAATCTGACTATGCTTTGCCAATAAAGAATTTTAACTTGAATAATTTGGTGCGACATGGGTTGAAAACGTATACCACGGCATTGTTTCCTGATTTTTACGTATACCACGGCATTGTTTCCTGATTTTTGTCTATTTACAACTGTATCTTATACTCTTTCAATGCAGATCTCATAAGCGGACAGAACAGAGATTACTTTAGTAATACTTACTGCTTTTCAAATATTATAATATGTATATAAATTATAATAATGAAGATCATACTTCAAGATATTTTACTAAAATTTCACATCTATTGAAGAATAAAATATATGCAGGAAATATAATATTACGGAAAAGAACAGTAAGGCAACAGAAAGTAAAATACAATGTGCAATGCTTGTATATGAAATTGTGTATATTGAATGCCAAAATGTTTGGTAGTTTGTTAAGGGTTTCTTTTGTGTGAACATTGACAATTGTATAAACAAATAATATGATTTCGCGTAACTACAACGTGATGCTTTTTATACCTGGTGAATGGGATACATCACTAAATCAATGTGTATCGATTTTATATCAAAATTTATGATAAATTTTAAATATATTTTCTAATAGTGACGTAGCAACCTCACAACACCATGTTTCATCAGGATATGAAAAGAATAAGTTTCACTAAAATAATTTTGACTTAATTACTTTCTAACTAATAAACTTACTAAAATAAAAATCGAGCGACTAATTAAATAAAACAAATCAATTATGACAATCACTGTGTATATTAATATTAAAGCCAAAAACAAATAAATAACTCTTTTGGCATGAAAGAGTAATTCCTATGTTATTTTTTTATCCCGTCTTTTCCACTCACCCATAAACGCATACACATCGTCACATATACAATCGAGAAATAGGAACAGTTTTTTAAGATATGACACAAGAGACTAGTTCACTAATGCAAAATAACGACAATGCAAAAATAACAAATCTAAGGATTACAACAAAGACATCGATCTAGAACAGTTGCAGTGCATATACCTTACTATCGCTGCACAGTTTTGGACTGACTATGTTTTAAGTGATGTGATTTGACCCCAAAATTAGGAATACTTTATTCAGTAATATAGGCCATAGGCCCAAATGACATACATACATATTAAACCAAAAAACACATTAGGTGAGTATAACAAGTTCAAGTATAGTAAGTGTGAGTACTTATATTTTTATAATTGTTTTCTTTTCTCCCTGCTAAAGAGTACAAACTTACAAACTGATACAATATTTTCTCTGTGATTACTTCTCAATGCATCAAAAAATGTATCTTCACGTGGGTTCAAATACAGAAACAAAGGTAAATAATTCACACGAATGTCTGTAACTATATGTCTATATATTTTAAAGATGCGCAATTACAATTCTACACATCACAACTTCTCTAAAAATCGACAACATTTAAAAAAAAAAAAGAGCATAGTTAATATTCAAGTAGTTCATAAATTGAGAATACTAGATAATAATGAAATTTTTAATAAATAGTACGATCTTTTTTTATGAAGCCCACGTGTAAATAAATAAATACATCGTTCAATTTCGAAAAATTACAATTCTAGTACCAGTCAGACTCGAGCATATTATTTCACAAATTAACATAATAACAATAGACCAGTCAGATTATAAAGACAATTAGCGAATACAAAATAATAATATAACTTTTTTAAACATCATATATAATAACACAAAGCTATAATGCATTGAATTCAACATTTTTTTTTCCTCACAGAGTTGATACAAATATATCGCGAGTTTATCTACATGTTGGCATCTAGATATAATGCCTGTTTGTTTATAACCTTGGAGGGAATAACAGTTTGGTCAAAGCTAGTTGTGTTGATCAATAACATTCAGGAGACTAAAAGTTTTAATTTGTTGATTTCTTACTTAAAAATATATAACCCAATGTTTCAGAAAAGATGTAGATTTACAGATGACTTTCGCTGAGATAAGAAGCATCAACTTTGAAAACACGTTTCCCTACAAAAGGGTCAGTGTTAGTCACGTGGATGACCAGTGAAAGGGAGATATTGTTGACATGCAAGCACATGAAAGAAACAACAAAGGATACAAATGCAATTTGGCAGTGATAGATATATTCTCAAAATACTCTTGAGCTGAAAAAGTTCAAACAAAAAATGGAGATGACATGCAAGATGCTTTCAGAGAAATCTTCAGTGAATGAAACGTCTAAAAGGTACAGTTTGATAAAGTAAATGAGCTTTACACCATGCAAATTAGTGATTTTCTGGTAAAGGGGAAGTTTCAATGCTTTTCAGCTTACTCATACAAAAATGCATCTATATAGGAAAGGTTTAACAGAACCATATAAACTAGAATGTGGCAGTATTTTTCACTCAAAATGAAAGCAGAAAATGGGTTGACGTTTTAGACATGCTAATTGAGGCATAAAAAAATACTCATCATAGACCAATAGACACGGCTCTGATTAAAACAAGCAAGGAAGAAAACAGATAAAAAGTATGGATCAATCTGTTTGTCTACAATGCAAATTATACGCTTGGATCCCCTAAATTTAAATATTGGTTAAACAGAATTTCAAAATACAAAATAAATGTTTGTAAAGGGAAACTTTCCTAACTTTTCCGAGGAATAAAGCCTATGAACGGAATTAAAATCTTGTGATATTTTGCAAAAGAAATCGGAATTCCTATAGATCTGATTTTTTTTAATGGGATGTGTGTTCTTGATATTCCATAAAGGAAATATACTATAAAAAGTGAGTTTATTTGTGTTTTTGATTTCTTGTTTAAGGTAGAGAAAATAGATATTCTCTCTCTCTCTCTCTCTCTCTCTCTCTCTCTCTCTCTCTCTCTCTCTCTCTCTCTCTCACAAACAAAGAGTCGCCTATCTGTTCCATTGTTCCGCTTTAAGATACTGTCGGGCTTTCTATTACCCCACGTATCTCTCCCATATCATGAATAACAACAATAATAATAATGACTCTCTCTCTCTCTCTCTCTCTCTCTCTCTCTCTCTCTCTCTCTCTCTCTCTCTCTCTCTCTCTCTCTCTCTCATAAATCATGAACTCTTCCGAATGTGTTAGTTTGAAAAACTGCCACTAAATATTCCTGCTCTCGTGGTCTTAATAATAATAATAATAACTCTCTCTCAATCTCTTTGACACCATACCCATGTCGAGAGTCAAATTATTCAAGCACCTCGCACACATGACGAAAAAAATGAATAATAATAATAATAATAATAACGACTCTTTCTCCCTATCATTCTCTCTCTCTCTCTCTCTCTCTCTCTCTCTCTCTCTCTCTCTCTCTCTCTCTCTCTCTCTCTCTCTTAAATCATGAACCCGCTTCGATGTACTTTTATGGCGCTATATTTATCATTTTCACACCGCGTGCGATGTAAAAAAAAAGGTACACTACCCTTAGCTGACAGAATGTATGGCATGCTTTGTAATATTGACAGACAGACAGACACACTTGATCTTCTTACAGAATGATTTAGATTTAAATCATGATTTATATGTTACCCACTTTAAGATACCTTTCAAAAAGTAGCCTTAGTGAAATTGATTACGTGAAATAGAAGTGTGGCGGACTACCCTCGTTACAAGGTGTTAGCTTTGTTTGGTTGGTTATCGTTATCTAGAGGATGATCGACCTCGGTGTTATTGCCCGGATCGAGTAAATAATAAAATAAATTATGAAAATTTTAGATGGAACAAATTGAGGTATGAGCAGATATATAGAACAGAATAACACGAGCCCCCGTACATGAAATATAACAATTTAATCAATTACATAAAACAAGCTGAGATAATACATTACATTAGGAAAATACACTTCTCTTTGAAATAATTCACATACTGAATTTCAACACAAATATACTTATGCAAATAGCCGATCTGTTTAAAAGGATAGAATTAGTTCATCATAGAATGGAGTGAACTATCGAAGTCATTGCCCTGTACAACTGCATAACCTGCTTTATTGCTGTTCACTCCAACTTCGATGCTGCTGTTCAGTCAAGATTGATGTTCTCCTCTTTTTTTCCCCTTCTCCTCTCTCTGATCTCGCCTCTTTCCGGCCTCAAACTTTGTGTGGGTAGGTAGGTGGATATGTATGTAGGTGGATAGGTATGTAGGTGGATGGACCTATTTCCCCTTTCAAAATAAACAGAGAAGCAACCTAAATCTTCTGTCAAATATCCTTCTCGCAGTAGAGCATTACTCCACTCTCGTTACGTCAGATATCGTCCTATCGGAATTCAAACAGATACCAAAGGCTATCTGGTCAGGCCAAACCTGGCAGACCATAAACAAACCTAGTTCCAGAAGATTAATGCATTTCTAACGGCTATTTCATCCCTAATTCACATTAACATCACACGAGACATAACAGTTTCAGTTCCCGTCTCAATTATACAAATGAATCAATGAAATTCACTTCATGGCTTAACTACATTAATTCCAGTGAATACTCAGTCAAGTCTTTATCATACATGAAATCATCTAAGACAACTTGTATCAAATAAAGTAATGCATGAAATGCTTAGAATACATGATCCCTATAGCAATCAAGACGACAAATTCAAACAATTCGTCAAACTCATATAAAGAAGATAAATGTACGAATTCAGACAAATTAACTCAAACAAATAGTTATACTCATATCAAGAAAATTGATCTACGAATTTAAACAAATAAATTCATGCAAATATAAACAAATAAATTCAAGCAAATAATTATATTGGTATCAACGAATTACATGAGATTGATGCAAATATCTTGTGCTTTCAAGACTCGCTCGCTTCTACCGCCAGAATTGTGTCCGTCAACTTTCCAGACATCCGGTCCCTTGAATAATTGTTTTTACGAGAGAACTTCTTCTAAATTCAATCTCGGAGTCAAAAATATCTTCCTCTTGCAGGAATTTAGACTGACTAAATTTTGCGATGGGGCATATTAAAACATTAAATTTCGTCTGGGAAACACGCCCCTTATTTAGCGTAGCCAATCAGATTAAACGGATCTACCACCTTTTATAAATATGCGACAATTCGGTCAGCGTAACCTTTTAGATTTTCAAAGAACTGATTCTGGAGAATTTCAAAAGATAATGCAACTTCCACTAGCTTACAAATGGTTTCTGTACCATCTTAACTCTGACATTTTTGATCTCTAGACCTCCAAATAACCTTCGTACCGTTAGGGCTACAATGAAGGCTTAATTAAGAATCAATTTCGCCCCTCTAACTCAGACATTAAAACCATCGCAGTCTAGCGATTTAATACGGTATCTTCCCTCATAAATCTAATTAATTGTTCTCTGCCAAAATTAACGTGCTCTACAGAAATCGACAGAAATTTGCACCCTTACAAGAAGGCTCTGTGACTTTAGTTTTGTACTTTTTCAAAAACTTGCACCCCCCACCCACCCACCCCACCACCAAAAAAAATTTCAAAAAATAAAAAATAAAAAATTGAAGAACAGCTTTTGTTCATAGGGTAAAGTTTAGTTATTCTATAAAATCTAGAGCTTAGTTGGGTTTCTTTTTGTATGTCAGATATCTTAGTTTTTTGTAGGGGTAGTCCTATTTTAGCACTGAAATGTGTCGAGACAAAATTACTAACATTGGATTTACCATTTAAGAAAGAAAAAAAAGTCGCACACCACTTTAAAAAATTTCTAACTAAATTTCTAACATTAGATCTACCGTTTTTACGAACAAACCAAACCCGCACACCGCTTTAAAGTGTAAGAATAACTTGAGTATGCGTCGTCCTATTCTGCCCTCTCAAATATCTAGAGCTTAAAACACGCGTTTGGGAACATGTAACGATGATAGACCTAAAACAAAAATTTTGGCAGTTGATATTAGCCCGCCGATAGAACAAGACGTGAAAATTGTTTACCCTTGCTTTGCGAAAAACCAAAATTTACAGTCCCTGTTTTAGGGAATTTTGTAACATTGTTGGGTGTAGACAGACTGCATTCTCTGTAATCTCAAGGCATGTGCCTGAATTTGACCTTTCTTAGATTTGTAACATCCCTGTAAATGTTACTGCGTTTATTCCCAATAAATATAGATCTAACACATTTTTTTTTCTTCTTCAAAATTGATGAATGAAAAAATATTGCAATGAACATTTGTAACATAGGCTTTACTCTTGTCCTCATAAACTCATGAAAAGAGCAGCCTAATGTTAATTTCTCCTTGTCCTATAATGCCACAAAAAATAAAAGCGCCCTGCTTTTATGTCTTCTAACATTCCCTCTTTACCTCTCTCTCTCTCTGACACCCACCCATGTAGGGAGCCCGATTGTTCACGCCCCTCGCACACATCATGAAAAATTAATAATAATAATAATAATATTGAGTCTCTCTCTCTCTCGTTTTGGAAGTGATTTCTCTAGAAACGATAATAAAATAGAAAAGTGGTTTTGTGAAAATTATGGTTATCTAACGTAGTGTACCTCAATGGGAAAATGATACTGTCTTAGATTATTGGAAATGTAGTTTGACTAAACGGCCTTGTCAATCATGTAACTATGTTACTGTTTAATCTTTTGTACATAAAATAGGAAGGGACAAGCCCTAATCCTTCCTCTTCATTTTAAGTGAGTGGGGCTTACTAACAAAAATGTTGATTTTGAAACCTATTGTTGACTTGTTTGTTGTGTGTCATTTTTTCTCTCTCTCACACAGACACACACAAACACAAACACACACAGACACTCAAACTCATCACCTACACATTGAGAGACAGACAGATTCCTCGTGTTGAAACGTATGACGTCATATGATATTTCCATTGGGGGGGGGTAGACTGTCACCTATTGATACAATGTTACAATGTAGCTATGAACCAAGACGGCGCCAATGTTAATGTCCCATAAGATGCGCGGTAATGTTACATTCCCATATGCCGCAGAGTGTCAGTCTGCGCAATGATAATTTCCCGTAGACCCCTATAAATTTTCGACCCTTTGTCCCCATAAACTGTTGACACTAAATTTTCCCATGCTAAGTTCCCGTAGACCCCTATATATTTTCAATCCTATTTAACACAGGACTCCTCTACATCTTTTCATTTAGCGGGTAAATAAATTGAGATTTGCCTGACAAACTAAACAGACAGATTCCTCCTGTTGAAACCCATGACGTAATAGGGTATTTCCATTTTCGAGCGCAGACCGTCACCTTTTTCTATACTGTTACAATGTAGCTACGAGACAAAATGGCGTCTGTGTTAAATTCCCGCTTGTCCCCATAAACTTTCGACCTTTTGTCGCTCAGAATTTATAGGGACAAATTTTCCCAAGTTAAATTCCCGTTTGTCTCTATAAATTTTCGACCCTTTTTAACATGTGACTCCTGTTCGTTCCTCGAGTGATGTCCTCTACTACTACCGCCCCAAACGTATATTGAATTCCCATTAGAGACTACATAGACCGAAGCTTAATGTTAAATTCCCGTTGGGGTCTATGCTGTCCGCTATAACTTGTATAGAACAAAAAATCTTAATAAATAAAAAATGTATATAGCTTTATATATTTTAATTACTGGTTGATGTAATGATCACACATACTATATGAAATGTCTGATTACTATTTAAAATATAGTTTTACATTAAACGTCAAACGACTTTAATTTGCAACGTTGTAACCGAACAATATGTTTATTCTTGGGACACAATATGCAAGGACTAGTAGCTGCTATATAGCGAATCTCAATAACTCCCTGGTTTTGACAGTGAAGGACTGTATTTATTGGTAAGATCTTACAGGATATAGGCGATCAGTCAAGGACTCCCTGGTTTTGACAGTGAAAGGACTTTATTCGTTAGTAGTATAGGGTGGGTAAATAGGTACGGGGTGGCACTTGGGGTACCAACGGGAATTTAGCATTGGGGGTGGCACTTGGGGTACCAACGGGAATTTAACATTGTTGGCACTTGGGGTACCAACGTAAATTTAACATGGCGGGGGCACTTGGGGTACTAACGGAAATTTAACATGGCGGGGGCACTTGGGGTACTAACGGAAATTTAACATGGCGGGGGCACTTGGGGTACCAACGGAAAAAAAAGGAACATGGCAATCATTGGAAAATTAATCTTTTCTTGAAAAATGGGTGACCCTGAAAAGGGCCGTTGTTTTTTTGGGTTTAACATACACATCTCCTGGAGGGTCTTCTTTTTCGGAGACTTCTACGAACTTCCGGACCGTACATCAAGACACGCTTTAAACATCCTTGTCGTTCCATATAGATGCGACGTTTCCAGATGGCAGTCTCTGTGATTTTAGTAATAGCCCATGAGGCTTTTACATACATGGGGAATGCTGGGTCGAACAACATCCCCGAGATGATACTGGATGACTCGACGCTAGTCCACATTTTGTTTTGTTTCTTCTGGAGTGGTCTTGGAGAAAAAAAAACCGGTGAAGCTTTATGAGACAAGCGGTCGTATATATACCCTACGATCGGATTGAAATGAATCGAAATCAACTACCAATCCAAACACGCGTTACAAGCGGGTCGGTTTTTCTTCCAACGGGAAGAGAGCGGGGGGGGGGGGGGGGGGGGTGACGTCATTTGGAGTATAAAGGCATCACAGCGTTCGTAGGGATTTTACTTTTTGGACAGCCTAAGCATGACGGAGACCGGAAAGACAATGCATTGGAGTGAGCCTGCAACGAATACCGTGTTGAGCTTACAACCGGAAGATTTTAATTTAGATTTTCTGTCTCAAGAATTTGAGCCTGAAATCACTACGACTGCTGCTGTACCACTTCCCTCTTTGCCTGCCCTGGATGATTTTAAAAAGAGGCAACAAGAAGAAATTGAAATATTTTTACAGCGACAGAGAGAAGCGGAAGAAGTGTTTCTTCAACAAGAAGAGGAAAGGAGAAAACGAGAAGAAGAAATAAGAAAGTTAGAAGAGGAGAAGAGTGAAGCACAGAAAGAAGAGAGCGATGAAGATAAAACGGTGAGTCTACTACTCCAAGACATTTTACGTGAGTTAAAGCATCTAAGAAAGTTATATGAATATTCTTTAACTCAACCCAAGAGAAAAAGACCATCACGGGCTAAACATGCGAAACCCATCATAACTACTAGTGAGATGCTACCACCACAACCACCACCAGTCACTACTACTACTACTACCACCAAAGCAGCAGCACGAATTGGACTGGGTCGTGGAAAAGGATTGCGACAGTTGAAGTTAATCATGTCGAGCCCATAAGTTTGTTTTAACAAAACAAACAAACACCCCACGGTCCTTTTCAGGGCCACCCAGATCTCTAGAAAAGAAATCAATTTTGCCAAATCAAGTAAAACTTAAAAAAATCCCCATTCCTTGGTTTTTTTTGTATAAGAGTGAGTGAGTGCGTGAGTGCATCCATACTCTAAAATAACAAAAAACACAAAAAAAACACTTACTTTTTTTCCATTCTGGTCTATTCTCATTTTTTTTTTACAAAATAATTCACCATGAACATCAAATAACACTCCAAAAAAAGTTCATTGTTCACTGTCTGTCTCTCTTGTTCTTCTTGAATTTCTTCACAGGGATCAAGGGTTCGTCTTCTTCATTCTCACTGTTTTCCAGTCGTCTAGATTTCTTGCTTTTCTTGACGATATGTTCTTCTTCTTCTTCTAGGTTTGAAGATCCTTTGGCTTCCTCCCTCTCTGGTAGGTTTTCTTGTTTTTCAGGACACTCCGAAGACCAATGTCCTTTTCCTTTACAATGATAACAGGTATCTTTCCCTTTATCTCTGTTTTGGTTTTGACGTTGTGGACATTCTTGAGCCCAATGTCCTTTCTCTTGGCAGATATAACAAGTATCTTGACTTTTATCTCGAGAGGTAGAGGAGGAGTAGTCCTTTGTCTTATCGGTATACTTTTCAAGGACTCTCTGTAAAATTTTGATAGCCACAGCCGTCTGTTGTACTGAAATTTTGAGCAGAAGGGCAAGGTTTTCTGACTTCTTCTCTTCCATCTTTACAGTTTGAAAGTTCAATCACAAAGACTGATTCTGAGGGTAAGAAGGTCTCTCTATATATAGTCTCCTGTGTGAAACTCCATCAGATCTAAATCAGATTTCAAGATGAAAAGATCACGCCAAATCTATGAGAAAACAGAAGAAGAAACAAAGAGGCCACGACGAAGACTGTCCGTGCCGCCTGAAACACCGCTGGCTGAACTGCAAGCTCAAGTCCATGCTAGTGATTTCGAAGAAGAGATGAGTGAACCTGAAACCTTACCACCTTCTAACCCACCCAAAACAAAAACCACAACCATCACCAACACCTCTGACCAAGAAAGTCCTGCCGTGGCTCCTGAAAATTACTATCGCATTCGAGAGACGCAAAAAATAACCTCTCGAAAATTTAAAACCACAGCCTACACTCACACGGTTCACTTCAAAGACTTCAAGTCCAAAGTACCTCCCGAGAAAGCTGCTGGGTTCATTAGCGATTTGTGGGGATCTGTGTTACAGAACTTGAAACGACAATGTGGAGCCAAAGAAGACGATCGATTGAGACTGGCCATCCATCACGACAGTTTGAAGTCGCCTGTCTGGATCGAGTTCAGCACCCCGGCAGAATTAACACCAGACAAAGTCATGTCCAAAATCGAACACGTTCAACAATCCAACGACAAGTTTACCATCACCGATGGAAAGGCCACGCTTTACACGACTCACGTTGCTCCTCCTCGAGGGAGCGGACGAAGCAGGAAAGCGTTACTGGTGGACGATCTTCGAAGTACCAAACACAGTGTTGTCCAAATCGACAATACACAAGACCAGATGTGTTTGGCTCGAGCCATCGTAGTGGGGCGAACGCATGCCGACAAGAACGAGAGCAAAGAATGGAAAAGAGCCTGGAATAACATTCGACGATCTAACAAATCTAACAAACAACGAAAAGAAGCAGAACTCCTGTTACGACAAGCAGGCATCCCCAAAGAGACCGTGTGTCGCATTTCTCAAATGCAACAACTTCAAGACGTCTTGGCTCCTGACTACACTTTGAAAGTACACCCTCAAGAAGTGCGCGGAGATATGCTGTTTCGAGGCCCCGATTTCACCGAAGGAAAATACATTCACGTGTATTACCACCAAGAACATTTCGATGCCATCACCAGTATCACCGGATTTCTGGGACAAACTTACTACTGCGAGAAATGTGACCAAGGATTTAACAATCTGGAGCGACACATTCATTGCGGTGAGCGATGTCGGGGCTGTTTAGCGGACAAACCATGCCTTCCTGAACAACACCACGTCCATTGTGAGACGTGTCGACGCACTTTTGTCAGTCCCTCTTGTTACCAACA
The DNA here is from genome assembly GCA_029931535.1 of Margaritifera margaritifera. Taxonomy (NCBI): domain Eukaryota; kingdom Metazoa; phylum Mollusca; class Bivalvia; order Unionida; family Margaritiferidae; genus Margaritifera; species Margaritifera margaritifera. Next base: position 1,218,586 of record JAQPZY010001220.1, read on the forward strand.
GCATCGCAAGACACAAGGACACCAACAAAAATGTGCTTGCGACTTATTGAAATTGTGCTCCACGTGTGGAAACCTGATTCGCACCAACGACCCCAAGAGACACGTTTGTGCTGGAAAGAAAAGATGTCCTATTTGTTACCAGATGGTGAACTTTGATCATCAATGTTTTATTCAAAAGTACGACAAGACAGAGAAGAAAGAATTAAAGAAGAACCAGAACAAAGTGGATTTCATCTTTTTTGATTTTGAATGCATGCAAGAAACAGGCATTCACATTCCCAATTTCTGTGTGTCTCATCGGGCTTGTGAGAAGTGCATCCAAGAATCTATCCATTTTCACTGTCCTCATTGTAGTCGGATTAATGGAGGACGTGAAAAAATCTTTCGTGGCCCTAACACTCTGTCCAAGTTTGCTGAATGGATTTTAGACCCTACCGACGACACTTGGAGCGAAGAGGACATTCAACGTTACGGAGACTGTCATCGCTATGCGACCGTCATAGCTCACAATTTCTCGGGATACGATGGACAGTTTTTGTTAAATTATTATTTGCGACAACGTACCGAACGCCCTGAAGTCACCATGAACAGAAACAAGCTCATCTACATGAAAGTGGGTCAAGTCAAATTCAAAGATTCCATGAGTTATTTGGCCATGCCTTTGAGTCGAATGCCTAAAACATTTGGCATGACAGAAATGGCCAAAGGCTATTTTCCTCACTTCTTCAACACGGAAGCTAATCAACATGCCGTCCTACCTCATTTGCCTGACCTCCATTATTACGACCCCGACGGAATGCGCCCCGAACAGCGAGAAGCCTTTCACGCTTGCTACCGCGCTCACCAGTCCGATCCATTTGACTTTCAAGATGAAATGCTCAAGTACTGTCGATCCTATGTGGACATTTTACGGCGTTGCTGTGGAAAGTTTCGACAGTTATTTCTAGATCACGGAGACGTCGATCCTTTGAAAGATGCGTGCACCCTACCCAAAGCCTGTTCCTTAGTGTACACCCAAAATTTCATGCCCGAGAACGAACTAGCCATCATCGACTCTCCAACACGTCTCTCTTTGCCAGTCGTCCATATTCGGCCAAAGCTTTGAGTTGGCTCCATTACTTGTGCCAAAAAGAAGACAAATGGATACAACATGCCAGAAACGGAGGAGGAGAAAAGAAGATTGGATCTTATTCCGTGGATGGTTGGGATTTAGAAAACCCGCACACGGTGTACAAATTTCAGGGTTGCTTGTTTCACGGATGCCCTACCTGTTTTCCTGACCGAGACCTGAAAAATCCTTTCACGGGAGTCAGAATGGAAGCCTTGTACGAACAGACTTACCAACGACGACTCAAGTTAGAAAGTCAAGGATACCAAGTGGTTGAAATGTGGGAGCACGAGTACGATCGACGTTTGAAAACCGATCCTGAATTTAAGAGCATCACCGAAAGTTACGACGTGGTCGACATCGAACCTTTGGATCCACGCCACAGTTTATTTGGAGGACGAACCAATGGCACTCGCTTGCTGTACGACGTAGACGAATCCAAAGGAGAAGAAATCAAATACATCGACGTGTGTTCTTTGTATCCTTGGGTGTGTAAATATGCTCGTTTTCCAACCGGACACCCAGAAATCTTGACAGAACACATCGACGTGCAACACATTCGTCATTACGAAGGATTGATCAAATGTAAAGTCTTACCTCCGACCCACTTGTACCATCCCATCTTGCCTCACCATTGCCAAGGAAAACTGATGTTTCCTTTATGCCGTACGTGTGCCGAAACATGCAATCAAGATCACCCCTGTCACCACACGGAGGAAGAACGCGCTTTGACAGGAACGTGGGTTAGCGCTGAATTGTTTCGAGCTCTGGATCGAGGATACCGTTTGTTGAAAGTGTACGAAATCTGGCACTTTCCAACAACCGCACAATACCAAAAGGACGACGCCACGAATCATCCAGGCATTTTCTCGGGGCACGTCAACCAATTTTTAAAACTGAAACAAGAAGCCAGCTGCTATCCCTCGTGGTGTCAGACTCCCGAAGACCGAGTTCGATTCAAAGAAGAGTACCGTGACGTCGAAGGCATCACTTTGGAAGACGTGGAAAAGAACGAAGGAAAAAGATCGTTTGCCAAAGTCATGCTCAATTGTTTGTGGGGAAAAATGGCCCAACGACCCATCTTAACCAAGACGGAATACGTGACCGATCCTTATCGCTACTTTCAACTGGTGGACGACAAAAGTGTACTAGTCAAACACGTCGAAATCGTCCGTGATGATTTGATCTTAGTCAATTTCGAAGAAGAACCCAAGTTTGTAAAACCTGACAAGTTTAGCAACGTAGTCATTGCCGCCTACGTGACAGCCCATGCTCGTTTGAAGTTGTACGACGAAGCTTTAGAAGTCTTGGGAGATCGTGTCCTGTACTTTGACACCGACAGTTGTATCTACATCCATCGACCCGGTTGCCCACACCCTACCATCCAAGGAGATCGCTTAGGAGCCTGGACAGACAAGCACCCTCAAGACACCATCCTGAGTTTTGACAGTGGCGGCCCTAAAAATTACGGCTACCGATACCGAGACCCACAAGGCCAACTTCACACCCAATGTAAAGTCAAAGGATTAACCCTAAACTATCGAACCAAACATGCCATTCAACACAACCACGACCTCGACTCCTTCGCAGAGTTCTTCTCTTCAAGAATTACAAAAACAACTGCTCTGGGTGTGGTGCGGAGAACGTGTGCCTAAAAATCAAATCGTCTTTTTCTGCCAAATTTTTGTAGTGTAATTTGTCATCGGAGCAGCTATTGCCAATTTGAGTTTGCAACAAGGAGACAAACAATTGTGGACCATTTTACTCAGCAGTTGCATCGGTTATCTTTTACCCAGTCCCTCTTTGAAATTTACGACGACGGACAACAGTCACCACAACAACAGCAGCCAACACCACGGTAGTACGACCAACGCCAGTCCACCTTCTTCCAGTCACCATAATACCAGTCCTCTTTTGGAACCCTTTGAACATCCTTTGAACTCGAGTGTCTCCTCGGACGCCAAAACAACTTTGGACCTACTATGAATGACCAATTTTATTTAACTTTACCCAGTGACAGTTCCATGGATGTGTTTCCCAACAACGCCTTATGTTGTTTCAGGGCCAAATTACCTCAGGCCATCCAATTGGATCACGAAGCTCATTGGGAAGTGGGTTTGGTAGAAATCATTCATCCTACGCAAATCATGAACATCAACGAAGGTCAAAACACTTTCGTCGTGGAAATCTTGAACCCAAAAATGCAAGATGAGTTGGAAAAAAATGATCCTAAAATGTGGGAATCAAAGAAAAGGGTAGTAGATCCTAAATCTCCTATCTTGTCGCAGTATACCATGAGAATTGATAAGGGGTATTATTTTAGTGCTCAACATTTGGTGGAGACGATTGCGGACAAGTTCACAGCCCAATTTGGCAAAGCCTTAAACAGTGCCCAAAAATGGGTACGAATCGCTTACCATGCTGTGTCACGCCGTTTCATCTTGCAATTTTTCAAAGAGAAGGGGGAACTCATTGGCGAGAAAGACAAAGGCTTACCCGTGGAGGAGAAAACACCCTTAACCATCGAATTTTCTCCTGGATTGTATGCTATTTTGGGTGGAAATAAATTGTATGCTATTCGAAAAATCAAAAGCAACGTAGAATTCGGAGATGCTTTTAAAACCCCTATCGAATTGAACACTGGACTGAATTTAATGTTTGTGTACTCCGATGTAGTGGAGTACAACTTGGTGGGACACATAGCTGCGCCCTTATTGAGAGTCATTCCTTTCAAACTGGATTCTGGCGCTGGTGCTAAAGAAGAAGGTGGTGGAAACACGTATCACGTTCACCGTGAATTTGTACACCCTCATTATCTTCCAGTCAGTAAATCGTATTTGGACAGTGTCAACATTAGTATAAAAGGAGATTTGGGACAAAGTGTGCCATTCATTGACCAAGGAAAAGTCACGGTGAAACTACATTTTCGAAAAAGGTTCTCTAACGCATTGTAACAAAAAATGTATCCAGTGTACCGAGGAGTGGCTCGACAACGAGGACATGGTTTAGGAGATATGTTAAGATCGGCTTTTCGGACGGTAGCCCCTATTTTGAAACCGATGGTGACTCGAGGATTCCGCGCCTTAAAAGATGCCGCTTTGACATAAGGAAAAGAATTTTTGCAAAATGTCCTCATCGACAAACAAAATCCCAAAGAAGCCTTTATGAGAGCAGGCAAAAATGTGTTGATGAACACTGACAAAGATCTTTTAGGTCTCCGAGAGAGTCCTATAAATTCGCTTCACGCTTCTGGCCCTGGCATTACTTCTTCCTCCACTTCACAGCAAGGACAAGGTAGAAAGAGACGACGTCGACACCCCTTCAGAGCTCATAAAACACACGGTGGTATTCCAAAAAAGAATAAGAAAAGAAGAACCGTCAGAGAATTAGAAGTGTTTGATTACTAAAACCTTTGAAAATGATGCACCGAGATTCTTGCGAATGTACCAAGTCAGAACTGGATATGTTTACCATGCCTCCTACCATGATGACGATGCAAGAATCCCAATGGGTGGAATTTCATCCTGTATCGTCTTTGACGGATTCAGCTCCTATCGAATTTGAAATCAAAGGACAAACCGAAGATTACATCGATCTGAATAACAGTTACTTGTATCTGAAACTCAAAGTGATCAAAACGGCGGACAGCAGCCTTCCTGGGGACGGTGACCGAGTGGCACTCGTCAATAATTTCATGCATTCTTTGTTCAGCGAAGTAGATTTGTACTTGAATAACAAACTAGTCAGCAGTAGTTTGGATACTTACCCTTACCGTGCCTACTTGGAAAATCTCTTGACGTACGGAAAAGAAGCCAAGAACACTCATCTGGATGCATCGGTGGTCTGGAAACCTGACACTGCGGAAAAGTTCAACGAGACAGACTTGTCAGTAGCGGCGAAGTCTACTGAGGATGGTGTTAATGGTACTAAAGATATAATTCAAGCAGTCCCACACAATGTGGGATTTAACGACCGTCGAAAGAAAATCAGACGAAGTTTAGAACTGATGGATCGTTTGCATTTGGACACGTGGTTGCAAGACAAGCATTTGTTGAACGGAGTAGATGTACGCCTGAGACTGAATCGCAGTAGTGCTGCTTTCCATTTGATGGCTAGTGCCAACGACTGGAAAACCGTCATCGAAGAAGCCAGACTTTACGTGCGTCGTGTAGAAGTCTCACCTAAAGTAGCCAACGACATCAGTCAAACGTTGAGCAGAACCACTGCCAAGTATCCTGTGCGACGCGTGGAAGTGAAAACGTTTACCATTGCCACGGGACTCCGATCCAAAGTCGAAGATCACGTCTTCCAAGGACAGCTCCCAAAACGTTTGCTGATTGGCATCGTTAGTAATGCAGCTCTCAACGGAACCCCAAATCAGAATCCGTTCAACTTTCATCACTACAACGTCTCCAAGATAGAAGTCAGTCGAGATGGCAAGGCCTTGTGTACCAGACCTTTCGAACCTAAGTTTGGTGACAAAAATTACTTGCGATCTTACTTGAGCCTGTTGGAAGCCACGGGACAGTTAGGCACCAACACCAGCCACGGCATTTCGTACGAGGATTATGCAGGAGGGTATGCCTTGTGGGGATTTGATTTCACTCCTGACCAAGGCAGCGACGAAGGACATTTCCACCCTATAAAATCAGGCCCACTTCGTGTGGAACTTCAGTTTAAAGATCCTCTACCCGACACGGTGAACGTCGTCTTGTATGCAGAATTTGATAATACTCTAGAGATCAACAGTTTGAGAGAAGTGATTCTAGACTATTAGAAGAAAAAAAAAAGATGCAGCACGAAGAAGAAGAACCTATGGAAATAGACGAGGGATTTTGTGAAGTTCAGCAGTCACAAACTACCACTGATGATTATGACAAAGTCATTCATTCAGAACCTAAAAAAGAAGAAGAAAACAATACTGTTCCCCAGTTTACTGGATTTATTTCTCGATGGCCAGAACAAAAAAAAAATTCAGTTTCCTGTTATGTGCAGGAATTGATTGAAAGAATGAACAACCTGACCCGAGAACATTGTCATGGATGTCAAATCGATCATCCCAGCCAAAAACAACACGACAAATGTTTGATGATGACAGCCGAAGAAAGAATGGATGAATTTTTGGAGGACGCTTGGTCTCAGATCTCGGAAGAAAAGGTGTTGAAAAAATGGTATAAAGACTTGCAGGATTCTTCTTCACCTTCACTCACTCCTCTGGAGATCAAACGCATCGAAGCTCTCATTCAACAGAGTACAGAAACTATCCGCCGTGAGAATTCGTGGAATTACTTGACAGATCAATTCAAGTTTACAGTCAAGTGTAACTTGATGACTCATTATTACCTGTGAAAAAATGGATACCAGGGAACTTCATTACCTGTTGACTCGCAGTTCCTACACTTCTTCTTGGAATCCTGTGGTGTGTGCTAAAGATGAACTACCTCATCGCAAACCTAAAGACGTTCATGCCTATGTCATCAATACCGACGACAGTCATCGACCAGGAACCCATTGGGTAGCTGTGTACTTTCCCAACGATCACAGTGGTGGTGTGGAATATTTTGATTCTTATGGATTACCTCCTTTGGAAAACGACATCATCGACTTTATGAGAAGAAATGCCGTCTCTACTCGATTCAATAATGTTCGATTACAAGGATCGGATTCAATGGTGTGTGGGCAATATTGTGTACATTTTCTTCATCAACGCAGTCTCGGATATTCCTTAGAGCATTTAATGACTTGTTTTGATAGAGACTATGCTCGAAACGATGCTAAAGTAGAACGATGGTTTTGTGAACGTTATGGTTATCTCTTGTCTTTAGCTCAGAAACGTAGTGTGCATCAGAATGATGTAGATGTAGAAAAGTGGAAGTTCAGTTTACCTTCCCAACGTTGTCAACCCTGTAAATACGTTCCTGTTTAATATCTTGTTGAATGTTTGCATTTTTATGTTAGAGAAGCTTCTTGTTGTTCATTAAAAAATGTTGATTTTTTGAGAAAAAAAATGGTGTTGTGTGGTTTTTTATTGAATTTGAAAAACAAAATGAATAGGCTCTATCTCTCTTTCTATCGATCTGAAGTCACTACCTCTATCCGTTTTCTCACTCTCGATCTGAACCCCATGTTTTCCATCGCGTCCGCGCTTTTAGCATATAAAGCGGTGCGTTGGCCAGTGTAGTCACTCTCGTTGACTCGTCAAGATCTCAACAACACTTCAAGAAGATGGCAGCAGCCAAGATAAGCAAACTGAACGACGCTATGGTGAATATGCAGAGGGTGAAGCATCATTTGATGGAGACCAACCCTGAGAGAAAGACAATGATCTTCCTACAAATGGCTCATGATCTGGTGGAAGAAGTCTTAAGAGAAGAAATCATCAGGGACAGAACGGAATGGGAGGAGAGACAAAGACTGCAGCAGCAGCAGCAAAGACAACAACAACAACAGCAGCTCCAACTCTTGCAGTCGATGAAAGTACCCGACGGAGAAGTCAGCTGTAAGATAGATTGTGATGAGTTTGCCTTCTCTTTTACCAGAAAGAGAGCTTGTCCATCAGCAGCCACGATACCTGTGGCTAAACGTGGCCGCCCTGCTGCGGCTGCTACTGCTACTAGAAGTTAAACATAACTTCTTAACCCCAACGGCCCTTTTCAGGGCCCCACAGATCTCTAGAAAAGATAACCACTCTTACATTGCCTTAAAAAAGTTGTGTTTGTATGTTTGTGTGTTTGTGTTTTACCCACTCCAAAACAAAAAATCCCTTTCCCCAAAACAATAATGTTTGTATAGAGAGTGTGTGTTTGTGTTTGATAACAAAATATAAAAAAGGAGAGTGTGGTGTGTGTTTGATTTTAAAAAAAAATAAAAAAAATAAAAAAGGATGTTTGTGGTGTGTGTTTGTGTTTGATTAAAAAATAAAAAATTGTATGTTTGTAGTGTGTGTTTGATAAAAAAAATTTTTTTAAAAATTGTATGTAGGGTGTGTTTGTGTTTTTTTTTTTTTAAATGGATGGTATGTTTATGGGGTGTGTTTGTATAAAAAAAAAAAAATTTAAAAGTAGTTTCTTTTAGGTCCGCGCACTGGGTCTGTGTTTTTGGTAAGGGTGATAGAGTGCACCATCCGCGAAGCCTAGAATGACGTCATAGGGATGACGTCAGACGCGGGGTAGTGTGTGTCATTTTTTTGTTTTGGGAAGGGATGTTTGCCTTCACGTCCGCGCTTCTAGCATATAAAGTGACGCATTCCCCCGATAGAGCTACCCCGTTTATTCATCAACAGAATGAACAAAATAGAAATGATCAGACAGATCCGAGTTCATCTAGAGGTGGCGTGGCACCTCCTCCATGAAGTGGAGAAGAGGGAGAAGGAGGAAAAGGAGAAGAAAGTAGCCATCAGGCCCCACCTGATGATGACGGAGGAAAATTGGGATCCTGAAGCGGACCATCCTCCGTTTATACTTCAGAACAACAAGCGCTGCATGAGTGCAGAAACATGGAGGGGAAGCTGTCCCGCTTGTCGGGCCAAGCCAGGGAGGTTCCGGCACCTCTAGATTAACTCTAAACCAAACGGTCCTTTTCAAGGCCCCCCATTTCACAAGAAAAGATTAATTTTCATAATTCCCATAGGTGTTTGTATGTTTGTGTGTTTGTATAGAGTGTGTTTGTTTTTTCCCCACTCCAAAACAAAATTCCCATTGCCTGGTATGTGTTTGTAGAGTGTGTTTGATTAAAAAAAAGAAAAAAAGAAAAAAGGATGGTGTGGTGTGTGTTTTGTTTGTATGTTTGATAAAAAAAATTATGTTTTGGAAAAAGGGATGTTTTCCTTCACGTCCGCGCTTCTAGCATATAAAGCGACGCCTTCCGCAGTCGCACAATAAGGTGATCATAAACCCTGATCATAAGGCCCTCTTGCCGCACAATGTGGCACTCGATTGGAAAAAGATCAAAATTAAACTAATATAAGGGCGGTATATTAAATGTAACAACTATACCCCAAAATAGTAACAATATAAGGTGATCATAAACCCTGATCATCAGACCCAGCCGCACAAGGTGGCACCAAATTGGATAAATTAACTTAAGAATATAGTTAGAAATAAAAACCACACGTAAATTAAACGCATAAGGTGGTTACAAGTCCAAACCATCAGGTCCAAACTGCACAAAGCGGTTACTAAACTTCTGAAACGTTTTTAATATTAAAGTACCTGTACAACTAAATTAGCTTTATAAGGTGGTTCTAAATCCCGAACCATCAGGCCCAGTTTCACAAAGTGTCAACTCCCCCAATTTTTTTTTTTTTTTTTTTTTTACAACGATAGACATTGTTTTTTATATATTTTATTTTTCTTTCTTCTCTCTCTCCTTAACCAATAACAACAGCCATATGATACAAACATAACCTTCAAAATTTGTTATACTTCAACAAATACTTTCTTCTTTCGGCCAAAATTTATCTAAATTATTAAACGTTAAATAAACCTGGACCAGCCGGAGCAACCTGAGACGCGACGGCGCAGCCAGCCGACCCTTGCCTCCTTTGCCGCGCCCTGACAGAGTCATCGCAACAAATAAGTAATCCTGTAAACATTGCGGTTCTATTCCTATGAACAGGAAAAATATTCAAAAAAAAAAAATTGAGAATTTAAATACACGCACCCCTCCATATCACTCCTTCAATGAACCCCCTTAGTGGGGACACCATGTAGCGATGGAGCGGTGCGAAAATAGCGTCCATACACGCAAAAATTCAGTCTAGTGGATTGCAGCTCTGTAACCCACTGGACAAAAATAATAAGTGTGCATAGCACACATTCTAATCCCTCATTGCGTGCTTCGCACGCAATGGGGTAAATCGCCGTACATGCCAGAATGGGCACACGACGTTAATTTAAGCATCATCATCAGTCGCACCATTCATACTTTCAGTCCGATACAATGAACACGGTAGAGCTATTTCAGGAAGCCTGGGATATCATGGTGGGTGTGGAGTCTTTGGTGGAAAGGTTGGAGTGTTGGTGGAGATATCCTGCCACCAAGCCATACGTCACCAGCCAACTAGCGGCTCTCACTTCAGCGAGGAGGCTGGTGAAGGATGTCTTGGTGGAGGAATCGCAAAAGACTTCTTCGGCTCCTTGTCGTGTGGGTTTTATCAAGTCAGCCCTCGACTTACTGGATGGGGTGGAATACTTCCTACACCAAGTAAAGGAAGATTGTTGGATCTATCCACCCGCCAGTAGCGTCAGGCGTGAAGAGATAAATCTTCACACGACAAAATTATTATTAAAAAAAGTTTTGGAGCAAGAAGTAGCCCACATTAAGATCTTGTGGGCTCTGGAACGAAGTCAAAAGGAGCAAGCCAGGAAAGAAAAGGAATTTCAACGCTTGAATTTAAACTGAATGAAAATCCAGGATAAGTTCAGACGTATGGAACATCCCGACTGGCTGCCCAATCCACCACCACTCCAGAAGAAGAAAAAATCTCACACCACCTTCCTAGGCTTCTTCACTCAATGTTGGAGGAAAAAGTAATCCTCCTCCAACGGCCCTTTTCAGGGCCGCCCATTTTTCAAGAAAAGATTAATTTTCCAATGATTGCCATGTTCCATTTTTTTTTTTTTTTTTTTTTTTTTTTTTCCGTTGGTACCCCAAGTGACCCGGCCATGTTAAATTTCCGTTAGTACCCCAAGTGCCCCCGCCATGTTAAATTTACGTTGGTACCCCAAGTGCCAACAATGTTAAATTCCCGTTGGTACCCCAAGTGCCACCCCCAATGCTAAATTCCCGTTGGTACCCCAAGTGCCACCCCGTACCTATTTACCCACCCTATACTACTTTCGTTGATCAGATTTTACAGAAGCTACAGGATATAGGCGATCAGACAAGGACTTCTTGGTTTTGACAGTGAAGGACTGTATTTATTGGTCAGATCTTACAGGATATAGGCAATCAGACAGGAGTCCCTGTATTGACAGTGAAAGGACTTTAGTTATTGATAAAATTTTACAGAAACTACAGGATATAGGCTGGTCCGGATTAAGGTTATGAGGGTCCTAAGGCTAATGGAGGGCCTATCAAAATAAAAGGGCCTAATGCTATAGTCTTATTAGCTTATGGGTTAATCTGGCCCGGATATAGGCGATCAGATTTAGTATCATTAGAAGTGGACAAGAATGAAGACGGCATTAATGTATATTTTATTTCAGTGTGTCAGTTTTATTTATATTGAGGCTCTGTATTTTTTTTTTTTAAATGCAATATTTTCAGGAAAATAAGACCGATTTTTATGACTTATTCCTGTTTGTCTCGGCATAGAGATATTTTTCAAGTCCGGAATTAAGCATGAAATCATTATATTTGAAAATAAAACATATCTTATCTTGGCATGAAATAGGGATCTCCCTAGCCAAGAAAACCAAGGGGCCCTTGTGATGGTTCAATGCCCACTCTACTACATAAAGTGTTGCAAAATGATGAAAAACAATGTGCCATATGAAAATTGAAGGCCAATCAAGAAAAGTGATGGTCCGAGTAGTAGTGTGTAACTACTTTCCTTATGCTAAGTACTCCAAGTTAATCAGTGGCGGCGCGAGAGGGTGGGTGGGAGGGGGCAATTACCCCCGGGCAGGCGAAGGTGGCGTCATCGGGATTTTTTTTTTTTTTTAGCTGAAATTTTCATAGTATTTCACCTTCACCTTACTGAAACGGGGGCAATTCTTCACAAAAACTTATATGGTGGTGGAGGGGTAGGGTGGGGTGGCGGGAGTAGGGAGGTTATGAGATTACATAAAAACTGTTCTCTGTGGCAAACTAGGGGCGCCACTAAAAAAATATTCAGTTTTAATATACTACATCCTTGTAATTAATAATATTACATTGTAATCAATACGGCAATCAAATTTTCATAAAATCTACCCCATCAAACAAACTATATTTCCCACAGCACCCCCCTCCACCAACAGCGATGTTTCGATTAGCCCGTGTCCATAAAGTGTTATTTATACTGGAGTTAAACTATATAAAAACCCGTGATGCAATTAGTTTACTAATCCATTCAGGAACTTCATCTCATTGTTATTTTTATTGCATTTTTTTCGACGAGGGTGAACAGTAAAAATTAAATTAAAAAAGAGCATTGAGATGAAATACTTGAAACGATTATCAGCGGGCAAGCGGCGCACCGTCCAAATTCTTCAGGTGAGAGCGTCTCTTGAAGACTTTTTGTGACGCCGATCAAGATGTCGCACCTGCGCTATGTTTGGCTCGTCAGATTTTCAAGGTAAACCGGTTTTTAGCATATATGACCTGAACTCATTCAAGTGTGTAGTATGGGCTTTCATCTTGGAGTTTCATATAGTACGGAGCACTGAGGCACACCCAAGCAAAGGGAAAAGGTTCATATTTCTCCTGTCAAGACACAGGTGCACCACGGTATATAAAAACACGGGCTTGTGATACCCAGGGGTGTGTGTTTGTGGGGGAGTACAACGGGACCTTTGGAGTTTATTTTTTCCAGTTGTAGAACAGGTTTTTTCATTAGGTTAGTACAGTCTTGCTGTTGGATCTTTTCGTTCAATCACATATAAGTTTATTGTGATTGAAATTTCTCCGGCTGCAATATGGATGCCCGTGCTAGTGCAAGGTCCAGAGAGGGGCACGCAGCCTCTGCAGGGGTTGCAGACAAGTGGGTTCTGATTCAGGAAAATACATTCAGAAACTGGGTAAACGAACAGCTTCGATCGAAGAACTTGGCCGTCACAGATTTCGAGAAGGATTTTGATAATGGAGTAAAACTCTGTGCCTTGATTGCAGTTCTGCAAGGAAAAAGTCCAGGCCGAGTGATACAAAATCCTCGAAACCCGCATCAGGAACTTGAAAATGTGTCCCTGGCACTTAGCGCCATAGCAAATGATAATATTCGCCTTGTTAACATAGGTAAGTCCCAGGTACTAAAAGGTAATTAAATTTGCTTAAATGTTCAGGTGTCATTTGGTTCTCCTTTTGTGCATTTGAACAAGGTGAAATGAATGCTTTGAATATCTGTACTTGCTTATTCTTGAATTAGGGGTATATAAAATTAACGGCCTTGGTATCAGGTATGCTTTTAGCTGGAAAGGGGGGGGGGGGGGGTGTTGAGGGAGGGGCTCATAATTGGGGCAACATTAGCTAATTAGAGGCCAAATTTACCACCACCCCAAAGAACAACAACAACAAATTGCACCCCCAAATATACCAAGAAAAATGTACACCCCAAAAATACCATGAACGAATTTTCGTCACAAATACACCACTGTAAATTTAATTTGCTTATGCAAATGGAGTATACAATATCACACTGATGGATAATATAATTACACATATGTAATTGACCAGATGACCATTTCTCCAACATGTCTGACACACCTTAGTCCTACAATGTAAGACGCCCACCCAGATATATAAGGTGTGGGGGTGTAACATCTTACTGCCATCACAAACGGTGTTGTGTAGGATGTTCCTTGGTTGACTGACCAGGGAATTAGAAGCCAGATTTTCAAGAATATCTCACAAACTTGGCAGCCCATATTTTCACTGTTCCACTGATTAAAGTCTTGAATTGCTTTATTCAGATTATACTTACTAGATGTCTTTTTCCTGATGGAATCAAATCCTGCCACAAGCAAGTGGATGGGTTTTCAAGTCTGTTGACATAGGTTTCACTTGGTTTCAATGCGACAGTAGCAGAGGAATGGAGAAGTTGGTTGAAGTGACGATAAGTTTCTTTAATGAAACGAATAAATGCACACTAATCTTGATGAAAGCAATTAGATAGCTTTGTTTTGTTAAATAAACTTACTTCAACTGACTTGGGCATTCTTCGATTACCATCGCATTTCAACCAACTGACTCTTAAGATTTTCATTTTGACTCTTGAGATTTTGGTGTCAAGGGTCAAATGACTCTTCAGTTTTGAAATATGTTGAGAACTCTGTAGCTCGCACGCTAAATGACGGATAGTCGCTTTGTAGATACATATCAAATAAAAGTGAATTTCACAGACAAAAACTTGTGTATCAATGAATTCAGCTGTTGGAATTTTCATGTGTCCAAAAATGAAAAGTATGCATACTTTTACGAGGATTTCGGCGTCCCGGAGAACCCTGATGTCAGTTATTAGCAGATGATACAACATTTTTTCCTTACATGATGATTTTATTGCAGTATGCTGAAACTGACATCATTATCATTCATACACATATTTTGAAATAATATAGGACTTACCCCCCCCATGCCAAGCTTTTTTCAGATCCCCCAAAATACCAGCTAAAATTTATTGAAAATGTTCCCCCACACACACACACCTTTAGTGCACCAAAAGTGTGCACCAAAAGTATGTCAATAGTACCCATTCTCTCCCATATCTTTTAACATGCCCTGATAATATATACTGTGTAAATTTTTCCAATAATATTTTTCATATCCTGGAGAGAAACTCTGGTTCTGTTCTCAGATTCTAGAAATTTGCCATTTATATTTATATCCACTTTTGCCAATAAAAAATATGATTAAACCTGGGACTAACATACTAAGGGGATCAGAAATCTGCTCAGGCCGGTCAGGGTCTATTGCCTCTGTGTCCTTGGGAAAAGCAGTTAGCTCCCATTTCCTCTGCATGATATAGCCAATAATGTGTTAAAAGTGCTGCAAAAATCAACAAAAACGAAACAAACCAACCTTCACATTCATGTCTGTATGTTGATATATTGGCACATATTTTTTTAAAAAAAATGAACCATAGGTTCAAGTCACAACATTGAGAGCGAGTAAGAGATAGCAGGCTGTAAGCGGTCACAGAAAAATGCACTGATGGATACTTAGTTACAGCCGAAAGTGAATTTCATTATTTTAAATTAACCATGATTGGGAAAATATGTACAGTTCAACTGCAAGAATAACGGGAGCGAAACAAATAGCAAAAGAAAAGGGGGGCTAAATGAGTGGGTGCACACAGTCTCAACATTATGAAAATAGAATATAAGAAAAAACTATTGGTTTTATTATCAGCTAAAAGTCTACTAAAAATACAGTTTAACAAATCCTCACATTTCTTGGAGAGGGATCTAGGGAGTGAGAGAGATCTGTATGCAGAATTGCCAAAGATTTATTACTGCAGCAACAGATGAATTCAAGGCTGGGTCAGACTCGCATATGAACTAGATTCCCACCTAACCCCGGATATCACTGACAATTTCAGATCTTGGGGGCTTCTCTAACCCTGGACCAGGAGGGAGAGACAGAGTAATCAGTGTTGGAATCGTGACAATTTTCTCATATTATTGATTTCAGCAATAAATTTAATTCAGTTTTTATTGACAATTATCAGTCGTCAAACTTTTGCTGGTAATTGCTGGGCTATGATTGGGGCTGTTAAATATGATGCTCCAATTCAGAAGGCTTCGTGTCATATAAATGGCATGTTTCTGAAATTATCCATTGTCCAATTATCAATTAATTGCTGGGCTACAGTTGGGACTGTTAAATACTGTGCTCCGTATCAGATGGGTTTATGTAATATAAATGACACCTAAACACATATATTGAACATACAACTCTTTTGAAATGATTTTTTTTATTGTACAAATATATAAACAATATAAAGACAATTGATTCTTTATTTGCTATGTACAAAAGGTTTGCATGTCTTTTTAGTGAAGAAAATGATAAAGAAACACATACATGATTCTTTTTGTGGTGATTTTGGCAAGATTTTGACATGCAGGCAGTGGCATCACTAGGGGTTGCGGGGGGTGCGGGCAGCACCGGGTGACACCATCACAGGGGGGTGACACCAAAATGGAAAAATGCAAATTCGACAGATGCAAAATGCAAATTCCCATGGGGGAAGTCTGGAGGGGGTGACACCATGAATTTACCGCACTGGGTGATGCCAACCCTAGTGATGCCACTGCATGCAGGTCAGTGCTAAACATAAACATTAGCCAGACTTTTGAAAGAAAATAAAAATAGGCATCAGAGGTAGTCCACTGTACTTTATGGAAATATACACATCATTTAAACAATGTTGTAAAACAGAAAGCAAGCTTTATTGGTGCATGTAATGTTGTTGACTGTTATGCATATTGTGCAAAGTGCCTCCACCAACGTCACAAGCTCACCCATACATATCTGGCTGTTTACAAGAAGTTGCTCGGCTGTTTCCATTAAGGTTGCATTTTGTTGGTAATTAATTAGACATATTTTCTGATCCAGTGAATGAATGTGCATGATGTCTTCACAGTGCACATGAAATGTTTAACAAAATTACGATTCCCTTTTGTAGTATATAGTGTTCAGGTCTAACTTTAAATTGGACATTTCTTGCTTGAATAGTTCCTCGAGATACAGTGGGGTCATATTGTTTGAAACTTTGTGCACAAATTTCGCTTTTCTCAAAAATATTTCTTCACCTGCTGTTTACATTCTGAATATACATCATTCATTACATTAGGATGTTTTCTGCATTATCTAGGCTAGGTAGACTTTGCAAATGAAATAATTTGCAAATATTCTTGTCCGAAGAGTTTGACAAATTAACATTACAGTAGTCTAGGTATGGTTGTATATAGCTTTTGAATACATGTATATTAACCTACATGTTTATTTAGTTGATAGGTATGGTTTTATTTTGTATAATAACCACAGACATGAACTGACTTTATCACAAATGATTTTAATATGTTCATTCCAGTGAAAATTGTTGTCAACCATAACCCCTCATGAATAGAACCAGTGTATATTTGTAGACAAATTTCATTAAACTTGAGATTCACATTGTTATTTGACAATTTACCGTATATATTCGCGTGTAATCCGATACAAACTGCAAATTGCATAGACCCATATCTGCCATTGCATAATGCGCCAGCAGATCTGGATCTATGCAGTTTGTAAGGACTAATCAGTCGAGCAAACAACATAGACCATGATCTGCCCTTGTATTATATGACAGCAGATCAGGGTCTATGTTTTTTGCTTTTGGACTGGGAATATACGCGAGCATATATGGTAGCTCTCTTTTGATGGGTACTATACTCTTTTGATGGGTACTATTCTTTTGATGGGTACTACTCTTTTGATGGGTACTACTCTTTAATACTTTACTTTTTTCTCTGTTCATTTGCATGCCATTTTGCTTACACCAATAATCTAATCTAAATAAGGCTATCTGAAGGGACATCCCAAAAGACTTGTTAGGACATGTAGTTGGTCTTGAACAAACAAAATTTAAAAAAAAAAGGGGGGGGGGGGGGTTTCACTAAAACACCTCTTGCAATATGTTATTGGTCTGGAAGAAAAATGGTGCAGATCTGACCGCTAGGGGTGAAATGATTCATAGCTGCATTGATAATTTTCCCATTTCAATGCACATACATGTATTGGTTCAAAACATGCAGAATTGATAGAAAACAATACATGTATTTTATCTGATAAAAGTTGCTTTAATCTTCAATGGTCACAAATAATTGTTAATTGTTTGTCTTGTTATTCTTAATATTGAGAATTCATCAGAGTGATGAATCATGGCAGGTGTTATGTATGTTATGTATGTGCAGTGTGAAGAGAGTATGCGTCCGCACCCAGACCAGTTCTATATAAGATTTTCCTTGCTTGAGGAAACCATTATTTCTTCAGTTTTTTTACAATAATACCATATTGCCTTCCAAAAGTAATAGAAGTTATGAAATTGGTAATAGTTTTAGAACACATTTTTCTTTCTCTTCAAAATGTTTACATTAAAGTTCTGTTAGCAACCACTGTCTGCAATCTCTGTTACACATGTCTAGAGCATACTGCAGATATGATCAAATGTGTCTAACACATCTGAAATGAGTCAGACACAAAACTTGCAACTTATTATAATTGCATAAAAAAGAAACACTTAAAGTCCATGTTACATTTGTTTGGTTATATGCACTACAGCAATGTTAGTGGTGGCAGTTCATCTTTTATCCAATTTTTTGACGATGTTTGTGTTTGCAGTAAAAGCAGTTGAACAATCAAATCTTATTCTTTTTTCCATGTCCACATAATACAGCCATACTGAGTATGTGAGATCTAAAGTTGCTAGTAGCTTCCCAAGGGTCAGTGGTTAACTGACAAGTTTGAGAGCTAGGGTAGAGTTACTGCATCTTCTGAAGCCATTGGTTGTATATCCACTTTATTCCACATTGATTGACGCCAGTGGTTGTATACCCACTTTATTCCACATTGATTGAAGCCACCGGTTGTATATCCACTTTATTACACATTGATTGAAGCCAGTGGTTGTATATCCACTTTTTATCACATTGATGTAGAATGAAGTGGATTG
The DNA here is from genome assembly GCA_029931535.1 of Margaritifera margaritifera. NCBI lineage: Eukaryota > Metazoa > Mollusca > Bivalvia > Unionida > Margaritiferidae > Margaritifera > Margaritifera margaritifera. Next base: position 1,237,047 of record JAQPZY010001220.1, read on the forward strand.
ACAATCCATGGCTAGCTAAGATGGATCACAGTAGAAGTGTGATATACTCAGCTTTAAATACATGCTCTTAAGATATGTCAACTTATGATCAGGAAATGTTTTGATCAGGATATTTTTTCAAATCACAATTTAAAGTTTGAGTGTTCAGAACTATTAATCCCACCCCCAACCAATTAAGTTTCAGTTAGCAGGAATATTGACAGTAAATCCCCAATCAAAGTGACGGATCAGGTTGGAATATAGTGATATGATAAGGGAGGTGTCCTAATACAGATTTGTAGTTTTTAAAAAATAAAATGTGAAGTATTATACTTGGCTTCTGTTTGACAGTGATTTCATTTCAAAGTGGTCAGAGAGAGAGAGGGTTTTACTGTAATGTAATAAATCAAACTAAGGTGTTGATGAATGAAAAAACAGGTTAGACAAGTTGAAATTGGATGTCAATTCACCCCTTCTGTTGCCCTGCAGTATGTGTACTTGGCAACTATTTGTGATCTCTTAGCTGTCATGCCTTTGTAAATATTTGGCTTCTGTGTTGACTTATAAATTTTAAAGGCCTTATCCTCCATCAAGAAATATATTATGGCTAATAGTATGGTTTTTAAAATGCCCAAGTAGCAATCTTATATGTTTTACAATCTGAAAATCATAAATGACAATTACTGTATCTACTTGCATATAATACAATGCAAACTGAATAGACCCAGATCTGCTGTCACATAATGCACCGGCAGATCTGGGTCTATGCAGTTTGTAAGGACTAATCAGTAGAACAAGCAACATAGACCCTGATCTGCCATCGCATTATGTGACGGCATATCAGGGTCTATGTTGTTTGCAATTGGACCCGGTTTATACGCGAGTATATACGGTATGTATTATAATTAGCTTATCTTTTTGAAGATGAACAGCGCTCTCTACAAGCACTTCTAGCACATCATGGACCTTCAATTTCAACTTCAGCATAGGTACTTGACAAAATCTGCTGAACAGATGTCAGCATAGGTACTTGACAGAATCTGCTAAACAGATATCAACTTAGGTACATGTACTTGACAAAATCTGCTAAACAGATGTCAGCATAGGTACTTGACAAAATCTGCTAAACAGATGTCAGCATAGGTACCTGACAAAATCTGCTAAACAGATGTCAGCTATTGAGGAAAGTCAGCATGCAGTGCTATGTAATAATGTTTCTGGGTGGAGTTAAGAGCCAAACCAGTGTTCTCCCCAGGTCCTTTTACCGTAGTGGATCCACTACGCTATCTTTTCAACCCGTTAACCCCCGATGCTTTAGAACCTGCCACTACACTATGCTCTTATGCCGCTATGCTTTGATGTTTACCACTACCCTTATAAAATTAATCTGTTAAACAAACATCCTGTCACCTAATTCAGAGCCCTATTACTCAAATTACACCTGTTCTTACCTCTTCTTGGGTATTTTATTAAGATAATTCAGGATAATTATCCACTCACTTAACCATTATCTTTTGTACCTGGCTTGTGCGACCGCCAGTGTGCGACCTTTGGTGTGTGTTTCGTCTGCACATAGTCACGTGATTGACAAGCAACGATTGAGTCTACTGGTTGTGTGTTATATATATTTCAGTCATTTTCACTACCAGCCAAAGCAGTTACACATATTATATTAAAAATACATGTGAAAAATTGACACACCACCTTCTAAGAAATGTAAAATTATCCAACGCCCGGCTAGCGCCATCTTGGTCTGATTACAAAAATCAAAAATTGGCATCACCAATAGTGGCAGTGATTCCGATTCCGATAGCATCAGCATGATTTCGACAAAGAAAGATATCAAGAAACAAAGGACGGGATTTTAAAAAAAATGGAAGACATTATACCCTTGGGTGGAAATTCCTGGATCGGATGGGGAGTGGGGGGCTAACTGTGTCAACAGCAGGTAAATAAAACAATTTAAACTTTTGAACGACATTTAAGCTCTCTGACATCGATTCAGTGAAGAAATTGAACAATGCAACGGATGGGGAGTGGGGGGCTAACTGTGTCAACAGCAGGTAAATAAAACAATTTAAACTTTTGAACAACATTTAAGCTCTCTGACATTGATTCAGTGAAGAAATTGAACAATACAACAAGAATTCAGATAGTTTTGTCTCTTTTTGTACATCTATTCATAAATTTTATGTTCCATTTTTTTGAGATTGTGAAAGGTCATTCTCCTCAGTGAATCAAATTAAGAGTGTTTTAAGGAACAGATTGCCACAGAGGGTACTGACAAGCAGTACTGAAGGACAATCCTTAAAAGACTTTAATTTTCATGTGGCAGTCAGTATATATGGCGAAAAGAAGAAGAGATGTATATGATTTATTTAAATTAAAAAACAAATGAGATGGACATTAAGTCTTGTTATAACCTAGGTAAATAAAGAATACTATGTAAATATATGCACTTCTTTTTTATTTCATTGATCTTAATTTATTTCACTTTTATGACGTTAACACGCGCTTTTTAAAACATTTTATGACCCTAATGCGCTTACCCTGATGCTATAAAAAAATTCTGGGGAGATCACTGCAAACATGTATATACACTGTACAAATATTCTTGTAGTTTATTGCAAGGTGCAATGCTGGATGGCTGACATAAAAACATCCATACTGGGTGCTGTCACTGCTGCTTCACTCTGATTTCAGAGTGTTGCTGTCCGCAGAAAGAATGAGTGATGAGCATTAACTTTAATGAAGTGGCTGCATCTAGTTGCTCTCAGTGATGCTGTCGGAGGACGGTATATCACTGGGATGGTGACAGAGTTGTTCATAACCTTATAGAGATGTGTGACATCTGCAGTTATTCTTTGTTCTTCTAGAGATTGCTACTGTAGTTGAAATAATCAAGGTGGTGACACTTCCATGGTGTTGGTAGTTGAATGGTTTTTATTGAGTACAAAGTATGCCGCATTTCTGAAATTGCTCTGTCTCATTGATTTGTGTGGTCTTTTGTGAGATCCAAATGGTTGAAGCATATGATCTTACTTTTATTTTGAGTAGACAATGTCTCGAGTTTCGCTTAAGCAAGCCTAGTATGCTGGATGCTTTATTGTTTATGTTATGCAAGTTTTTTTTCATGTTGTCATTAAACTCTACACTGATATATGGCTGATTATGAATAATTTCTAAATTCTGTCTTTCCATTGAATAGTTAAAGAGACATTTGTTTGTTTTGGTGTCAGTTATTAAACTGCATTTGCCAGGTGTTGAGGACTTGTTGGAGTAGGATGTGATCATAGCTGTTGGTATAGGTCTATAAAGAACACAGTCATCAACAGAGTAGCAAAATGTTGATTGTAGTTATGATTTATGTATAAGAGGAACAGTGCTGGGCATAAGACAGTTCCTTGAGGGACTCTGAATGTGACTGGGGCAGTTGTTGTAGCGCCATCTAGGATAACTAATGTTGCCTTTGACCAGAGAGATTCAAACCAATGTCCTCAGTGTACCCTCTTAGATTCCAGAGTTTGACAGCTTGAAATGCTTGTCTTGGATAATCAATATTCCAAGACTGCATCCTTTGGACCCTCCGTTTTCTAAAGCTGAATCCTGTTGGTGTAATTTTCTTGTTTCCAAAAGCCCCAATTGATAATAAAAAGCCCCAATTAATAAGAAAAGGCCCCAATTAATAAGACAAAACCCCAATTGATAAGAAAGATATATGTAATTTTGTTGTTTCAAAAAGCCCCAATTCATAAAAAAGATACATGTAATTTTGTTTCAAAAAGCCCCAATTCATAAGAAAGATACATGTAATTTTGTGGTTTCAAAAAGCCCCAATTCATAAGAAAGATACATGTAATTTTGTGGTTTCAAAAAGCCCCAATTCATAAGAAAGATACATGTAATTTTGTGGTTTCAAAAGCCCCAATTCATAAGAAAGATACATGTAATTTCATGAATGAAGAATATGAAGTGAAAATTCTATTGAAATAAAAAGATGTTAATAAATATTGTCAATAAGGTTTACTATAATAAGGTTATATTGATTTTCCTTGATTGTTTTTATTTTACACCTGCTAATAAACTCCCTTTTTTTCTTACCTGGACCCATGCTTTTTCTATCTGGACTAACAATTTCTAGAGAATGAGTGTCCTGGACTCTGTGTCAAGAGCTTTTGATGAGAGTTTCTTCTTCATTCCTCATTGCAGCTTCTGAATCATGTATTAATAATAATAATAATAATAATAATGTTATTATTCATGTTTTTTTTTTATCATGTACCAAAAGTTGACAGTAGGGTCCACTTTTTCTTAAACTCATCACTTCTGTTATTCACTTCGGTGACATATTTTTCCTGCGTTTTATATGATAAAACACAATTTTTATAATAGGTGAGATTTGGGATTTTTTATGCACAACATGATCTGTATATAACATATTTTGCAAGCAAAATTTGGAACTTAATAAGATCATCAAAGTTGTTATTTCCTATAAAGACATCTTTTCATGTAATTCTAAAATTTGGATTGTAAGTTTGGATCCATTCCACAAATAGTTAACACAAGTGTTCAGTAACTGAACAGTCATAGAATAAGTGCTCAATTTGTTCTATTCCCTCATTACAAAAGGTACATTTATCATTATCACCTAAATTAATCTTTTTCAAAAACTGGTTTGTGGCAATATTTCTATAGAAATATGAAATTAAAGCTGATCAGTTTTGTGTCTTTTGTACAACGTTTAACCAAAACAAAAGAGTTGGTCCATTCATATGCACAAATTGCACACTCTAGCTGCCTGGACCAAGTTTCATGTATACCATTTGGCTTTTGTATCTTGGTTCTTATTGGGTCTTTATAAATAAATTTATTCTTTGCTCTTACCCTAAGGAGTGACTATTTGTCCAAAACTACATGGAAACTATTTCAACTTTCAAAAGAACTTTTAATTTTCTTTTTCCACTGCACTGAGATGTTTGAGATAAGAGCAAATTACACTATGAATTATTAGTTTGAATAGAGATCCTTGTGCGTCAAATAGATGAAGTACAACACCGTTTGTTCTCCACCTTGTGTATGATTTAAAATTATCTATAGTCACTAAATTAAGAATATCTTGAGACAAGTATTCATGGACAGTAGATGGTTAACTTTTCCATTGTGATAAAGCATGAATAACATCACGCCGAAAAATATTTTTAATTGATTTAGAAATTTCTTTTGATTTAGTTTTTCCTAATTTAAATAACGGCGTACCTCCAAATTTTCCAAATATTTGTTCAGAAACTAGTTTTTGCCATAAACCATCTTCTTTTAGTAAAGGACACCTAATCCAGGAAAGTTTTATATAACACACAAATGAGTGCAGGTGAATCATATTTAATCCCCCTTCCTTAAAAGAAGCTATAAGAGTGTCTGTCTCTTTTAACCCTCTCAGTTTTACCTTCCCAAATAAAGTGGAAAAAGAATGTATTCAGTTCATTTTCTATATGGGATGGATTACTTGGCAGAGCTGCAAAAAGATCAGTGAATTTAGGCAAAATCAAGGACTTTATCAAAGTAATTTTTCCAATAAGGGATAAATTTCTTCTGCTCCACCAGCCAAGCAGTTTCTTTACTTCCTTTAACTTCATCGAATAATAAAGTTCTACCATATCCTCCAAGTTCAAAGAGAAATCTACTCCCAGTAATCTAAAATTGGACATTGACCAGTTAATATCAATTTCTTGACATATTTTTTCATTAGAATTTTTTAAATTTCCAATGCAAATAGCTTTTGATTCCAAAACATTGCAGTACAGACCTGATACCAATGCAAAGTCATTTAAAATCCTCATGGTTGTCTTCAAGAACAAATGAGAACCATCTAATAATAGAAAAGCATCATCAGTGTACTGCCTTAATTTGAACTCCATTTCATTATAGAAAATGCCTGTAATATTTCTGTTCTTGTTTAGTTCTTTTGCAAGAAGTTCAATTCCTATTATAAATAAATCTGGTGCTAAAGGGTCTCCCAGGCGACAACCTCTCTCCAAATTAAAAAATGGGGATAAATACCCATTGTTAATGACACAACTTTTTGATTTATTGCAAAATACTCTTAACCAGTGACAAATGGTCTCCAAAGTTAAAAGATTTCAGAGCATTTTCCAGAAAGTCCCATTCCACCGAGTCAAAAGCCTTTTCAAAGTCTATCGATAGGAGAAGACCCAATTCATTTTTTCCTCAAGATATTGCATCAGGTCATACAAAATGCTTCTATTTTCACCAATAAATCTCCCTTTCATAAAACCCTTTTGGGTGTCACTAATGATAAATGGGAGGACTTTCTTGACCCTATTAGCAATAGACACCGAAGCTATCATGTAGTCTACATTAAGTAGTGAGATTGTTCTCCAATTTTTGTATAAACTTCCTGTCTTTATCTTCTTTTGGATTGCAAGTAATGATTCCCTGAGACTGAAATTCTGAAAAGTGTTGCATATCGTATCAAGTGTTTAGAGACCTAAAGAGAAAACCACCTAGATCTTTCCAAAAGAATTTGTAGAATTTGACCATAAATCCATCGGAACAAGGGCTAGTTTAATTGTACATATTTTTTAGTGCTAAACCACATTCCTCAAAAGTTAACTTACCTTCACATGAGCTTCTTTCAAAATCTGAATTTTTTTTATCATGGTTAAAAAAGTGGTTATGAGTTTGCAAATTATTTTTGTTTTTGCTTTGGTATAATTTTTCATAAAAAATCTTTCTGTTGAATTAATATATCTTTTTGACCTGTTACCCTTGTTCAATCTTGCGCATAATTAATTCTTTAATTGTTTTGTTTGTGTAATTTCTCTTTTCAAGATTAAGAAATTATTTTGAGTTTTTTTCACCAGACTCATACCACCTTACTTTTGATCTTAACATTACACCTACCACCTCTTTTTTTCCTCGTTTATTCTAAATCTGCTTGTTTTTAGTTCAGTTCTTTCGTCATAGTTGGGTTATTATTTTGATTCACTAAAGTATGTAAGGTATGTATTTCAGCTTCAATTTTCCTGACATTTTGTTTCTCCTGTTTTGCCTTAGCTTGTGAATACCTAATTGATTCTGATCTTGTAATCATTTTAAGAATTTCGAAAAACAATTGATCATTACAAGTTAGTTTCACCTGAAGTGGGTTTTTCTTATCACCTTCACAATAGTATTCTTCTACTGTGTTGGTTATACATTTTTTTACCAATTGAATATATTCATTTTGCTTTAATAGCTTTGAATTGAATTTCCAGTACCCAGGACCTTTAGGTAATGCAGATAAAGACAATTTTAGTGTTATTGCTGATCATATTTGGTATGATGTTTTAAGAAGATCATATGATCCTGGATGCATCCCCCATGAGTAATATGGACTCTTCCTAATGTAACATGAATTCCATCTTCACTGATTAAAGGGGAGGGGTGTGATCATATTTAGTATGATGTTTTAAAAAGATCATATGACAACAAGATCAGATCCTATATGCATCCCCCATGAGTAATATGGACTCTTCCTAATGTAACCTGAATTCCATCTTCACCGATTAAAGGGGAGGGGTGTGATCATATTTGGTATGATGTTTCAGGAGGATGAGTGTGTGATCATGAAATTTTTGAGTCCTGAATTCAGCCAGGGGATGGGGGGGGGGGGGGCAGCAAAAATAAATACATGTGGACACTTGTGTTGGCTTCAGTTTAAATCAGATATATCTTCATTCTAAGCAGTACTGTGAATTACTCATTCAGAGGGATGAAGACAAATCACCCTTGCAAAACCTTTAGAAATGTGTGAAATGTACATGTTATCACTTCGCTTGAATGGTTTCTCCTCCAGCTTCTCCATGTTTATCAAATAGCTTAATAATAAAAAAGTCGTTCTGGTAGCTCAGTGTTCTGTCCATTTGTGTCTAATGTCTCCCTACATGTACTTGCTAAACCTCAGAGGTTGGCTGTTTGAAACCTGAATAACTGGTTTAGAAATTTTGTCTCGAGCCTTTTTCAACAGCATTCATTGGGAGTTTTGAAGCCTTGGATACCTGATTGTTGGAGCCATGTTTCAATAGCTTTTGGGCTTTTTCAATAGCTTTTTGGGCTTTTGAAACTGTGTTACAGGTTTGTTGAAATTTCATCACCGGGCATTTTCCTTGGCCTTTGGATATTTGGTCTTAACTTGGGTACCAGGGATATCTGGCTGGATTGCAAACCAATTTCGGCTTATGGAAAGATGATGTTTGTCCATCTGTCCAAAAGTCCATCTTGTGTAAATGCTGAAGTTAGGGTTTACATTGAGGTTATTTGCTTGTACAATCACATGCTTGTTATGTAAATGTTTCATGAAAAGTACTACAGCCATCATTGAAAAGTATGTCATAGTAACCAATATTTCATGGTTTGCAATCTGGGAATATTACTGCCAATGGCAGTTTTCCTGTTTACAAGTGCACATCTCCTTTGTAGGCTTGGAAAAAATTACCGGTATATACAATGCTAATCAGTCTAAACATTTGTACATGTAATCTGAGAAAGAATTAAGGCAGCCATTGCTGTCTCGGGTGCACCAACATCCAAGGTTTGGTGTGGTGGGGGTGGGATGGAGAGAAGTGGGCTAAGCTGTGAGGTTGCTGTTTTCAGAAGTCTTCAGAAAGATCCACAGTCCCAGTCTTTTCAGTTGTGAATTGTTATTTTCACCTACCATTATGACCTGTATTAAAGTATTATACATGTACACTGTGTATATACTTGTATACATACTGAAAAATCAAAATATACTTTGACTCCCTACTGCGAACTAAACAGAGGGTTGTTGTGCAGTGCATTTGTATGCATTATATTTACAGCATATTGGATATGTATGTATGATAGTCTTTTTATTTTTCAGTAAGTATACAAGTACATGCATATACATGTACAGAATATTGGATATGTATGTGTGATAGTTATTTGATTTTTCAGTAAGTATACAAGTACATGTACAGTATATTCGATATGTATGTGTGATATTCTTTTGATTTTTCAGTATGTATACAAGTATATACATGTACAATATATTGGATATGTATGTGTGATATTCTCTGATTTTTCAGTATGTACATGTAGATACTCGGGTATCTATCATAGTAACATGTATTTTTATATATAATTGATTATCAATTCAGATTCTGAGCAAGAGATCCAACTCCAGAGAACCTGAGTAATAAATTAAAATTATTTATATTTCAGTGATTATCTTTCTGTGATCCCATTCTAAATAAGGATCATAAGTTTGTAAATTCCAATTTGTCAATATATAGGTACTAAAACTCAGGGACAACTTGGACAGTTACTGGCTTTGCTACAGGTTATAGTAATGATGTCAAATTACATGTACCCTATATTGTACACCTTTCATGGTAACAACAGTCTTATTTGAAGTAAACATGACATATTTTTTTATTTTCTGTAGAATTAGGTTAATGTACTTGTCCAGTACTCATCCTGGAGGTTAGAGTTGCTTTGAAGTCTGGTTCATGCTTGTGCCTAAGGGTATTGGCATGTGATAGTGGGAGATGGGAGGGGGCTGGCTTGTTTAAATTTATGGCCATCAGGTAAACAGCTGAGACATTGCCTTATGGTGCAGTTTGCAGATGCAAATCAGTGTACAATTCCGTTCATTACTTTTTTAGCCATTTTGTACTGACTTTATGTAATGTCACTGGTGTAACATGATCTCCCAAAGAAAATCAATGATCATTAAGACATAGGGTCTGTTACACATGATTTCCTTGAATTATGGTTCAGTAATTCATGCTGTATAAAGCATAAAGACTTGTTGTATGACATATCATGGTACAGCAGTTTCAAACATGTCAAAGGTTCTGATTGGATAGCTCAGCCTGGCTTTATTTATGGAGGTTCTGGGATCAAATAATGTATTGTAGTATTGTTAGCCAAACCATAACGAGTGACATACCAAGGTACTTAAGTCCCTGCTATTCCTATGTACTGCTGTCCAGTTTTAGTTACCAACAAAGGTGTGAGGCATCACATGATTTACAGGTGTACTGGAAGGTTATTGGACATTTGGGCCTATTTTCTGTCACCTTGCTGCTTCCACTATACAATGTATGTCATAAACAAATTCAAATTGGTATATTTTCAACCATTTTTCATGAAATTTCAGTATACACTAAACAATTAATGTAATTTGAGATGGGTCAAGTGTCAACATAATATACTCTGATTTTATATGATGTATTACGTTAATGAGTATGTGCGGCGATCACTGCATTGGTGATACATGTAGGTCAATTCTCATATTGTATCGAGCACATGAGACATTTGCTAGTCATTTGATAGCACAGCCACATATTTTTTTTGGGGGGGGGGATTTTTAAAAACGAGAACCTGAAGATATCTCTGAAGCAGAGGAAAATGTTACGCAATTTGTGCCAATGTACTGGACATCAGAATTCATAGACCATGATATATCTTTTCTAGGTCAATGATGTTCATCATGAGATCCATTTTGAATACCTGAATTATTGGACAGAGTGTAGAGCAATTCTGCACTGTGTATTGATAATGTCTGCCCATCGATCTGTCTGGTATCAACAGTTGCTTAGGTTTGAGTTTAGCACAGTTTCACATACACTTAAGGTAGCACTAAACAATTTAGTATGATTTGCCATGGGATAAATTGTTTGTATGAGAGGTATGTTGAAGTTAACCCACAGTATCTTCATCATTATTAGCAAAGATATGAAGTCTGGCTATGGTAGTCCTTGTGGAACATAGGTTTTGTGCAGAAATGCCAGTTGTTTTTTCAGATAAAGCTAAAGGTCACAGTTATTATGAGTGGCTGTCCATTGAGAACTAACTCGGCATGGACACCTGCTTGGCAATTTACAAAGCAAGTCATTTTGCAGGATTCTCAAAGTAATTAATTTTGTGGAAAATTATTCTTTCATGGTCCACTTTTCTATAGATTGCAGGGTCTTGATAAGCCTTTACTGCTGTTATTTAACAATTTTGTTTGGTATTCAGCTGTAATGGGGTTGAAAATGTAGAGTGTTACTGAATTTCACTCCTTGTTGGAAGGTGGGGTGTGTGAAAATAAATGGGTGAAATAACCTCAAGTAATGTTTGTCATGAAAATATTATATTTACACAGTTTGTCTTTCATCTTATGAGCATAAATTACATGTTGATGATTGCATTGTAATGTATTGCACTGTGTAAGCTTGGTGCATGCAGGCATTTGTAGTGTGTCCAATACTTAGGGTTCAGAATTTTTGCTAGCATGCAAACATTTTGCTGGTTACAATTCTGCTATGCCAGTAAATTGCAAGTTGAAAAAAATGAACCAGAAGTTTCTTGCTGGTGATATTTGTTAGTCAAAATACGAAATACATTAATGGACATTGAAAATATCCTGATTGTTGCTAGTTGAAAATATTACATATTATCAAAATGGTGCTTAGGACTGAAAAAAAATATTTTTGATCCCAGATACTATTTAGTGCTACCTGTTATCTGCAGAGTCATGTGGCTTGGTACATGTATGCAGATGCTCATGAGAATTACTTGCCCTTCAATCAAAATTAGGTCAATTTGACCAATATTTCATGCTGCATTGACCTGTACAGTTGTTGTGATTAGCTCTTTCTCAGTCTATTGCCTGCAGATATTACTAGGTATGTCAATGCATTATGAGGCATGCTACACCATTTAGGTCAAAATTAGGCCACTGTGACCGATATTTAATTCCCTAGTCAGATCTGTTTTAACCGTTGCATTTAGCCAAGTTTCTTAGATACTTTTATCAGCAGAGTAATGTAACTGGATACATGGGTGAATTGTAAGAAGTACATAAAAATTTTATCAGAATTAAATCTTGCAATCTGGCAATACAGCAATCTTTGCAATCTGGCAATACAGCAATCTTTGCAATCTGGCAATACAGTAATCTTTGCAATCTGGCAATACAGAAATTGGTGGTTTTCTTGTTTTTGTACAAGTTTTATCAAATACAGAATTTGCATCAGTAATATTATTTGAGGTTGGCATTTGATTTCAATATAGAAGTAACATCTGAAAACAAGAAAAGGTGTTAGTATTGTATCTTAGGCAATAGCTATTGCCTGACAGGGATTGTAGAATACAGAAGATATGGTCATCAATTATTGATAGCAAATTGATTATACATGTATTTCTCCAAACTAACCCAATTTTCATACAGCCTGATATGCATGTGGCAGCCACAGCATCTTGTTATACCTTTTAGTAGCAGTAGCTACAGCAACAAAATAGTCTTATATGGATTAAAATAGGAGGGTGGAGCTTAACTGTGCCCTCCTTTGTCTCATTCATCAGAATTTCTTCTATCCATTTGCCATTGATTCATGCACATTGACGTAATCTAGAGACCATACAATTAGGTTTGCAGTGTGCAAACATTTGCCAGGAAACACTGAGGGAAGAATTTGAGCTGCAAGGTTCCAAGTCATTCCAGCAAACAAAGCAAACATTTTTATACAGTAAACATGGGTCTGTATCAGGGATCTTCCTCGCTAAGAAAACCAATGGACCCTCATGATGGCTGAATGGCCCATTTCCCTAGTTTAGTAATGCAAAATTAAGATAACCTATGAGTCATTTGAAAAGTTTTGGGGTGGTTGGGTGTATCTTTTAATACTGTTCTTGGAGAAAAACAATACATTATTTAATTGGTCATGTCGAGGACCCATTCTAAAATGAATTTAGGTCCAGTGTAATAATTATGTTTGGTGTGCTTTACTTGCAAACTGCAGGATGAGCATTTAAATACAAGTATATATATATATATTGTATACCAGATACCAAGAAGAAGAGTATTTTAAATACAAGTATATATATTGTATACCAGATACCAAGAAGAAGAGTATTTTAAATACAAGTATATATATTGTATAAAAGATACCAAGAAGAAGAGTATTTTAAACACAAGTATATATATTGTATACCAGATACCAAGAAGAAGAGTATTTTAAATACAAGTATATATATTGTATACCAGATACCAAGAAGAAGAGTATTTTAAACACAAGTTTATATATTGTATACCAGATACCAAGAAGAAGAGTATTTTAAATACAAGTATATATATTGTATACCAGATACCAAGAAGAAGAGTATTTTAAATACAAGTATATATATTGTATACCAGATACCAAGAAGAAGAGTATTTTAAACACAAGTATATATATTGTATACCAGATACCAAGAAGAAGAGTATTTTAAACACAAGTATATATATTGTATACCAGATACCAAGAAGAAGAGTATTTTAAATACAAGTATATATATTGTATACCAGATACCAAGAAGAAGAGTATTTTAAATACAAGTATATATATTGTATACCAGATACCAAGAAGAAGAGTATTTTAAAGACAAGTATATATATTGTATACCAGATACCAAGAAGAAGAGTATTTTAAACACAAGTATATATATTGTATACCAGATACCAAGAAGAAGAGTATTTTAAACACAAGTATATATATTGTATACCAGATACCAAGAAGAAGAGTATTTTAAATACAAGTAGATAAATTTTATACCAGATACCTACAAGAGGAATATTTAAAGAATTTTGTTTTTACTGAAGATGCACATGTGATGCTGGTGTTTGAGGATGACTGATGTTACAAAATGCAATACAGGGTTCCAGGTAGCTGAGTGGTCTAAAGCACTTGCCTTTATTGATCAATGCCATCTCACCTCTGTCCGCATGGGTTTGAGTCTCGGGCTCAGCCAATGTGGGTATGTGAGAAAGCTAGCCATTAGCTTCCCGTGAGTCAGTGGTTACTTCTGGGAATTTCCCGGGTTCTTCCTCCACCATTTATACTGGCCGCCATGTATAGCCTATCATGTGCTCAATAATGGCATTATACCAACAACATCAACAAAATCCAATATCTTAAAGCAGCCAAAAATGTGTAAGTTCATGTAAAAAAAAAAAAATTAATTTATATCTGGAAAATTCAGAAATAACTGTAGTTCATGCAAACCTGTTACATTTCTTTAAGATTTGTGTTTAACGGGAATGTTATGTCCTGAATGGTAAGTTAAGCTGCCAGTGTACGAGTTGATTAATGACATTCTAAAGATAACCAACTGATCACCTGTAACCAGAAGCTATAGGTGAAAGGTCAGTGACAATAATGTGCATGACACATAGAATCCCAGAAAACTTCACATACAGATGTTAGAACTTTTGACACAAATTTTTTTAAAAAAAATTATATTTGTGAGTACAGCATGTTTCAGTTCATAGAAACCTATTTTTTAAAATTTATACACATATATCGTAACCTGTCATTATTGTACATGAAATGATAGATAAACCTCTGACTTTGATATTGGAATGAATGTCACATAATGAATAGCGAAGCTAATACCACTTTGTAGGTACATGTATCACAAACAGGGACAATATGTAATGACAGTGCTGTACCACCTACTATAGATGTACCATCTATACTCACGTATAAGCCGATACCAACTGCAAAGACCCAGATCTGCTGTCGCATATTGCGCTGGCAGAGCTGGTCTATTCAGTTTGTAAGGACTAATCAGTAGAACAAACAACATAGACCCTGATCTGCCGGCGCATTATGCGACGGCAGATCAGGGTCTATGTTGTTTGCATTTGGACCTGAATTATACACGAGTACATGTGGTAGGCATCCTTACAAACGCGAGCAAATGTCAACAATGAACTTTATGCTTTCTGTGCCCTACATGTATATTGCTCAGGAATTCTAACATGACCATGTTCAGTAACTTACCTTGTCAGTAAATGAATTGGTGATATTTACACAGTATATTTACGGATATGTTTATATCTACTGTAATGGCTGATGATCTGTTCAGTCTTGTATGTTGATCATGAAGGCATTGGTGTGGTATATCTGGGCACTGTTATTTATTGCATGCCTCTGAGCTACAGACATCTGCAGAGTCCTTTGTACATGTACCTATAAATGAATGGCTGAATTACATAACTGTAACTGTGGTTACAAATCTGCATAATCAGGAAAAAAAAGAAAATCTTTAACATATGTATGTTGGGGAAATAATGCAACACTCCTAACCCAGGTCTTATGTTCAGTGGTTAGAAATGCAGATACAAATGTGCCATAACAGTTTGTTCATTATAGAACAACAGAAAAGACTTTTATTCCACTAATTTAAGGTTCCTTTAATTATGGGCAATATAATCATGAGGTGAAAAACCTCTTAATCAATAATCACTCAAACACATGCAGTCAGTTGGCTTAAAAAAAATTGAACCAAACCTTGCACAATATTATTAATTTTGATAGTTAATAATTCGAGAAAGCAGCAATCTAAGAAAAAAGGATGACTACCTGTAGATCAGTTGTGTGTGTGTCTGTGTGTGTTTCTGTGTCTGTGTGTGTGTGTGTGTTATCAATCAGATTACTGTGTTATTGCTCTTATTGGTTCATACATTTTTCAATAAACATGAAGAAATTGAACAGAATGCCTGTATAGTCTCATCGGCCAATAAGAAGTAAATTTGTAAATGTCATCAGTATCGATAATCCAACACTTTGTCAAGATGTAATTTGGAACAAATAGTTCTTTGTTCTATCTTGTATGTATAGGGGACATTCATTGATAAACTGCTGTTCAGTTTCTGCTTGCTGTAATGTAGAGTACATATTTTATTATTTCTAGCTGAACAAGATCATGTACATCCCTTATTTTCTCATCTTTGCCACTTGCTATTACATGGTATACACTGATATGGAATTGAATATTTCAGTTATGATCTGGGAGTGGTGATAAATAGACTTTATGTTTAAATGTATCTTTAAATTGAAAATAAGTGCTTAAATTTCTGGGTATTACAAGAGTTTTCCTGTTATTTATTCCAAGAATTTAGATTGTCTTGTTGAAAGATCTTCAGAATTGTTGTATGACATCACATGTACCGTATATACTCGTGTATTAACCCAATACCAACTGCAAACTGCATAGACACATCTGCCGTCGCATAATGTGCCAGCAGATCTGGGTCTGTGCAGTTTGTAATGACTAATCAGTAGAACAAATGACACAGACCTTGATCTGCTGGCGCATTATACGACGGCAGATCAGGGTCTATGTTGTTTGTATTTGAGATGGATTATACTCAATTATATACAGTAATTGACACTGACATGCCTCAGTTTCTTTAGGTCAAGTTTAAGTTTCTTGCTGAGAAGTTCCATACTAGTATACTATAAACAATTATTATCATGTAGTATGAGTTGATCAAGGAAGTAAACCAGATCAAAGACCTATTCCAACTCAGCAATTACATGTACATACATGTAACTTGATCAACTAAAACAAATTGCTGAAGTACAAAATGCCAATAATACATGTAAGTTGAAAAATAATAAAGCCTGGGTTTTATACTTACAGCGATAACTAATGAAATACTAAAATATGGAAGTTGTGTTCTTATAGCATTAATAATAAAACACTTTAATGAGCTTTTTACAACTTAGACATTTCTGAAGATATTGGGTCCATGGTAATATTGCTATCTTACATAAAAAGGGCTCCAAGACGGACCCAAATAACTTTTGTGGGATAACACTAACATGCTGTATGGGCAAACTGTTGACAGCTGTGATTAATAACAGACATAGCAACTATTTGGAACTGAACTGCCTTGTTCCAGACAATCAAGGATAATATTTTGGAAACGGCAACACTGACAACATTTTCATTTTAAAAACTCAGTGATAAATATGTAAACAGAAATAAAGTATGTTTATATCTTGGCTTTATTGATTTCAAAAAATCCTTTTCGGTAATTATATGGCGGAATGGATTACTTTGAAAATTACTTAAGACTTGGCATTGGTGGGAATCTTTACTCCAGTATTAAGATGTAGCTACATGCAAAATAATCTGAAAGTGAATAGTTTTACTACTGATAACATTGAGACAAACACAGGAGTAAAACAAGGAGATAATTTAGGCCCTACCTTTTTAATGGTTATATTTGATTGATTTGCAAACGGCTATCCTTGTACATGTATATGCATGTAAGTACTTGAATGGAATAGCACCAAAATATCTCCCGAGAAAATTTTAATTTTCTCCCACACAATATCATCACATTGCAACTTCGAGGTCAATCCTACGGATCATACCTCGAATGTATATTGATAGTTCCCATTCGGACTACTTTGGCTATTTACAAAACAACGATTGACATAGAAGTTACAAATGATTGCACTACTTTTTTCATTCGTAATAGCTCGATTATTCCTGCAGTCAATCCAAGCACAGAAATAGCTAAGGTGGTCCTAATAGATTGGGTTTCTTTTTTTTGTGGAGAAATTTCTGGCAAACAAAATATGATTTTTCTGTAAATTACTGCACCAACATACATCCGAGGCATATTTTAGTCCTGCAGAAATAGCTGAGGTATATCAGAATGAGTATCATCAGTTGAAATGAATTGAAAATAGTTAAATTTATCAGTCAACCCATATTAAAAAAATGATATCCCACCTTGGAATGGCTGATCAGAAACTGCAGAGGTATTGCAAAACTCGTTAAATGTACTTTATATAACTATTGTAAAGTGTGGCATTTGACAGTAAACATAAGGAAGTCTAATATTATGATCATCAAAAAGGAGAATAGCTATCACTAAAATTATTTTTAGGGAGCGAAGAGGTCTATATAACTGTGAGATCTTTGGAAATGAAATCATGAATAAATAAAATAAAACATAACACTAATAGATTTGTTGAACTGATGGAGAATGTGTCATGTGAGAAAATCCATACAATTTTGCAAAATGAATTTACAAATTTGTAAGAACTGCAAAAACATTGCTTACAAAAGTGAATTTGGAGAGAGGGATCATGTTCATGAATGTGCCAGTATTAGAAAATAGAAACTCCCATATATACTCGCGTATAAGCCTATACCAACTGCAAACTGCATAGACCCAGATCTGCCATCGCAAAATGCACCAGCAGATCTGGGTCTATGCAGTTTGTAAGGACTAATCAGTAGAACAAACAACATAGACCCTGATCTGCTGGTGAATTATGCGATGGCAGATCAGGGTCTATGTTGTTTGCATTTGGATTCCGCTTACACGTGAGTATACACGGTACGTGTATGATGATAAAGTGCATAGGGAAAAACCCAAGCTCAGAGAGTACAGTACATGTATAGTAATGGAGCTTTGCTTGTTTATTCCTAAGATGTACTTACAAAATTGTGTGTGTAATTTATTGGCTTCCCAGTCATCATCAATACTGCTGATGTTTGGCTTCAGATCCTTTTTTTATTTTACATCAGATATTCCCCATATCTCACTGCAGTACAGCAGAATATGTTTTACGACATGATCACATAGATGTAGAAGAGTATGAACTGAGATGGGTTTTGGTTTTTTGGTTGGTTTTAAACACACTTTTAACACATTGTTAGCTCTAGTATGCAGAGGAAATGGGAGCTAATTACCTTCCCCAAAGACACATCGAGGCAGCTCACCCAGACTAGCCTGGGTGGTTATTGAACCTGTGACCCTTGGTTTACAAGTCAGGTGCTCTGCCAGCTGAGCTACCATGACTCTCAGAACTGATGATGTATCTCATTTAGGTTGAATTATTTTATGATAATGATAGTGGCTTTTCATCAACAAATCTCATAGTTTCAATAATATAAACACGTATTATGACCTCGTCACATAACACAAAATAAAATCATTTGGTAGTTAGACATATACTGTTGTGTATGATTTTTGTCCTACTGAGTATATCGATACTTACAGTAAAAATACTAATTATAATTTTCTTTAGCACCTAAATTTGCACTTTTAATAAGAAACTAAAGCTGTTTGTACAGAAAATAAAGGAGAAAAAATAATAAATTGTATGGATTAATGGTGTACAAAATATGAGAGGGTATGAAAAATTACATTATAGTAAATGTAACCCAGTGTCAGAACACTTGACTCTTTTCAAGTCAGATATATAATATGTACAGATTTTTACATGTAATGTATAGGTTTTAACATCATGTCAGCACAATTATGACTATAGAGCTGATTAAAAGTTCCAAAGATGCTAAAACACTAGACTTTTTTGTAGAGTTTATTGAATATGATTGCTCCATAAAGTTTATTGATTATGATTGCTCTATAAAGTCATGTGATAAATATAATCTTTTACTTTTTGTTCACCCCATGGAGGCTAACGGATGTAGAATAGGCCCATTGTGCCTTCCTGCATGTCCTAAGAGGAGACTTAGGTAGGCAACCTTTTTGCCGTGGGATGCCTCTTAGGATTATGTTCCAGCTAAGAAGGTGTTGGATACTTTAAAACCGTGCAGTTTATATTCAGAATTTTACTTTTTATTTTAAGGATTTTACACTTTTTGCATTTATATTTGTTTTTTATGCCTTTTTTGAGATGCCTATTCTTGTTCGACACTGTACATAAAGCCAGGATTGTGCTGATACTGGTATGCTTTTAAACCCTATGCATTTTCATTTTATTATAAAATTTTTGTAAATTGTTGACATTTGCTGAAATTAGGATGTACAAAATGTAACATTTAACTCCGAATATGATAAGTTTCAGATTGAATGAGCAGTTATATGAGATCTATGTCTTAACATCTTAATTATGTTTACAGTACAATGTAATATATAAGATAGAATCTTCAATAAGTATTTTAATTTAATTTCAGGATCTGATGATGTGAGGACTGGCAACAAAAAACTGATAATGGGCCTGATATGGCACCTGATTCTACGATACCAGATAGGCAAGAGTAAGATCCCGCCCAAGAAGTTAATGTTAGCTTGGCTTAAGGCTGTAATAACAGAATGCCACATCACAAACTTTACCACTGACTGGAATGATGGTGTTGCTCTACAGTTAGTATGATTCTTTATAATTATACAATATTTATGTTATAACATTTATTAGTGTCATAACATAATATATGTCACACTATGGTGTAACATTATGTTATAACATTTATTAGCATCATAACATCATTAATACCATACAGTGACAATATCTTATGAATTTTATGTCACATTATGGTATGACATTATGTAACACTATGGTATAACATTATAACATTTATTGGCATCGGAACATCATGAGATATGTCACAATATGGTATAACACCTAGTAATGTTACAAAGCAATTTAATTGGATATTTTAAAATCTTTGTAGCTATGTTTTGAAAAGAATTTTAAATTCAGACTTACAAGACATAAAAAAAATCCCATGTAATACTATATAACAGCATACAGTATTCAAGACATTACATAAATTTTATTTCACCTTCAGTGCATAGGGTATACACAGCTATCACTTTTCTAATGATGTTTTTGGTGGAGGTGTCATTAACATAGGTGCATTTAGCTCATTCAGTTTTATGTACAGTGTATAATGCATGAAAGTTGATGCATGTATTCATTTCCAGACTAGCACTCCTCATTAAATATTAGGTTACTCTGAATGCCTGTACATGTACTTTTTGTTAGTTGAATAGATGGCCTCCAGGTAGGCTAGCTTTTAGCTGATTGTGTTACTCTTTGTAAATAAAGGATTAGTATTCTTGTATTATCATGGGACTACTTCTTATACTCTATTAATTATAGTAAGTGTTTGCATTTAGCTGAGTTTCTCAGAGGTGTTTTATGTATAGTCAGATTTTATAGGTGCATTTACCTTGAGAGATACAACTCTACATAGGCAAATGAAGGCCACAGTGACCAATTTTTCATGCTGCAGTGATTATGTTGAGTTTTTCTATTTAGCTCCATTTTCTGACACTGTTTTAAGTACAGTCATGAAACTAAAATGAAGACATTACTTTTTAGCTCATGTATACGAAATATTTGAGAGCAATTGTATTATCCCAGGCAGCATGTGGGTTTCATGGCATTTACCCCCTGTGGAGAGGACTATGTGTGCTGACTTTTGTACATATATGCACATTATTTGTACCTTTAGTTTTTTTTGCATTTAGCTCAGGTTTTTTGCACCTTGTATACATAGTGTTATACCTGGAATTATGAAGCTTGATGAACACTACTCCTTCATTGCAGAAGTAGGTCATTATGGTCCATGTTTTAAACTTCACCGACTTGGATTCAGTTTTGTATTTGATGTTAATTTCTCAGGAACTGTTCATGCTGAAGTCCTGAAATTGATGATGAAAAAAGGCCATTGTGAATGATATTTCATATTTTACTGCCTTTGGTTAAGTTTTTGCATTTAGCTCATGACCACATGAGCTTTTGGCATGCTATGTGCTTTTTTTCTTACCTAGAATCATGAAACTTCATGTAATCTTCATAAGTACTACACACTTATTGTAAAAAGAGGCATCTGACCTTTATTTCATGTTTTAGTGACTATGTTGAAAGTTTGTGTTTAAAGTTCATTTATTAGGTCTTTATGTTCGTATCATGAAACTTGAGAATCAGATGCATTTCTGTTAGTACAACACCCATGCAAGCAAAGAAGGTTACAGTGACCTACATTTTATGCTTTACTAACATAGGTTAAGTATTTATATTTAGCTATTGACCACATAGATTTTTCCATGCAGTATACATCGAGCCTACACAGAAGGCCCTTTCTGACCAGTGCAATTGGAAGTAGGAATAAATATGTTTATTCAGTGGTAGACTTTCCACATTAATGACTATACATTCACTCTTATGAAAAGCATGTCACACTGGCCTTATTTTCTTGCTGTTTTGAGTTTGCTATGTATTTTGAATATGCATTGATGGAGCAGATGAGATATATGCTGTGATATTCTAGTCATATCTAGGGAATACTTAATGTATAGGTTTCTGTGCTTATGATGTCTGCCTGCAGTGAATTCAAATGTTCTTCACTGGTCATTTTTATTAGCTCTACTGGTCATAGACCAGGAGAGCTTATAGGATGGCCTGTTGTCTGTCAACTGTCGTCCAATGTAGGTCATCTGTCTGTCTGTTACCACATGTTTGTTATCACTACTTGGAGGATTGCCATGAAACTTTACACAAAGCCTTGTTGGTCCTAAATGAAAATGGTGCTGTTCAGACATCCAATATGGCCAACACAGCAGCCATCTAAAAACTCTTGTTATCACTACTTCTCCTGAATGGATAGTCATATCAACATTGGGGTTTTCACTAAAAGACTTGTGATGTCTAGTTAGGATTAAATGAAATTGATGCTGAGCTGATGTCCAATATGGCCACCGTGGCAGCCATCTTGAAAAAATTGTTATGGCTACTGCTCTAGAACAGAAAGTC
Source organism: Margaritifera margaritifera (assembly GCA_029931535.1). Lineage (NCBI taxonomy): Eukaryota > Metazoa > Mollusca > Bivalvia > Unionida > Margaritiferidae > Margaritifera > Margaritifera margaritifera. Next base: position 1,259,390 of record JAQPZY010001220.1, read on the forward strand.
ATATTGACATGGGGGTTTCACCAGAAGACTTCTTATGATGTCCATTTGGTCCTAAATGAAAATGGTTCTACTTGGAAATCTAATATGGTCGTCACAGTGGCCATCTTGAAAATCTTGTTATCACTACTCCTCCTAAGTGAATCGTCAAATCAACATGGGGGTTTCACTAAAATACTTCCTATGATGTCTAGTTGGTCCTAAATGAACATGGTGCCAATCTGACATTCAATATGGCCATCTCTAACATGTTATCGCTTTTCCTCCTGAAAGAAAAGTCATGTAGACATAGGGTTTTCACCAGAAGACGACTTATGATATCTGGTTGGTCTTAAATGAAAATGGTTAAGCTTGGACATCCAATATGACCACAACAGCAGCCATCTTTAAAACCTTGTTATTGCTGCTCCTACATGTAAATGGAAAGTTGAATTGACATGGGGTTTTCACCAAAAGAATAATTACAATATCTTGTTGATCTGAGTGAAAATAGTGCTGATCTGACCTCAGATATGGCTGCCGCAATGAACATATTAAAATCTTATCACTAATTCTTCAGAATGGTTGGTCATATCAACATGGGATTTTTGCCAAAAGTCTTCTAATGGTGTCCAGTTTGCCCTAAATGAAAATGGTGCTAATGTTATGTCCAGTATGGCTCCCACAGTGGCTAATTTGAAAATCCTATCGCTCCGGAATATCAGGGATGGTTTCAACACTCAGCAGTTAAAAAGAAGAAATGGTCTTATGTTGAATTCCTGGAAATTCTTTTTGGACATTAGAACATCAGTCTCTTCAAGGGACTCATGTTTTCCATCTTCACTGTTCACCTCTTACTTCTTTCTTTCAGGTAGTGAATGATGCAATGGCATTTAATGAAAAATAAACATAAATAGAAATAAAACTGGGATGTTAAGAAGATTATAGCAAGAGTGATTATGGAACTCAATTGGTGTAAATTGTACTTTTTTAAAACTGCCTTCACTGTTTTGTTTATTATAAGAAACTGATTTGGAGGCACTGAAATCAAATTTTTCCCCAGGTAGAACTACTCCTTTGTCCCAATGTTACAAACATACTTCAAGTTCAAATGAGATGTATGTATATGATTAAGAAAATCTTGTACATGTATATAAATGTACATGAGTTTTAAAGATTATTTTTCACAGTGGGTACATTTTGCTTACATTTTAATGTACTTTTATAGTACTCTTGTTCATATGTGTGCCCACCCCTTAACCATTGAAAAATATATAACAAGAGTACGGATATTGCATTCTCACCCCCAGAGTTACCGTATATACTCGCGTAAAAACCGATACAAACTGCATAGACCCAGATCTGTCGTTGCCTAATGCGCCGGGAGATCGGGGTTTATGCAGTTTGTAAGGACTAATCTGTAGAACAAACAACATAGACCCTGATCTGCCGGCTTATTATGCGGCGGCAGATCAGGGTCTATGTTGTTTGCATTTGGACTCGGTTTATATGCAAGTATATACGGTATTCTAAATTTAACAACTGGGCTATATAAATCGATCTTGTAAGTTCACACACTATCTGTATAATGTAATTCACTTGGCATCATTAATATGCACTTACTGTAATGTGCTAATTGTACACAGACTTTTCACATTCTGTTTTTAACCAAAAAATGATGCATGTAGTGGTAATGAAAAAGAACCTTCCCCATATGTCATGGCAGGATAAGGATATGAAAACTAACCCTTGGCAAGCCTCCCTGACATAAATCTCAACCTCTTGGGTTAGATTTCCATCACCTGTGCACATACATGGGTAAGATTCATTTATTTAATCAATGTGTGCATGTGTGTCTTTTATTAGGTCTGCACCGAAATAATAGGAGTTGAATGATATCAGTAATTTAGGTTGCAAAATTAACCCTGTTAATGTTCCATCACACCAATGATGCTTAAAGTTACCTTTACATTTTTCAGTGCCTTGATTGACTACTGTCGCCCAGGATTGTGTCCCAACTGGAGACAGCTTGGAAGAAATGACAGGTCAGGAAATATAGAACCAGTCAAGAAAGTTTTTTGACCATGCATGGTCTAAAAGGCTGATGATGTTTTTATCAATTTATCATCATTCTCAATCATATTGAGTGCGAAAGTGTCCAGTACGATACCAGAGTAGAATATAATTAATGATTAAATAATTAATGGTAATTAATTAATTCAGAAAGGTGTTTAATTTATTTTATTTCTTAGCAAGAGTTTGACAAGAGTTAGAAATTATTTCTTGAAACTTTTCATTTTAGCATTCTTAATATATGTAGTTTGGTCTTGGAGTAGTTTACTAATGAATTATCTGCCAGTTATAATAGGGGTTTCTAAAATTCATCTAATTTATTAGATTTTCTAGGAAAATAATAATAGATGAAATACTGTAATTCTAATACAAAAACCCACTTGCCTCTAATAGAAATTGTAATCACATGCACTTCATTGAAAGCTTTGAGATTGTCATATATCCCCATGCTTTAGTGTCAGACATGGAATAATATGATACACTTTGTCCATCCATCTGACTCTTGCCACAAATTTTAAACTGCTGGGTAGAATTTCAAAAAACTTGCTAGCTGTCTGTATGGTGACTACAAGAGAAGTAATCTTGGCCTATATGATCCCTGACCGGGCAGGTTGAAAAATCTGTACAAAATTTAAATTACATTGGCATTTCTAAAAATATTTTTTACCAAACTTTGTTTGTGCAGTGAGAGGAGGGAGACACTTTATAAATGTGACAGATTTTGGGCTATGACCCCATAATCTCTGTTTTGGGGAGTGTGGTGGAGTAATTTGTAACAAAAACTGTAAGGACTTGTGACAATGAGCCAGCAAAGTTGGTTTGTTTCAACTGTATTGCCATGTAATGTAACATAAGTGGATGACATCATAATGTTGGTATCATGGAGCATATTTAAATGGTTTAATTAAGCCTTTGTTCCATGGAGCATGTTCAAATGGCATAATTAAACCTTCATTCCATGGTGCATATTCAAATGGCATAATTAAACCTTCATTCGATTGAGCGTACTCAAATGGCATAATTAAACCTTCATTCCATGGAGCATATTCAAATGACTTAATTAAGTCTTCATTCCCTGGAGCTTACTCAAATGGCTTAAAAGTTTTCATTCCATGGATCATGTTCAAATGGCTTGATTAAGTCTTTAAGAGCATATTCAAATCACTTAATTAAATCTTCATTCCATGGAGCATGTTCAAATGGTGTGACCAGTGTTGCATCTTGAACATGGGATTGCATGTTTCCTGCAATTTTTGTCCATTGTCCCCAAAAATCTTGACCCCTGGGCATGCTTTTTTTGTCAGCAAAAAAATTTGACAAATTCGTGCAGTACTTTTCTTTAGTGGACGTCCATCCATGTCTGTATTGGCACTAGCAATGGCCAGAGTCGCTAAAGGTGATGAAAACTTAAGATGGCAATTAAGATTCAATTTAAAACAATATATCTGGCAATGAAAACATTCAAGGTTCGTGGTAGTCAGCCAAGTTGCATTGTAAATTCTTTGACAGCCGCTAGTGTAACATATTTGTGAGGTTAAAGTCACATATACAGCAATGAAAATTTCATTTATTTTGAGGTTGAACAAATGAAAATAGAAATTAAATTTATGCAAATACACAATTTGTCATTAAATCAATAATTTATTAATTTGGAAAGAAAAGTTATTCAGGAAAAATGGGTATTTATTATGATAAATTCTGGTAGATAGTGAGTGAACACTAAAATAAAATGAGAGCAAGGTCCAAAATGCTAAATTCCATTGTGCACCTCGTTTGAGGTTAACTGGATGTTAATGTTTTCATGAGTTACTTGAGCACATGATAAAACGTTTATTACAGTAATGTAATAATCCAAGGAAAATCTTTGTATAGTGCAGACAACAAAGTTAAGGTGGCAAAGCTATCAAAGCAAAAGAGATTATCTCATATTTTTCGTGCTACTAGTGCATTATGTATTACTATTTTCCTTTATCCCATTATAATGTTGTGTGTCCCCAAAAATTGGAGGGTGAGGGATACAGTGTTGCTGTCCTTGGGATCCTAAATGCTACACTGGGCATAATTAAGACTTCATTTGTTGAAGTTCACCTTTAAATAAGATATACACACAACTACGTAAGTGTTTGTTCTGAGTTCATGGAAAGAGCAAGTTTACAGTAAAAGTCATACAGGTCATGTATGCATTCAGTACCGACTATTTCAGTAACGGGCATCATTTTTTAGAATTTGATTACACATACTTTTAAATGGGGATTATTTACTTAATTTTGATCCTCATACATCCATATTCCTTTGGATGGTCATTATTTTCATGCCGCGAGAAACACATACAGCAAAACTCAATGTTAAAGTACCTGGACAATTTTGGATGAGGTCAACCTAAAGGTGTGATCTAGTATAAACCGGATTGAATGTCGCACGCTGTGATGTCACAATGAAAGATATCCATGTTCAACAAAAATTATTACTACCCTATATTATGACAATTAGACCCGATGTTCTCTTATCTTGACCCAGTTTAGTACCTGGGCACCATTGTAAAAGTCCATGGCGATAAATAATTTTCATCTGGCAGTTTCTTGATGACAGTTAAGGTGCAGAGCATTCAATATTCAGGATTGAATAGACTTTGGTGAAACTATATTAACATTAAATTTTAGAACTACAACTAATATTTAATTTAAGATGAGTAAATGCGCCTGCATGAACACATGGACATACACTTTAGGCTAAGATGTATATTCCTAGGCCGTATCAAATGAGTTATTTCCCCTGAATTAGAACAAAACACTTACATGGTTTTGTATTTACTACATATCCCCTTTTTATTTTCACACCTTTTTCAAAATTTTTAATGTATCCTTTTAGAAAAAAGATCTGAATTAAGGCATTTGAGGATTTATGAAAGATCAATTTTAACCTACTAGAAAACCCCATGCATAGATACTGTGCATTTAGGTCATCGGTCTGTCTGCATTGTTTAAGTAGTGGTTTATATTCATTAAGTTTGGATTTTTACATTTCTTTGGATGGATGGATGTAAATTGCACTCACAGGCAACTTGTTTATTCTTTATTTCTCAAATGAAAGATAGGTTTTGGACCTGTAAGTGAACCTTTTTTTACACCCTACTTACTGAATACACACTCAATTTCCAAGCAAATGTCAGGACAACATTAACAGCATTAACAGACTAACAGTAATTAAATACATTCATTTATACAGAAAGTTCATTAATTTACAGTACTGTAAAAATCAGTACTTTTTATGTATTCATTACACGAAATTATTGATACATTGAAATCGAAAGTGACAATTTAAGCATTTTTTTTAAACAAAATGAAGATTATATCTCTTTTTAACATGCCGATTAGATTTTTATTAAAAAATTATTTGAAAATCCTAAACTATTTTGTTCTGCTTTGTTTTCTTTTTTTCTACTTGAAATGTTGCTACAATTTAAAATGTTAACAAGAATATATCTGCTTGTGCCCCAGTGATAAGAAAGGGTCAGCAACACTAACAAGATGTAATACTTATAAATTTGAATCAGAGTCTGTGGAGCAGCTGTGCTGTCACTGATATGTCTACGTCTATGTTGCAGATGTTTAAAAATTGTATCCTCAGACTTACGCAAGAATATTAATTCCCAGTAATAAAAGACAAATTGAAAGTTCCTCCACTTATACTTGCTCCATACAAATTCTGGAGACTATATTCTGAAAGCCTCAAGTGGTTATATGGCTCATGTTGGAGTTGTAGATGATTTACATTGTTGAATGCCCCTTCTCTGTCAGCAGAGCTGTAGATGTGAATGGGATCAACAGGTGCACAGTTCAAAAGTTCACATATGTGTTTATGTTGCTCAATTGAAGCCATTGCATAGTTATTTACACTGTTTACATTTCTATGTCTAGATAATTGAATAATAATAGTAGGATCAACAGGTCATGGAGAAGTGTCATACATACAGTTTTTCAGACTCTGTGGTTTGATTTTCTTCCATTGATTCCAGAGTTTTTACACATGGTTTTCATGATCTATTTCAATTTATTGACACAAGCAGGTTGGCACTTGAACCATAGACCATCAGTAGTTTGATCCATTTCAATTTATTGACAGAGTCAGGTTGGTACTTGAACCATAGACCATCAGTAGTTTGATTCATGTCAATTTATTGACACAGGCAGGTTGGCACTTGAACCATAGACCATTAATAGTTATGTTGTGATAGATTGCTAGATATTAAGGTGATCCAGGGATGTTCATGGATGGAGGCTGAATGATTAGCATAAATTTTTAAGCATGAACTGGACATAGTTCTGGACATTTCTTATTTGGGAATTGCTTTGGATTGAAAGGTTGAATATAACCACTGTTTCTGTTCCTTGCTTTTGTTGATCTTTCATTGAACTCTAAATACTTAACTCCATTTTTGTTACTTAATAACACTGTCATCCCACCTCAATTGTCAGTTTTTGAAGATAAAATGCTGTAGCCATAGTTATTGTCTCTTAAATATCTGTCTGTAGCTCCGTGGTAACTTGAAAAAGTGACCATGTAGGCATCAATATAAGTGTCTAATTCAGCAGGGGTAATATTGATCATTTTATTTGTCTCTGAATGAGGGGGCATTTTTAACTACGCCTTGAATTTGGACATGACTCCGTTAGTCTTTATTACTGTGTTTGGATTTGTTTAATTTTCAGGGTAGGATTTCATATCCCTGACAGTAGCGGCAAAGCCCTTTCCTCTCCATCATGTTTGGTGTCACTTTGCACATCAGCTTCATTTGAGAACACATTGTCAAACATTCCATCCACAGCTGGCTGACTTTAATTTTTCAGTGAAATGGCTGTAAAATGCCCATAAAACTCCATGTTGTAACTTTTCATACTCCCCCATTTGGTTCCAGTACTGATTTTGACCACTTTTTATTAGTGATGATGGCAGATGACAGACAAAGATTTAGTGTATCAAAGTAAACATATGACTATTTTTTATGAAAACTCTAGAAATTTCTGAAATTACATACAGTACTGTGTATACTTGCGTATGCATCTGGCCCAACTGCAAACAGCATAATCCCTGGTCCACTGTCGCATAATCTACCAGCAGATCAGAGTCTGTGTTTTTTGTTCTACTGATTACTTTGAACAAACTGCATAGACCCAGATTTGCTGGTGCATTATGCGATGGCATATCTGGGTCTATGCAGATGGATCAGACTGATAAGTGAGTATATATGGTAGTTTAAAATTCATAGCAGTAAATAATTCCCATATTTTAAGTAGACTAGTATTGAATATTTCAAGTGGTAAAAGTAGGTACAGTATGATGTGGACATTTTAAAGGTACAGTATGGAAACAAAGATTGAATGCCAGATCAGCCATGTAAGAGTTGATGGGCATGTAATAAAATTGATTTATTGTATGCTTTATAACATCATCCCTTCTGTTTCAGTATCAATGCAACTGAAGTAGCCCTTGTAGTGTTACAATCCTTCAACTTCCCAAACACAGAATTTGTTGAGGGTTCATGTGAAAATCATGAAATGTGACAGTTGTATGCATCTTCATTAGTACTACATCTTTATAACAAGAAATGTCACAGCACCCTATTTTTTCCATCTTTTGGCTTTGGTTGTTTTGCATTTAACTGATGATCACAGTTTGTGGCAGGGGGTGGGGCATGCTGTATATACTATCTTGCCTAGAATAATGACACTCGGTGAGTGAATGCATCTTGGTAATCACTACTTCCCAATTACATAAGTTGTAGATTGTGACCCATATTTCACACGTCAATGACTTTGGTTAAATTCTACCTGTGTGGGCTTGGGGATGTAGAATAGGCCAATTGCAGGCTTCTGCATATTGTATGAGGGGAATGACGGAAGCCGTGGTATCTCGGTGATTAGCATGGGGGACTCATGACCGAAAGGGTGGGTGTTCATATCCTACCATTGAGTCAGCCCAGTTTGGATCCTGTGGTGTGTCCTTAGGCAAGGCACTGTGCTCCAATTGCCTTGGCACTAAATAACCTACTTTTGTTAGTGTGCCAAAAAACACAAAACCAAACCAAAACCTATGTTCATTTCTCAGACACTGTTCATGCAAGAATAATACAATTTCTTGAATGTATGCATCTTTATTAGTACCATAGCCTTATAAAAACAAAAGGTCACTGAGACCTATATTTCCCATTTTACTGGTTTTGGTTCAGTTTTTGCATTTAGTTCATGACCACATAGGTTTCTTGCATGCTGTAGAACCACACCTTACAACAAAAAACATCACTGTGACCCATATTTCATGTTTTTTACTGCCTTTGGTTAGTCATAGAAAATTTGTATTAAGGTTTTATTTTCTTTTAAATTGTTTGCTTATATTTCCTAAACTCCTTGATGGATTTTCTTCATACTTAGGATGAATCATTATGAAGATAAACCAATTCATTCTGTGACATGTACTCTTTCCCCTTTTATGGCCTTGGGGTCAAGAAAATAGAAAATTTGTATTAAGGTTTTGGTTCAAGTTTTTCCATTTGCTGGATATTCTTCATATTCCGGATGAATCATTACAAACCTAAGACACTTCATTCTGAAACATGCTGGCTCAACCTTTTGAACTTGGGGTCAAGGTCACACAGTTTTCAGCAGTGCTTAGATTGTAGGCTTGTCATGCAGGTCCAGAGGGTGTTAATAAATATACATTGTATAATGTGATAGGCTACTCTGAACAGGTTTATGGTGACTGGGGGTGAGAATGACTAGGCACGTATTTGCATATAAGCACTTTAGAACAGTTGAGTGCATGCTTTTCTCTAGAGGCTAAAGGTGCAGTGGTTGGTCAAGGTGATTACCTTTGAATGACACATTCTTGTAATAGTGGTCATAGTGGGTGGTAGTCCAAGATTACTTGAAGCCTGTTACCCTCCTCCATTGAATTGTACTTTTAGGGATGTAACGTGTTTATAGTCCATGAAACAGATTTTATGACCAATGATTTAAAAAAAAATTATTAAACATTACTCTCTGGTTTGTATCAACTTTGAAATTGTAGAACAGAATGGCCTGTTTTATTGGTTTTTAACTTTTAGACTCTGTCAAAGGAGCCAAGATGTCAAAGGTCAAGGTTTACTTTATTCTGAATTTATTTTCTGTCATAATTCATGTTTACAATGGCTGCTGGGGACTAGTAAAATGGTTTGTAGCATTGAGCTATATAATTGGTCATTACCTTCTGGTTTTATTATTATTCAGTTCAGGCAGTAGATCATTGTGACCTACTTCAATATAAATGATTGCATACTTGGTTTAAAACGTGGCCAACACTGATAAATGTAAATGGCTATATTTTTGTCACTGGTATGTTGATTTTTAGAATTTCAAGGAATACATTTTGCACTTTTATTTGATGTAAAGATTAGTGCCTTATTTTTCTTAAGAATTTAAAAACACATTTTGGAAATGAACACTGGTGAATTATGTTGACCCTGTTCAACATTATGCCTAGCTGTACAAGCTCTTTATCCACATACATGATATAATGCTTCAGATTGCATGCTATATTGCTTCAGATTGCATGTTATATTGCTTCAGATTACATGTTATATTGCTTCAGATCACATGTTATATTTCTTCAGATCACATTATAATGCTTCAGATCACATGTTATATTGCTTCAGATTGTATGTTATATTGCTTCAGATCATGTTATAATGCTTCAGATAACATGTTTAATGCTTGAGGTCACATGTTATAATGCTTCAGATCACATGTCACAGTGCTTCAGATTGCATGTTATAATGCTTCAGATTGCATGCTATATTGCTTCAGATTACATGTTATATTGCTTCAGCTCACATGTTATAATGCTTCAGATTACATGTTATATTGCTAAGTGCTTTTCCCAGGAACACACTGACGCAGCCAACTGAGGCTAGACTATGCATGTATCGAACTCATCACCCTTAGATTACAAGTCTGATACTCTGCCAACAGAGCTGCCATGGCTCTCAATTTTCCATAAAGGAAACCAAATATAGCAAGAAACAACGTGACTGGAAATGTTTCTGATATGAGGCCCACACATTTTTGAAATCAAACAGTCAACAACTTATCATCTGAGTGTTTTAAATAGTGTCTTATATAATTTTGTTTGCTACAATGTATACAATGCTGGGGATCTTGTTTCTGATGCAGGTAGGCTGGAGAGTGGTAAAAAATAAGTAACAAATGCTGGAGACTGTAGCAAATCCTGGAGATACAGTATAACATGTTTGTATCAAGCTATAGAAAGTGTAAATATTTTCTCTTTTCAACTGCTGTATTATACTTCACTTATGCTACTCTGCTTGAATTTAAAATGTACAAAATGTCCCGAGATAAATTTTCCCTCTCGGCGAATCAAAAGTGACTTTTTGAAAGTGACACCTTTTGTGACTGGTTAACACAAAAATCTAGCTCAATTTGAAGGTCAAATTTTTATGATCTTCAGGTTGGAAGACTGGTATGTTCTGTACATAGAGTCAAATGTTTTATGATTTTCAGGCCAGAAGACTGGTATGTTCTGTATATAGAGTCAAATATTTTATGATCTTCAGGCCAGAAGACTGGTATGTTCTGTATATAGAATCAAATGTTGTATGATCTTCAGGTTGGAAGACTGGTATGTTCTGTATATAGAATCAAATGTTTTATGGTCTTCATGCCAGACAACTGATATGTTCTGTACATAGTCAAAATTTAACATTCTTGTTGATTTCTTTATTGTTAATTTAAGTTTTTTAATCCCTTTACAACTTGTGTCACTTAATTTTAACTTTTTCATTCATTTATATTGACAACAACATCAACAGCAATACTTATAAATGATAATACTAGTTACATTTTATCCATTGTAGTGGCAGTCTCACCAATGTTCAGGCCCCACTGTCATCAGACTTTACTCAACATTTTGAGTAACAAATTGGTACTCCAGATTTAGAAATACAGTAGAATCTGTCTTGAAAGATCACCCCTTCTGCCCAAAAATTATGCTCTCTCAGGATATGTGGTCTCATAACAGGTCATATTACCATATAATCTTGAAATATATGCATTAAGAATTTAGTCTTTTAAAACAGGTGATCTCTCATGGCAGTGGTCTTTAAAGAAAGGTTTTACTGTATTACTTTAAATTGACATATGCAGCCTTTTAATTGGTCAGAATATTTTGGGGCAAGATTTGAAGTAGAAGAAAGTCTTATGACTGGTGGGCCAGATTCTGAGTGAACATTTGCATGTTCCTGCCACAAAATTTGGAAGTGGCATATAGTGTCATCCTTTTCCATTTATCTACATGTCCATCTGTTCATCCATATGTCTGCATGTCCATCTGTTCATCCATATGTCTGCATGTCCATCTGTTCATCCATCTGTCCATGTGTCCATCTGTTCATCCATCTGTCTGTTTATCCATCTGTTCATCCATCTGTCTGCATGTCCATCTATTCATCCATCTGTCTGCATGTCCATCTGTTCATCTGTCTGGTTAAGTTGATTTAGGTCAGTTTTTAAGCACTGTGGTTGGTCATTCTTGTTACAGGAACATGTTTGTTTAGTTTAAGTTGTATACATCCTAGCACAGTTGCAAGTAAGACATTATTATGCAAAATATTTTTTTTTATGCCTGGAACTTTGCATACTTTTTAACCTCTGTTCAGTTGAGTTTTTTTTTCTCAATTGATTGGGCCTTAGATTTTAAAACCCAAACATTCACCAGAATTCATACCACACCAGTGTCCACTGACAGTGGAACACGGTTTTGCAGAGTGTATCAACATCCACTCTGTGAGACAGAAGTTTTTATGTGAAGTAGTTTGGAAATTTTATCATGATGTTTCATGAGGGAAAATCTTGGACTTTGTGGTACTATATTTTAAGGATTTTGTATTTTTTACCTTTATCTTTTATTTGATATGCCTTTCAAGATTTTTTTAACACCATTACCTTTTATCTTATATCTTGTCATACTACATGTTTACTATTATTTGGAAGGGTTTGTCTTGCTATATTTTTTGTCTTTATCTTTATATTTTTAAACTTAACTTTTAATTGTCACCATATAGACAGTATTGTGCTGACATATCATTAAATCCTTTTACATACATGCATATATACATCATTTGAATGGGACAATTTTGAATGCTACAATATTATAAACTTTCTTGTTCTTCTTTAGGTTGGAAAATTGCCGTCATGCCATGAACTTGGCCAAGGAGCAGTTTGATGTTCCAATGGTCGTGCGTCCAGAGGATCTGTCAAGCTCCGACTTGGATGAGCTCTCTGGTATGACCTACCTGTCATACTTCATGAAGGTTGACTCACCAGGATACCATGCAACACTTCGCAACACAAACCGGCTGCTCAGAAACAGATCATTTTCCAACTTCACAGTAAGTACAGCTATGTATACTAATTGTTTAGGTATACAATCTATGTCACTCAGTCAACACCAGCATAAATTGCCTTCTCAATATATGTCACACCTTTTCATCTTCTGATATACTAAGGATATATTCAGGTTTCTGTTTGACCCTATATGGAGAGTCTTTAACTCACCAAAATGTTTTAGGGGCCCCGGGTGGCCGAGTGGTCTAAGGCGCTCGCCTTTACCGATCACTGCCATCTCAACTCTGTCTACGTGGGTTCGAGTCTTGGATTCGGCCAATGTGGTTACGTGAGAAAACTTGCCAGTAGCACAGTGGTTCTTCCCGGGATTTTCCTGGGTTCTTATTCCACCACATATACTGGCCGCCATGTATAGCCAGCATATCATGTGCTGAAAAATGGCATTAAACCCATGACAACCAACCAACCAACCAACCAAAATGTGTTAAATTTGCTTGGGACTTAACCAGTTTTGTTTGTCAAATGCTATGTCAGAGTTTAGGTATGTAAAAAGTAGACTTTTGATGGAAATCTTGGTACTAAATCTTAAAAAATACAATGACAACAATTATGGGTCATATAGGATCCTTTCATTTTGCATGAAATTCATATGAAGTAAATGCGTAATGTCTTGATATATGGATTTTTTGTCCCATGAAGCTGTACAAATGATAGCAGGAAATTCATGATAGCAAGAGAAATAACTTGAATTATCTACAGGAATTTTCCTACCACTTCTGAGGTGGTACCCAGAGACCTTGGAATTGGACAAATTTCCATGTAAAATAGCAAGCGAAGCACAGTATGTTTTACTGCCATAAAGAGGGTTGTATAATCGGAACATACCATATATACTCACTTATAGGTCAAGTCCAAATGCAAAGAACATAGACTCTCATCTGCCATCACATAATGTGCTGGCAGATCAGGGTCTATGTTGTTTGCTCTGCTGATTACTTCTTCCAAACTACATAGACCCAGATCTGCGGGCACATTATGCAATGGCAGATCTGGGTCTGTGCAGTTTGAAGTTGGCCTTGACTTGTAAGTGAGTATAGACAGTAGCTCATCCATTTCCATAAGCCCGAAAGAGTCAAGGCAAGTGATTTAATGTATAATCACTACTTTTCATGGGGTGCCAATTTTTGTGGATTTCATTGTTGCCTTCAACCATGAATTTAAAGACCCAATGAAAAATTATCCACCCACAATAAAGAAGCCCCCCCCCCATTTTTTATTGTATTTCATTAATAGAAATCAACATAACTACTTGATAAATCAACGTTATTTCTGTAATCTGGTTAAAAATATTAGCTTTTACACATGTTTGTGTTTTTTTCACCCTTTCAAAAAAAGAATTATATACCATTTTATATTGTTTCATTGTACATATATCTATACGGAATACGGTAGCCGTAATTTCCACTCAGTGCCTTGAATCGATATATTGTGAGATAAGTAAGGATAGAGAGAAACAAGAAAAAGCATAAGGTATTCAAACACTGTTATTATGATAATGAGAGAAAGAATAAGAACTGTTACTATAAATGAAAATTAGATTTAATACTTATTTAAACCGATACTTCATTCAAGTGAAACTGTTGTTGACAATTTTAAATCCTTGTGAAAGCACGTCTCATTTTATCGATACATGCTTAATCCCAATGAATAACATGACTGTAAAATACAAAAACTATTGCTTGAGGTACAATTACTAATCAAACACTGTATATACACTAATTACCGCATAGTACTGAAGCTCACACTTCACTGATTTTCAAACAAAACCACTGAATCCACATTGTGTCAATCAAGTCAGCTGGTACACACACATTTTTGTTGGGTAAAGTAATCCTGGAATTGTTGAATTAAACAAGTCCAGTATTCACAAAGCCACAGATAATTAGGTCTGATTTTTCACACAGTTTTGTGTGAGTTGCAGTTATCCATTTAGCATCAGTCTGCTTCATTGACGATATTTAAAGTAAAGTCTAGTGGTTGAAGTTGGTTCGTACATGAGGCCAGCTTGAACAAAGGAGTGATTCCATTGTTTTTCAGTTTAGTTAGCATCTTCACACTATGAGGGGCTCTGAGCACATCAAATGTTGACACTGCTTGCTAATTGAATTGAACAAGGGGCAGCTGGTCATGTGTTTGGTTTACATATGTAATGATGACATTTTCGAAACTGACAGGGATCAAGTTGATTTTACCACTCTTAAGCCACTGTGTTAACCCCATGGTCATTAGAAAGTAAATGATAGCGCTACTATGGACAGTGTTTTAAGGAAGAAATCATACACATAATAACCGATTAATAGCTTAGTGTTGTTGGCTGCGTCAACTCCCTTTGATGTTGAGTGTTAGTGATTTATTTTGACAGGTATTTGATTTGTGCTTATACAGGTGGTGGTGCTGTTTTAACCATTGAAGTGACCATAGTTTGTTGTCCTCATAGTGTTGCTCTTTTATATTCTGTATTTGGGGCATTTGTTGAGGTTAATCCACGAAATGAAATACCTACAAATATGCAAACTTTGACAGGAAAAACCACCAATTTAGGTACCCACGAAAATGTCTTTTTTTTCAAAACCACGAAAATTGAGACCTACGAAAATAAATTATACTACATTACATCAAATCAATGTATATGTAAAATGTTTGCTGGAAGAGTGCCTTCCATAAAACGAGTGGCCATATTTGTTTACCATAGCAGCAGGTATGACAGTTATTTTTCCTAGAAATATGGTGAACATGCACTGATCAAGGTTACTTATGGGTCCAATGGAAATGGCCGAGTGGTATTCAGATTGGTGGGGTGCATTGTCATAAAGGAATAACTGTGCAGCAAAATTTGTCTATTTTCCCATAAAATAACCATGATGAATTTCATTTTTGTCAAGCCCAAATTGGTGGGAAGCTAGAAACATCATCGTCAACAGTGTCTAAAGGTTTTGGTTCAAGTTTGTGATTTGCATATATTGCCTAAACCCCATGGTAGATTTTCATCATAATTGGCATCCATCATTCAGAAGCTATTACAGTTCACTCTTATGCTCGCTCCCCTGTTTTACCTTGCAGTCAAGGTTCCAGTTATAGAAAATTTGTGTTAAGGTTTTGATTACAGTTTTTTCATTTGCTAATGTTTGCTGATGCCAGAGTTCACCATTGTGGATTGGCCCTTCATTTTTATCATCTTTGGCACAAGGATATTACCTCGTTGTCATCTGATGAACACATAAAAAGACCCCAGAAATCGAAATCAACCGTTGATAATAGACTGACTGAATCAAGCACATTCCATACTGCATTGAGTACACTCATTACCAAAAAAGCACAAGTTTCATTAGTCGACAGAAATGTCTTATTTTTTTTCATTAGTTTGGGCACCAATCAAGAATACTTGGTTGATGATCATGGATAGAAAATGTAAAGAAAGGATTAAATCTTCAGCAAAAACATTGCTGCATGTATTTCCAGAGTTGCATATGGGAGGAAAAAATGTAGACTCAAATGCCCAAAATAAATTCTAGAGGGGAATGGTTACTTGAGCATGAGTAATTCATTTCCTGGTATGGAAGACTTATGACAGGGGAGGTTTATAATGATATATGTTTGAGTTTTCATGAATAAACAAAAACTGGTACCAACATTTGCGACTCATTTTTTTTATGGCCCCACTTTTTATCCTGAGAGGGGCCCTTGGGTCACACTGTTTCCTTTTCTGGAATGAATGCTGCTAAACCCCTTGATAGAGTCTCATCATACTTGGCAATAATGATGATGAAGCTAAGACAATTCTTCAACATGCTTGCTCATCCCTGTGACCTTGGCAAGGTCAGACATCAAGATTTGCATTAAGATTTTGGTTCAGGTTTCCTAAACCTCTTTATGGATTTTCATCATGCTTGGGATGAATCATTATGAAGCTGAGACAATTTATTCTGTGACATGCTCGCTCTCCCCATTGATCTTGGGGTCAAGGTCACAGTCATAGAAAATGTGTGTTAAGGTTTAGGTTAACATTTTTTCATTTGTTTACTGTGGTTTCATTTATTTTTGTGGGTAACAATTTTCATGTTTTTTTAAAAAAAAAAGGCATTTTCATGGATACTTAAATCTGTGATTTGTCTGTTAAAGTTTGCATATTTATGGGTGGTTTTTTTCATTGACAAACCTGTACAAACACCCAAAATAAGGAATACAAAAGAACAAAAATACACCGACAACACACGGTAGTGGCTTCAGTAGTTGAAGTAATACTACTGCCAGTAGAAGCACAAATCAAACACATGTCAAGATCAATCAATAACATCGTGTTTTTGTACGATTCTTCAAAATCAAACAGAGCCAACACAGCCAGACAACACCAAGCGAAGTGGTCATTGAAATTTATCTAGACGATCTTATACTTAAACCACTGACCATAAAGTGATACCATCTATATGTTTTGACGATTGTGTTATGTGGATGATGTTATCATTCCATATGTGAACCAAATGTTTGACCAACTGCTTCATGCTCAATCCAGTCGGCTGGCTGAGGCAATCTTTGATGTGTAGTGGAGGAAAGTGGCTCAGGATAAAATGTCAGCCATAATTATCCATGGCTCTGAGAAAACTGGACTTGTGGTATAATTTTGCAGTTTTGGAATTTTATTTACATGACAAACTTTTGTGTGTACCAGAAGACTTGATTGACATGATGTTTATTTATTCAGTGGTTTTGTCTTAAAATCAGTGAAGTATGAGCTTTGTACTATTTTGTAATTAATGTCTATACATGTTGTTTAATTAGCACTTGTGCTTCAATATTTTACAGTCTTTTTGTTCTTTGCATTAAAATGCATGGATAAAATGAGATGTGCTTTCAGGAGGATTTAAGTTTTAACAGAAATGTTTTCTACCTGTAATTAAAATTATACATGTTTGCATTTATCTATGCTTTATGTAAATTATTCATTCAGATGATCACAACTATGGTTATATCTTAAATCACAAAGAATTGCATAGAATACAGTGCCATGTTGTCATTACTGTATTTGCAGTATTTTTGACAGCTGTTTCACTTAAATGAAGGTTCAATGTAAATAAGTAACAAATCTAATTTTTTTAATATCATTTTATTATTCTTTCTTTTATTTTCAGTAATACTAGTATTTAAATACTTCATGATCTTTCTATTTTCTCTCTAACCTTACTGATCTCATCACACTTTGATTTAAGGCAGTGAGTGGAAAAGATGGTTACCAGATACTTTGTACATAAATATGCATTGAAACAATTTAAACTGATTTATAATTCTTTTCTTGTTCAAAATGGGTTAAAATAAAACAAACACATGTAAAAGATAATATTTTATTACAGTGATGAAGTTGAATTATCAAATAGCTGAGCTTAGTTGATCACTTGGAATGTATCAATAAGAAAATGAGAAGGCAGGCTCTCTGCATCATGTGTGGCTCAGTTTTCATTGAGTCTTTAATTTCGTGGTTTGGAGAAACCAAAGAATCCATGAAAATTGGTACCCCACAAAAAATGGTGAAATCAAAGTATATTTCCTAAACACCTTGATGGACTGTGTTCATCCAGTGGATGAATCATTATGAAGCTAAGACAATTAATTCTGCAACATGGCCGTACTCTTCCCTTTTAACCTTAGGCTCAAGGTCACATGTTTTACACCAATGCTTTGATTGTTTGTTCAAAATGCAGGCCCTGGCCATCTCATTAATAGTTCTTTCTCATTGTTTGAGTAGAAATGCAAAAAGGAAACAAAGATTTTTATTGTTATCTGTACCTCCAGCGTTGTTCCTGTCAGTTATAAATTTTCAAGTAAAAATTCGGAAAATATACACGTTTTTTTCGATTGGGAATGGTGCCGACTCCAAAGAAGGGTTTGAATATGCCTGAGATAGACATAGGATAACTAGTATCTTTTGTTGGGTAACAGAGACACTGGTGTAAATTTAGTGTTTAGATTCTGTATTATACTGACATTATTCTAATTACAATGCCCTTTTTAGCCCATTTTAAATTTGAGAGCATCTGCATTAAGTAAATTGTACAAGCTTTCAATTTTGTGTGCACCAAATTTCAACATTTCAGCTTCTTGAGGTAAACAAGTACCATTTTTTGAGGTTCCAAATATGAAAATGATAACTATATGACTACATACATGGTTCTTGATAACATAAAAATCTGAATCAATTAAAGTGATTTGTGGTGTTTCTTTTCTATCTGGCTTACTGCTCATGTTCAATGTAATCAAAACAATCCAATCAGTGTTTTTGCTACCACACTATCATGGCAATACCTACCAATAATTCACTGTTAAGTAACTCGTGTAATGGATTATATCTGCTTTATTCTTTTATTCTTCATTGAAGAGTCATGGGGTATGACTTTCGATCACTCATCGGTGTTTACTTCCTGTGTGCAAAGCACTTTGACAGGAAGCACATGTTGCCAGATTTCCAGTAAGTCTAATTAATGGTTAGGACAATGGAACTGTTCCTGTATTAAGCTGCCTGGCATTAAATAGGATATCAAACAAATTACTTTCATATATTTCAGTAGCTTTAAAAAAAGTTAGTGTAAAATAAGTCTGAAATTGCTGTCTATTTTGTGTTCTGTAAATTTAACAAGAAGCTGGCTATGGTCTGCCTGTTGAGCCTGCCTTTAAGCAGAATTTAAAATCCGAAGAGTTGGGATAAAATGGTATTGAAAAGAAAGTAAAATCTTGAATATTGAGGTTAATCTATAGTGTGGACAGACATACATGTGGATGGATGGACACAGATGCCAAAGTGATAATGTAGTATCAAGCTTCCTCCATGGTCAGGTTTGACAAAAAAGGAAATTATACTCACTGACCTGGTTTCATTTGCCCATGACCAGCATGTTAGTGGGTAAATTGCTTTTTTATTTTCAGAATCTATAAGTGATCAGAACTTTTATCGACAATTACAAACAGAAATGATGTTTCCTCAAAAAAAAAACTTATTAAATGTTCTGGTGTGAACATGTTTTTCAAAGGTAAATAATGTATTAGTTTAAAAAAATTGTCAGAATTTTTGGAAAATCAACCTGATGTGTTGTGTAATGTGCAGTACATTCACTTCTTGTCAGCTTTGGCTATTTATTAGCATTGCCACATTTAATGTGATAATCATCCTAGTGTTGCTAAACATCCTAGTGTTGCCATATCTGATGTGATAATCATCCTAGCATTGCCATATTTGATGTGATAATCATCCTAGCATTGCCATATTTGATGTCATGATCATCCTAGTGTTGCCGTATTAGATGCAATAATCGTCCTAGCATTGGCATATTTGATGTGATAATCATCCTAACATTGCCATATTTGATGTGATAATCATCCTAGCATTGCCATATCTGATGTGATAATCATCCTAGCATTGCCATATTTGATGTCATGATCATCCTAGTGTTGCCGTATTAGATGCAATAATCGTCCTAGCATTGGCATATTTGATGTGATAATCATCCTAACATTGCCATATTTGATGTGATAATTATCCTAGCATTGCCATATCTGATGTGATAATCATCCTAGCATTGCCATATTTGATGTCATGATCATCCTAGTGTTGCCGTATTAGATGCAATAATCTTCCTAGCATTGGCATATTTGATGTGATAATCATCCTAACATTGCCATATTCAGTGTGATAATCATCTCAGTGTTGCCATATTTGATGTGATAATCATCCTAGCATTGCCATATTTGATGTGATAATCATCCATATGTTAAGACAAGAATTAACAGAAAAAAACTCATATCTTAAGCAAAGATGTGGAAAAAAATCACTTGGTACTTTTGTTTTACACTTTAATTTTTGCTTCTTTTTGGCTACAAATTTTGAAATTTTGAGGTGCCTTTATTAAAGAGAAGTTAAATAAGTTCAAACACAAAAGGTGCCAACTTTGGAGCAGTGCTTAAGTTGGAATTTTTACTGTATATTTGTACTGGGTGTTCTCAAATTTAATATTACTGATGGAACTAGTCAATTACAAGTATTTATTGGTCCCCATCTTGAGAGGCCTTTCTCAAGAGAGGGATTGTCTCATCAGAGGCCACCTTGCCCAACATAGAAATAGTATAGTTTAACCATATTGCTCCCTTCTTGAAAGGCAGCTCTTTTTATAAGGGCACCTTTTCAATAAGAGGGGGAACCATTATATTATTCTTTTTAATTTATTTATTGCTAAACTTTCAGACAGATTGGAATGATGGCCAGTTGCTAGCTGATTTAGTGAGGAGTATTGGTGGAAGTCCACGGCCTTTGACTGGGGACCCACGCACTGATACACAGAGTGGTAAGGTTCAGTGAATAGAAAGAACTTTATTTCTAGTCCTACATAGATTTAATGGCATACTGTTTAATAACATTGATTTAATGGCATACTGTTTAATAACATTGATTTAATGGCATACTGTTTAATAACATTGATTTAATGGCATACTGTTTAATAACATTGATTTAATGGCATACTGTTTAATAACATTGATTTAATGGCATACTGTTTAATAACATTGATTTAATGGCATACTGTTTAATAACATTGATTTAATGGCATACTGTTTAATAACATTGATTTAATGGCATACTGTTTAATAACATTGATTTAATGGCATACTGTTTAATAACATTGATTTAATGGCATACTGTTTAATAACATGGATGAGCCTCAGTACAGTCAAACCCTTCCCAGCGGTCACAATGGTCATTCTAATCCACCACCCCTGGCAAATTTCTTATATAAAAGCCCTGTATTTAACTGTCACCTGCCATAAGCAGTCACTGGAGCATATCAGTAGTGACTGCTCCAAGCATTTCATATCTTGATTGTACTTACCATAGTTCAGTCACGCTGTCAGTCAAAGCCAAAGGTTTCAACATGTTGGCTTCGAAAGCAAAGTAGTTTTTGTCCTTACATGAGAGAATCGAAGCAATTTGTTTGCTGGATAGTGAACAAAGTAGTCGTGTAGTTGCAGCAGATATGGGAGTCAAGCGTACTCAGATCCAAGGGATTATTAAGTGTAAGTGAGATATTATGGTCAATTTTGAGAATAATGTTAATCAGGAGTGTAAGAGATTACGTACAATCACACCAGCTGAGTAGAGATACATGTACACTGCACTTGTGATGTCCCTTACAGTTTATATACTACTACCTATAGCCACATGAAGCTTCTTTTCATTCCCTAATTATCAAAGGTCTCTTACAAAAGCCGACTGTCTTTTGATCTCGGTGAGTTTGAGCAACTGCTTAATCCATCAATTGTTTGAAGCGTAAACACCTGTTTTCATGCCTAGTTATACCAGCTGGCCTAACAAAAAGTCAGTCCTGTGTTTGACAATCACAGGTAAGCTGTCAATTAGTAATTTTTTTTAGATGCCATTTCTACTCATAAGTGATGATTTAACGTACATGATGGATTAAAGTGGAACTTGTTATTTTAATATTCTTTTTCTATTTGCTAAATAGCTGACCTAAATATATGTAATCTGATAGCATACTACTACTAATAATAATAATGTTAATGCTATTCGGTGCATAGTACATGTATTTGTCATGAACCAAGTTTGAGAGCTGAACCTGCCTTCAGAGGTAACCTGTCTTCAAGTCATTTTGGCCTTTTTCCATGGATGGCTGCTGTCGACAGGTTTGACTGTATTTATCAACTGATGTCTCTGTTTCATGAAAAACACAGTTGCATTACGAGTTATTTGTTCCCTCTGTAGTAGCTAGAGCTGAAACAAATACCATATTTTCCTATTCGAATATTTGGCAAATGTATTCGAATAGGATTAGAATATTCTTCAATGTTAATAAAGGTATCAAATCCATCCTCTTTACTTAGTCTCCTTTGAAATTTATTGACATCCCCACTCCCAACCAAGGCTCATTGTAAATACTGTGAGCTAAGAAACCTAAATCTAATCAAGTTACATTATAGGGGTCTTGGCTAAATTGTTGGAGGATTCAAATGAATGTCTGTGTTATTTTCCTGCTCATCTTCAGACTCAGTAGAAACGTAAACGTTCTTTTAGTACTGAAAATGGATGGTAAAGGGCAGAAACTTGATTACCTGTTCTGCTAAATGTTGGGATTGTATAAATAATTGCTCGGGGAAGTGATTTGTTCACAAAAACACATTGGCATGAGGCCAATTTAATTGAATTATATTTGGATTCATTGATTGCAGGTCTCTGGACTTGGTCATACTAGTAAATGCCTGACATGTCCGACAGGACTGGCTTTTTGACCAACTATAAAATGCCCAAATCAGACATTGGGAATTTCTGTTAAGCCATAAGAAACTCATCTTCAGACTTTAAAAATATTTGTTATAACTGAAATGTGTACACAAGTATTGGCATCATCTTGTATGTCCAATATACATTGCAATAGGTGTGAAATTGTGTGGTGGCTTCTGTAAAGAGTGTAATGTAAACACTACCAGGGGCAGGTACCTGGAAACTAGTTGAGAGTAGACCAGTAGATTTCATGGGTAAAGATGGATTCCCAACAAATAGTTAAGTCATTTTCAAAAAGGCATAGGAAAGAAAAAGTGAAATAATCCCTGCACAAATTGGAATATATACGGATAACTATGGCTTTGTACTAATGCACCACAAAAACAGAGAGCAGCAAGCTTCTAAACTATTGACCCCTAAAACTTAAAATGATTTTGTTTCAAAGTCATTTGAACTGGCCCATGTACACCTTATTGATATGAAACTGACATCTGCATTACTGACTTTTAAGAAAATAAAGAAAAGGATAGTGTCAGATTTTAAGCATGTTGGTAATTCCATAGCTGTATAATGACTTCAAAACTTGAATAAGAGACCAAATGCAGAACCATATTGGAGTCAACTTTCCGAGGTAAGATTATTGGAGGTGGGCAGTGGTAATAGTTTGCAGGATTGACTACAACTGCTCAAATTAGAACCAATGTTTGACAACAGTTCACACATTTTTCGGAGCTCTGGTTGATTGGTATGTAAAGGCTTTGTTGGCTTTGATATGATCCCTATTCTATACCACATTATTCATCAGCTTGCCATATTACACGTTATCTTTTCAGGAGTATAATCAATAGAAATGGTAGTGTTATGGACAGTGTGATTATTCAGAACTTGTATATTATGATTACCTTGTGAGTTGGAGTTTGAATTTCAGGTTATTTAGCAGGTTATAAGTTCCCTTGTACACAAATTAAATCAGTGTTGCATAGCTTACATTATGCCTTGCTTCTTTCTTTTAAAAATTGCTGTCAAACTCACTTGTTAAACAAGCGAATATTCAAGTACCAAGTTTCTGTTTGAATGTTTGCAAAAAGGTATTCTAATTTGAATGTTCAATAGTCTTTTTAGCTCTATTAGTAGCTAAATCAGTCTGAATGCTGTAGATATGCAAATCTTATAATCATGCACAGTGCAAGGTTGGAATCAATGCCAGAAGTCCGCTTTGTTTTTGGGCCAGTCCACATTTTGTTGACATCAATATTTTACATTCTGTTGGAACCTATATGTGCCATCAAATCTGCGTATACATATAATTTTAACTTATTTACTGTTAGGTAATGGGTGGAAAGTTTACAATAAATAGGTCTTATAAATATAATAATTTAATATATATTGTTTTTGTTGTAGGAATTGATGCTGCTTTGGCCCGCGGTATAGAACCAGTCTTGACGGCTCAAGAGATGATTGACCCTGAAGTGGACCATATTGGGAACATGGCATATTCTGCGTATTTTACGCACTTTAAGCCCATGAAAGGTGGCGCAAATAAGGTCCTCATAACATCACTGCCAAAAAGTTCCTATGTAGGGCAAGAGGTAATACTGGTATAGCCATAAGTTTGAATATATTGCATGTTCATGGTTCATGAAATATTGCATTATACTTTTTGGGGTTACAGTCTTCTTTTTGATTATCTGAGGACATTAATGGTAGATTTACTTTTATGGGTGTGTGGAGTCTGTAAGATGGAAATTTGTGATGGTAAAACCATGATTAATGCTCTCCAATCCCGAAGTACAAGACTATTATCTTCATTCTAACACACTTTGGAAAATGTTGAAAAATAATAAAACATTTAATTATCTATGGCACTTTGTTACAGGGAGAGTCTTGATGTCACAGTGGTGTAATTATCTATGGCACTGTGTTACAGAGAGATTCATGGAGTTACAGTGGTGTAATTATCTATGGCACTGTGTTATGGGGAGAGTCATAATATCACAGTGGTGTAATTATATATGGCACTGTGTTACAGAGAGATTCATGGAGTCACAGTGGTGTAATTATCTATGGCATTGTGTTACAGAGAGATTCATAGAGTCAAAGTGGTGTAATTATATATGGCACTGTGTTATGGGGAGAGTCATAATATCACAGTGGTGTAATTATCTATGGCACTGTGTTAGAGAGAGATTCATGGAGTCACAGTGGTGTGATTATCTATGGCATTGTGTTACAGAGAGATTCATAGAGCCAAAGTGGTGTAATTATATATGGCACTGTGTTACAGGGACAGTCGTGATGTCACACTGGTGTAAAGATTGTGACAGTATATGGTAGCTTTTACTGCTGAAAATTTTGATGTATGACCAATCATAAAGTGTGTTATATTCACAGTTGTTTTAGAATGTGTTTCTGACTGACAAGTACAGCTTTGTTGTCTTGCAATATGATCTCCAACCCCCAAACCTCCAATAACAGCTACTTTTAATATCCAAACATAATAACTAGTATACAGTAACAGATATTTTCTGGTCGGTGGACTGTCAAATTTTGTAGCAGAAACATCTGCAATCAACTGCTAGAAAATAATGGCAATATGGTAACATCATTATGATCCTTGTAAAATGAAGTTGCAAAGAGTAATAGGTTTTTTTGTTGATAATTTTTATAAATTTTTCAAACATTTGTACAAGAAGCAGATAAAAATCTTATATTAAGGGATTTAAGGACATTAATAGTTATTCTTTTTATATGCCTGCCATAAGGAGGAGCATATTAAGATGTTGTCCATCTGTTTGTCCATCCAATTTGGTTTTTGCACAATAACTTTAGTTCTCCACCATCTACATTTATCAAACCTTGTTGATGTCTTGCACTTGGGGTAAGGCAAAATCCAATAAATTTTGGGCTCAAAAGGTCATAGTCATTATAATTGAAAGAATGAAAATGGTTTCTGCACAACTCGAGTTCTCCACCATCTACAGTTACCAGACTTTGTGTTAATAGCTTGTACATGGGATAAAGAAGAACCCTATCAGTTTTAGTGTCAAAATGTCAAAGGTCAAAGTCATTGACTGAAAGAAGTAAAATGGTTTCTACACAATAACTGGAGTTCTCCATAATCTATGGTCACCAAACTTTGTGGATGGCTTGCACTTGGATTAAGAAAGAACCTATTGATTTTGGAGTCAAAAGGTCAAAATCACTGTGATTGAAAGAATTTTGAAAAAATGGTTTTTGCACAATAAAATTAGCTGTGCATGATATATGTAAATCAAACTTTGTAGATGGCTCAGTGTTAGGGTAAGGAAGGAGGCTTTTAATTTTGGAATCAGAAGGTCAAATTTCAGGGTCACTGACTGAAAGAAGAAAAATGGTTTCTGTACTATCACAAATCTGGACCAAAGTTTGTAGATGGATTGCTCTTAAGGTATGGAAGAAGCCTGTTGATTTGGGGTCTAAAGGTTAAAGTTCAAGGTCACACTGAAAGAAAAAAATTGCTTCTGTGCAAAAATTTGAGTTATCTACATAGAGGACTTTTAAACATGGGGTGTGCATATAATGTGCCATTCATGGTACTCATAAAGGAGCCATGGTGGTGCATTGGTTAGCATGCTGGACTTATGGCCAAAAGGGTGTGGGTTTGCATCGTGCAGTCAGATAAGCCTGAGTTGGCTACAGACCATAAAACAGGTAATTTTTTCAAATCTGCATTTTGTTTGCATTTCATTTACATTCCGTTTGTGTTCATTTGCATTGTTTGTATACCATTCACATTTGCATTTCATCTGTCAGCTCATCATATTTTTAGCTCTACTGGCCATACCAGAAGAGCTTATGGGATGGCATGTTGTCTGTCATCCAGCATCTCTCTGACCTTCTGTTAGTACAAGTTTGTTATTGCTGCTCCTACTTAATTACTTGGATGATTGCTATTAAACTTTAAACATATATTGCCATGGGGTTTTCACCAAAAAACTTCTTGTGATATCTGGTTGGGCCTAGATGAAAATGGTGCTGATCTGATATCCAATATGGCTACCATGACTGCTTGTATTGATAATTTTTTTTATTGCTACTCCTCAACAGAAAGTCATATCGATATGGGTTTTCCACTAGAATTTTACTTCTGGTATCTAGTTGGTTCTAAATTAAAATGGTGCTGATCTGACCCATAATATGGCCACCATGTTGGCCATTTTCAAAATCTTGTTTATTGCTACTACTCCTAAATGGATGGTCATATCAGCATGGGTTTTTTCACCAAAAGACTTCTTGGGATGTTTAGTTGGTTCTAAGTGAAAATGGAGCTAATGTAACACCCAGTATGGCCAAAATGGCAGCCATTTTGAAAGTCTTCTTATCGCTACTCCTCAATGGATGGTGATATTCACTAATTCTCCTGAGTGGATGGTCATATCAACACATGGTTTTCACCAGAAGACTTCTAACGATGCCTAGTTGGTCCTAAATGAAAATGGTGCCGATCTTACTTCTAGTATGGCTGCCACAGCAGCTAATTTAAAAATCTTGTTATTGTTAAAAAATATCAGAGAAATGATTTCAGCACTCAGCAGTTAAAAAGAAGAAATAGTCTTTTCTTGAAATCCTTGAAATTAATTTTGGCCAGTGAATGTCAGTCCCTTTCAGGAACTCTTGTTATTTATTATTCATTGCTCTGTGTTTTGCACTTGTGCTCTTGATTTTCTTCAAAATTCAGTAATCATTTTGTTGAATTCATTCTGCATTTCATTTCATTTTCATTTATTCAGTATTTAATTTGCATTCATTATTTTGCATTCCATTTGTGTCCATTCTGCATTCCGTTTCAATTTCGTGTAACTGGTAAAATTACCGATTTCGGGGTCTTTACCATCATGCTGTGTCTGTAGACAAGGCACTTTATTCTGTTGCATCAGCACTAAATAACCTTCACATGTTGATGTGCTCTAAAACACCAAACCAAGCCATCTGTTTTCACAAAAATCAATTTTACTGTCTCAGCTCTGGGATAGCTGGTAAATCTTGATTTCTGTTATCAAAACTACAGTTGCTATTGCTTTGGATTGCAGGTAGCAGTGGCTGTCTTTTGTCAAACTTTAAACTCACAACTCAGGGTGACCTTTGATGAGCATTACACTTTTCAGAAAGAACAGAATTTTCAAAGCTCACAACTAATCATAACTTGACATGCCTTTGTTAAAAATAGCTTCAGAATCTGCTATATACATATTGACTTTAGTTGCTAAATGAGCACTACACTGCAATATGCATATTGACTTTAGGTGCTAAATGAGCACTATACTGCTATATGCATATTGACTTTAGTTGCTAAATGAGCACTACACTGTAATATGCATATGGACTTTAGTTGCTAAATGAGCACTACACTGCAATATGTATATGGACTTAGTTGCTAAATGAGCACTACACTGCTATATGCATATGGACTTTAGTTGCTGAATGAGCACTACATGGCTATATGCATATGGACTTTAGTTGCTGAATGAGCACTACACTGCTATATGCATATGGGCTTTAGTTGCTGATGAGCACTACACTGCAATATGCATATTGCCTTTAGTTGCTGAATGAGCACTACACTGCTATATGCATATTGACTTTAGTTGCTAAATGAGCACTACATGGCTATATGCATATGGATTTAGTTGCTGAATGAGCACTACACTGCTATATGCATATTGACTTTAGTTGCTAAATGAGCAATACACTGCTATATGCATATGGATTTAGTTGCTAAATGAGCACTACACTGCTATATGCATATGGACTTTAGTTGCTGAATGAGCAATACACTGTTATATTCATATGGACTTTAGTTGCTAAATGAGCACTACAATGCTATATACATATGGACTTTAGTTGCTAAATGAGCACTACACTGCAATATCCATATGGACTTAGTTGCTAAATGAGCACTACACTGCTATATGCATATGGACTTAGTTGCTAAATGAGCACTACACTGCAATATGCATATGGACTTAGTTGCTAAATGAGCACTACACTGGGATATACTGTGTGCTTCATATGTAATTTGAAATGAAATGAGCAAAATCAGTTCAGTGGCCATCTCTTCAGTTGGAGGCAACTGTCAATGTGGTTTATTTATTTTGCCAAATTTCAGAAACAGTATCAACTTGCATATTTAGGTGATGTTTTGATTTGGCATGGCAGACACAAATGATAGAGTGAATCACAGTCAGTAGTATAAATTTAAATTGTATGATCAAAGGTAAAGATTATTAATGGCAAATGAAGCAATAATTTCCTTCTTCATCCTTTTCCTTTTCTAGACAAATTTCTCTGTTCGTCTTGATGATGATGATGCATCTCCTGGTGATGTACGTGCTGAGGTGAAGGGTTCGGACTCCACCATCACAGTGTCCTTTAACTGGTCTGGTAAAGTGGCACAGGGCTCGTTTGTTCCCACAGAGACTGGCCATCATAAGGTACTTGAGTATTTTTGAAATACAATTCCCAGTGTCCATAACCATACAAGTCAGTTTAGAAGATTGAATTTGTTTTGTTTTTGTTTTTTATTCATTTATCTACTTTAGAGGACTATTAAATATGGGGTGGGTGTATAATGTGCCATTCACAGTACTCTAATTTCTGTTTCTTACCATAATGGCCCTGGATAAATTTAGAAAAAAGAATCCTATGGCTTAAGGACACTCTATAGCTTTCACACCTTTTGTTTGATTCCAGACAAATTTGCAATTAAGTTTCAACTTGACAAGATCTTGCGTGAGATTGATGATGACCAGATTTTAACTGTAATTTACAGAGTTATGCCCTTCTCGCATTCATATTTTTTAAAATTTGATTTGAACCAAATTTGCTAAGTAGCTTATCATTTTTAACAAGGTCTTGCATGACTTTGATGATATTTTGGATATTTTGCAGAGTTATGGCCCTTAATTGACTTAGCATGGGTATCCCAATAGAATGTGAACATTCTAGCAGTCGCCTTTTTGTGTCGAGCCCAAGCTAGTAGAAAGTGGGACATAGCAGTCTTTTCTTGTAGCGTCAGTAGTTTGTTACGGTTTTGGTGAAAGTTTTTTACTAGCATATTATCCTAAAACCCTTGATAGATTCTCATAATACTTAGAACGAATCATTATGAAGCTAAGACCATTCATTTGGTGATGTGCTTGCTTGCTCCTATGACCCTGGGTTAAGGTAACAGTAGTAGAAAATTTGCATTAAGATTTTTGTTAAGGTATTTTCACTTGGTTATGGTTCCTAAAACCCATTAGATTTTGTTCACACATGGAATGAATCATTATGAAGCTAAGACAGTTCATTCTGCATCATGCTCTCTCCCCCCATTGACTTTGGATCAAAGTTAATGTCACAGAATTCTTTTGCAAAGGTTTTGGTTAAAGTTTTTTCATTTGTTTATATTTCCTAAACCACTTAATGGCTTGTGTCTTTGCTTGGATTAAATCGTTATGAAGCTAAGACAATTCATTGTGTGACATGTACACTTGCATTTTTGATCTTGGGTCAAGGTCACAGTCATAGACATCTTGTGATAAGGTTTTAGTTAAAGTTCTTTTATTTGTTTTTATTTCCTAAACACCTTAATGGATTTTGTTCATACTTGGGATGAATCATTGTAATGCTAAGAACATTTATTTTGTGACTTACTTGTTTGCTTCTTTGACCTTGGGATCAAGGTCACAGTCATAGAAAATTTGTGTTACGGTTTTGCTTTGTTTTTTCATTTGCTTGTATTTCCAAAACCCGTTCATGGATTTTATTCATAATTTGTATAACTCATTATCAAGCTAAGATGATTCATTCTATGACATGCTTGATCATACCTTTAAGCTTGAGGTAAGGGTCACATTAGAAAGCTAAAACAGTTCATTCTGGAACAAACTCGCTACTCTGACCTTGTCGTCAAGGTCACAGCCATATAAAATTTGTATTCAGGCTTTAGTTAAAAAATTTTCATTTGCTGTTATTTCCTAAACACCTTGATGGATTTTCTTCACATAGTTGATGAATCATTTTGAACACAAAGACCAATCATTTTGCAACATGCATGCACAACCTTTTGACTTTGGGGTCAAGGGTCATATGTTTTACCACAATGCTTTGATTGTGGGTTTGACATGAAAACTAACCTTCACATTCTTTTATTTCATTTATATTAGCTATGAACCTTTATATATAGCAGGCTCTTAGATGATGTCAATTTAAAGAGAGATTTTGACCATATTTTACTTAGTTACTGCTCATGACTGACTAAGTACCACACTCAATATCCAGTCCTCCAGTCTTTTAGTGGTGGATGGCTAGGAAACAATGGCCATGTTAATGGCAACTTCTTCTTCCTATTTTCATAGGTGTATGAATAAATTTGAGGTAAAAAAAAATG
Organism: Margaritifera margaritifera; assembly: GCA_029931535.1. Lineage (NCBI taxonomy): Eukaryota > Metazoa > Mollusca > Bivalvia > Unionida > Margaritiferidae > Margaritifera > Margaritifera margaritifera. Next base: position 1,290,576 of record JAQPZY010001220.1, read on the forward strand.
CAAATTATAATTTTCAGCTTATTCTTAAACACAAAAATCTGCATATTTAATACGAACAATTTTCTGTATGAAAAGTTAACAAAAATAAATATATTTTTATGGATTAATGGTGAATGAAAAATGAAATGGTACTAAAAATTACAGACAATGCAGAATATTTATCCTGTACATATCAGTAGATTAATGTCAATGTTTTCAGCAAGTTTACAATATAGATAGATAAATGTTAATGTTTGCAACAAGTTGTGTACATCAGTAGATTAATGTCAATGTTTGCAACAAGTTGTGTACATCAGTAGATTACTGTCAATGTTTTCAGCAAGTTTACAATATAGATAGATAAATGTTAATGTTTGCAACAAGTTGTGTACATCAGTAGATTAATGTCAATGTTTGCAACAAGTTGTATACATCAGTAGATAAATGTCAATGTTTGCAACAAGTTTAGGATATGACTTCAAAGTTTTTCTGTCGCTTGCAAGTTAAGATAATGTCATTATGAAGCTGACATCGATTGGAATATATTTTCCTACATCTTATAAGGGAGGTTTTGAGTTAATTTGTGCTTGTTTTGTAATTTCAGTTGAATGTCTATTGTGAAAATCAGCTGATAAGTGAGTGCCCAGCCTCCTTCAGAGTAAACGCTGATCGCTCCAAAATTGTATTTCATGGAATTGACAAATGTGCAGTTGGAGAACTAAAAGAGCTAAAGGTGAGATTAAGATGAAATGAAGAAGAGTAAGACAGATGTCACTATCTCTAAATGGCGACTGCAACGACAGTAGAGTAAGATAGAAGTAACTGTCTCAAAATGGTGACTACAATGGCAGTAAAGTCAAAGTTGAGATTCTGTGCTTAAGTTTTGTCTTAAGGTTTTTCAGATTGGGTACACAATAGTATAATTTAAGGTTTTAAATGAGCTCTTGTATTTTGTATCCCCAACCATGAATATAGAAGGAGCATATTATGTTACCACCATCTGTCTGTCTGTCCATGTCACACCTTGGTTATTTACATGTATTGAGACAGTTTTATCTTCCTAAAGATTTTTGGGGGCAATTCTTATCTTTACAATTTTAATTAGTACCATATAGCCATTGTTGTGCTCACATATTGTTAAACCCTGTATGCACATGCAGACATGCACTCTCACACACACACACACACACACACACACACACACACACACACACACACACACACTGGTTAAGTTTTGTTTTTTGGTAAGTTTGTTAGATACTGTTAACCCCAAAGTCATGCATCTTTGTATTTAGATGTGCTCAGTGAGTAAAATAGCATTCCACCAGAGATCGCTGTGACCTAAATTTCACACTTCACTGATATGATAATGGTTAACTTTTAGGTTGGTTTCTTAGGCATCAAAAGTCCCAGAGTAAGGCAATTTTATGTGTAGATGTATCTCGGTGATTAGAACACCATTTATCAAAAGTAGGTTTGTTTGACCTAAATCTTTACACTTCAGTGACCTTATTCAGAGATGCTGCCAAGCTGCAGGGTTGTGGGTTTCTCTCAAAAATGAGTCACGCAACTTTAAAACTCCAATGGGGGTAAGATCACACAAATTATCTGCAGTGCCCATGATTTGTCATATCCAGTGTGCAATTTTAAAAAAATAATTCAAAATTAAGGTTGATCAAATTGTTGTCTATGTGTCTTTTGTCCATGATCTCAATCGATCTCATATTTATGGAGATATTGTTTGAATACAGGCACCATTATGATTGAGAGCTGCTGTCATATTGCAGAAACAATCGAGGGATTCCTATTGAATTGTCTCTTGTAAGGATATAGCAAATTGATCCGTTGATTAACCATTAGGGAAATATGTAAAGGGCACCAGCAATGAGTCAAGTTGAAAGAAAAGATAGGTGATGTCTTTAAGAAAGTCAGGGAGATGGAAGATTATCTGCTAAGGACGAAACTAGGGAGGAGGAAATTTCTGATGGTTTGACTCTTACTGAACATAGCACAGAAAGTGGTGAATGCAGAAATAGCTGGCACCGTGTCATTTAGGCCTTGCAAAAAATGTAGTCCTTGGACAGAAATATCCTAGGAAAAACATGCATCAGTTGTGGAAGATTATGTTTGGATAGACTGAAGACCAGTTTCCAAATCTATTAAGATGGTTCAAAATTGCAGTGGTTGTGCTTTTATAAAAAGTGAACTCGATTGTGAGAGGAGATTCAGTTCTCAAAGCAGAATTCACACTGCTGTGAAGAACAGGTTAACAACTGAAACAGTATAAATTAATGACTATACAGATAGGAGGGTGTGTAATAAATAATTTTCCATTTGCAAAGGCTTTGAAGAAGTGGAGTGATAAGAAACTGAGAATAATATTTATCAGCTGAGCAAACTGAATTAGGTATGCAGATACCTTGTATGTTAATTGTCCAAAAAGTGATACAAAGTCATGAAATGCTTGTTTTAAAATAGGTATGCATATATGTTGTAACCCATCAGCTGTCATTTGCCATTGTTTCCCCTTCTCACCCCATCACTACTCATGATTCCCCCTGTCTAGAGGTAGGTGTGGGGGACTTGCCGCTCATAGGAAAATTTTCTTGCAGCATCTCTACTGAATTAAGTTTTATGTTGCGTCTTTTTGCTGAGCCCATGTTAGTGGGAAGTGAAACATAGCAGTCACACCTCTGCTGGTAGCATCAACAGTTTAAAGTTTTGGTTAAAGTTGTACATTTGCATATTGTTTGTAGATCCTTTAGTATATTCTCATCATACTTGGCATTAAGCTAAGACTATTCATTTTATGATAAGCTCACTCACCCCTTTTACTTTGGGGTCAAGGTTATAGTCCTAGATAATTTGCGTTAGGGTTTTGGTTAACATTTCTCATTTGCTTATATTTCCTAAACCCTTTGATCGATTCTCCTCTGACATGGTAGTAATCATTATGAGGCTGTGGCAATTAATTCTACGAAACACTTGCTTACCCCTGTGACTTTGATTCAAGATCACATTCATAAAAATATTAAGGTTTTAGGTAAAGTTTTTCATTGTTTATATTCCCTAAACCACTTGATGGATTTTCTTCATACTTGTGTCGAATCATTATGAAGCTAAGACAATTCATTCTGTGACATGCTAACTCACCTCTTCCACTTTGTGGTCAAGGTCACAGCTATATAATATTTGTGTTAAGGTTTTAGTTACAGTTTTTCATTTACTTATATTTCCTAAACCATTTGATTGAATTTCCTAATACTTTAGATGAATTATTATGAAGCTTATACAGTTTGTTCTGTGACATGCTCACTCAACCTTTTGACCTTGGGGTCCATTTCCTACATTTGACAGCAATGCTTTGATTATGGACTTGCAGCCATTGCCTTCTTGTCTTGGGTATTATTGGCCATAGATTTGCATCTTTGTTTGTAATTGGTCATACTGAATACAGAGTCAGTCAACTTTGTTTGTGGATGCAAATTGGTTTAGTGCAATACCCAGATGGTGACAATACCAATATTGACCTACTAGCACAGCAAAGTTAGTATGGGACAGAGTCAGTCAACTTCATTTGTAGATGCATCTTGGAAAGTACAATACCCAGAGGGTGACAATTCTGATTTTGATCTGTTAGCTCTGCAAAATTGTCGCAAATTGAAATTTTTCTTTTCTATTTTCTGTGTGAAAATAGGGCTAGTTAAGTAAATTTTCATTTGTCCAACAATAATTTCAAGTTTTTTGGGCTAGTTGGGCTTGGGAAGTATTATCTCCTGAATAACATATAACTGTACTATCAAAAGTAGATCACTGTAACCTTTACTTCACAATTCAATGACTTGGGTTAAGTTTGCAATTAGGGTCAGTTTCTCATTCATGTTTGAGAGAGCCCCGGGTGGCCAAGTGGTCTGAGTTGCTCATTTTTACAGATCACTCACACATCTCACCTCTGTCCGCGTGGGTTTGAGTCTCGGCTTGGCCAACATGGGTATGTGAGAAAGCTTGCCAGTAGCTTCCCATGGGTTGGTGGTTCTTCCTGGGGTTTTCCAAGTTTCTTCCTCCACCAAATATACTGCCTGCCATGTATAGCCTATCATGTGCTGAAAAATTGCGTTAAACCCATAAAAACAAAACAAATCATTCATGTTTGGCTTCAGGGTAATACAGTAAGGGGCTGGTATACATGTTCTGTGAACACAGTTCTAGTTATTTTCTAATTCTTACTGGATTTTATGGGATGTCAAGGTGACTTCCTGCCTAAGTTTATTGGATGGGCAAAATTAAAGTCCTAGATGGTCAATGGTGCAAAAGAGCCAAAGACCAGAGTCACAAAAGGAGAATGACAAGTTCACAATGATCTAAATAATTTTCCATGTTTTTCTTTCCACAGGTAAATGCTCGGGAGGCTGGTGGGGGAGATGTACAGATTGAAACTCGCTCTCCGAATGGCCGTGTTCAAAATCTTTCCAGCATTCCAAGAAATGGAAACTATCTGGCCAATTTCAATCCATCAGAAGTTGGTAAGTGGATCCCTACCAGGCCAGAGTTTTGCATAACTTGGGCTGAATATAGGTTTATGATATTTTTGTCATGGACCTTATTCTGACCTTCCCTTGCAGGCCTCTGCTTGGTGACCCTTTGGGTCAAAGTGACCCATAGGATCAAGACAAGATTATAATTAAAATAGAAGTGTTAGAATCATGCATATTAAAAATGTTACCAAATACCTGTCTACCAGCTGCAACTGTTTCTGTTCAACAGGCTTTCTTACTGAAACTGATGACCACCAACTTGATAGAAATAAGTCTGATAGATAGATATTTTAAAGAGACAAACCATCCACTTACAATCAATACTTAGCATCAAATGAATAAAAATGTTTTGCCCACTTTAAGCTTTCCCACTTGATGTCAGTTTTATTACCATGTAAAAATAATGTGCAACCTGTAGTTCGTACAATTAAATTTTTTCAAGTCATAACATTACATCCTATAGTTTTAGGGGGAAAATGTTTAAATTAGGAAATTAATTACTTTCATTGATTCTGCGTAATAGAGAATTTCACTTTTAGATCACATGTTGAGGAAGTGTATTGATGGTTTAGTCTGTTTCATGATGAGAAATTGATGTTTTGACATTTTCTTACATATTTCTTTTCTTTCTTAGAAGGAATTCATAAAAGATCAACATCTCAATACTGTTACAAATTTATTTTTTATCTTGGCTAAATATCAGCTCTAACCCACCAGTAAACCAGATTTCCCAATTGTGTGTTGAGGGGTGGATTTGCATGAGTAACATAACTTTTCACAATAATTATACTTTCTGTGGTGATTACAGAGATAAAGTTTTGAAATAAAGATTTATTTAGTTTTTAACAGCATAAATAATAATGGAGAATTATACTATAGAGTGGTTAGCATACCTTAAACATAACACTTGCATGCATATTTTGGTTAGGACTGTGCATAGGACTCACTGATGGGAGAAGAGTTTAAGCCCTCGAATAATGGCCATATTTTAAGTTTTTCAGGCACATTTGATAATTCACATTGCTAATAACATTAACAAATTGGAGGCCGTTTGACTCTACTTCTACTCAGAATCATTAAAACAATAGACATGCATGTGAAATCTTTACAGATTCAAAAAACAATAGACATGCATGTGAAATCTTTACAGATTCAAAAAACAATAGACATGCATGTGAAATCTTTACAGATTCAAAAAACAATAGACATGCATGTGAAATCTTTACAGATTCAAAAAACAATAGACATGCATGTGAAATCTTTACAGATTCAAAAAACAATAGACATGCATGTGAAATCTTTACAGATTCAAAAAACAATAGGATGCATATGAAATCTTTACAGATTCATAAAGCACCTGAATGCATGTGAGATTTTTAAAGATTCATAAAGTGATATACATATGCTTTGAGATCTTTATAGATTCTTAAAGCGATAGACATGCACACGAGATCTTGTCTGATTAATAAAGCAATAGACATGCATGTGAGATCTTTACTGATTAATAAAGCAATAGACGTGCATTTGAGATCTTTAACAGATTAATAAAGCAATAGACCAGCATGTGAGAGCTTTACATTTTGTGTATTTGTTAGTAGTATTTGTAGGGTTTAATGGCACATCAGCACAATGCTGGCTATATGGTGCCAATTACAAGTAAAGCTCTGAAAATGTAAATATAAAGAATTGCAAAAAAAAACATATAGGAAGATAAAGCCTTAAAAAAAACTTAAACATTAACTACTAAATGAGAAGGGGTTGTACATTAGCAAAACAATAGAAAATATATTTTTATTTACAGTTTTTTGGATTCATTTTTTATTTTATATATGTTTTAGTATTTACTAAGTGAAAGGTTAAAAATGTTCATTCTGCTTGGATTTAAATGCTCTTGGTACCATGTGCTTCCCACTAAAGAAAGGAAACTGAAGAAACACACAAACAAATTGATAGTTATTGATTGGCAAATAGGACATTTAAATTAACCTTCTTAAAAGTGACATAGTGTTGATATGGAGTACCCAGTACTAGATTTTTTTAAATATAACTTAGTAACTAATCTGACATCACTATGACACTCGGTATCGTCTATAGTCTGCACTATTCACAGACATTTGTGAAAATATTGAACAAAAGAAGAGCAAATTAACCCAGAATTAATTGCTTACTTATTATTAACACATTTTAATATGCACAGGTTATATTTTTAAGTTTTTTCTTCTTCATTTCATCTGCATATGATTCTAACACAAGTATTATTATTCCACCCCCAGTGCTTGTGGTGTTGGGATTTTATTCCCCATGTTCTTCATAATTTATTTTTCTTCTAACAGAAAATGTAAGATATTGGGTTCATTGTTGTTTGAACAGCACTCGTGATTTCACCACTGCTAAAAATGTTAATCAGAGACCTTGTTTACTATTTGATTATTTTCATCACATATTTAATTTAGAACATTTTTGCAATGGTCACAAAGCATACATGTAGAATTTCATTTGATCAGTCTCTAAAATTTGGCCAGAAAAGTGAGAAAACTTGAAGTCTGTCTGAAGGCAAGCAAGAATTTATGTATTGTATATATTTTGACAACTCTCCAGGATACAGAAGAAAAAATCTTCTTGGTCAGTCCAGAAAAACTGCATCTGTGGCAAAGGCTTGACTTGAATATTGCATGAAAGTGAAAAACTATATAGTGTGACCTGTTTATGAAATAAAAATTTGTTATGCAATGACATTATTACATGTATTGACTTGGCACAATGTTTTTAAAGAAGCACAAGGAGTAGGGTTCATAGCAGTCATAACTGTCTTTAGTTGTGTCTTTTTATTTGGTTATCAGATGTATTACTGTCTTTAGTTGTCTTTTTATTTGGTTATCAGATGTATTACTGTCTTTAGTTGTCTTTTTATTTGGTTATCAGATGTATTTAAGTATAGGTCACCGTAATTGCATACATGGTATAACAAAAAGAAGAAAAACAGTATAGTTCCAGGGCTGAGCAAATTTTTTGTTATCCACTTGTCCAGGACAAGTGGTTTGAGAAAATTCACTTGTCCCACCTACCTTTTCACTTGTCCCAAAATTTGAATCACTTATCAAGATTTGATGAGATGTATGCACTTTAACCCATAGAAAGAACAAACGAAATAATGTACAACATATTTATTTCTTAAAAGAATTTAATTTTTCAAAAACATAGGTTGATGTTATACATTTTGTTACATCAGGGGTTTTCAGTTTTCCATTGTCCAGGTATCTTATATATGCACTATTTCTTGCCAGATATGGTAGCATCAGTACTTCCATCAGCAAGAATGGAAAGGAATATACTGGAATTCAGACTTTTCCCAACTTCTTCTCTCAGCACTTGATTGAAATCTGTTCTTATAATTAGCACCAAGTTTAAAAGCTTTCTTCTCCTGGATTGCACGCAGCAATTTTCCATATAAAAAAATGGTTTTATATAATGGACTAGCTGTAGGTTGTGTTAAAGAGAGCTCTCTTTTTTTTTTTTTTCATTTCAGTCTCATTTAGTTTTGAAAGGGTCTTTCGTAGTGTAGTGTCAGCATCTTTAACTTCAGGGATTTTCAGCACATGCTGGCTAGTGTCATGCATAAACTGTTGCTGCACAGGCCTTATGAGGTCCAGAACTGTCATGAAACTTGACTGGTTCAGTCCTGAATTTGTCAGTTCCATTGACAAATACACTGGTTTAATCTCCAACCTGTGCCAGTTTGGGATATTGTTTGCAATAGCTGCAAAACATTTTTCCTTCGTAGTCAATGAATTCAAGCAAGGGATAACTATCAACCCAATGTGGCTGAATATTTATCAGTCTTTTAGTAGTGTCATATTTGACATTTTTTGTTGCCACAGAGTCTGGCTTATGTCTCTTTGAAGAAATAGTTACCTCACACTCGCTGGCAGTCTTATGTTTTACCCCTCCACTTTCACATGAATTTTCCTTCTCCAAATCTTCCTTATTAACTTCCTTGCAAAATTAATTTATTAAAGTCACTTTATCCACATAGTAAATATCACCTTGCTTGACAACTACTTCTAAAGTGATCATAACATACATTTTATCCTTTAAATATGAGCAGAGACAGTTCCTTAATTAGCATAATTGTTTCACTTCAAATGCAATATTGGACGTTAAAAATAATCTTCGGTATTATCAATTTAAATTTAAAGAATCATCACTTCCATTTAATAAGTTCATAAAGGGAACCGACACTAGTGTTGGTAAAGTGCCTTTCTTTAATTTAATTGGATTGACTTGTTGGATTAAAATCAAATCATGAGTCGTTCGTGAGGATCTGGTTTGAGTAAACACAATATAACAAGCCGTTTAAAACACTGCTAGTTAATCATACCAGCTTTGTTTTGTTTTGTTTCACGTGTTTTGATTGCTCAAAAATTTGGTTGATTAGCCCAATATGAGGACAAGCAGCAATAGAATGTGCACATGTCAAACAAGAGTTGTCAATGACCAATGGCAGGTGTGATACAGGATGTAAATAAACACATGGAGAGGGGTAAAATCAAGCATTCGTATGCTCAGAAGGCTTGGATGGCCAGATGAAGGTAGATAAAGTGATTATGGCATAAAAATAAGCACTTGCCCAACTTTTTTTAAAATAGGAAAAAAGCACTTGTCCCAGACTAGCGACTTTGAACATTTTACTTGTCGGACTATAAAAATTAATAGTCCGAGACATCGGGCTATGGGATTTGCTCAGTCCTGAGTTCAATTTAAGACAATCATGTCTTTAATTAATGTTCAGAATTCATGTGACCTACCTGTCAAGTGAATATTTCCAAAACAATACAAAAGCTGACATTTTTTTGTTTGATTGTACAATACTTCAGTATAATGATTAAAAATATTTTTAGTCTCTTTCAAGTATCCTTTGTTATTGTAACATCTTGAAGCTACAGGCACTTTTACCCTCTTAACATGTGCAGTGGTAAGTCAGCTAATCTTGTGCTTCATATTTTAATGAGTAGGTAGATTAGGATGCCAAATTTATTTGATTCTAGTTATGTATTAAAAACTGTCATGTGCTTTAAATCATCTGACTACTGTGTTATTTAGTGTTAATATTCCGATATAATAATTTTTAGCTCAAACTACTCGGAGATCAGAAGAGCTCATCGGATAGTCTGACACAGCAGCCATCTCAAAAATCTTGTTAGCGCTACTCCTCCTGAATGGATGGTCATATCAATATGGGGGTTTCACTAAAAGACTTCTTATAGTTGGTCCTAAATGTAAATGGTGCAATGGTGCTGATCTAATGTAATATATGACTGTCATGGCAGCCATCTTGAAAATCTTGTTATCTATACTGATCCTAAATGGAAAGTCATATTGACATCTGGTTTTATAATGTCTAGTTGGTGCTAAATGAAAATGGTTCTACTTCGACATCCAATATGTCCTCCACAATGGTTATCTTGAAAATCTTGTAATTGCCACTCCTCCTGAATAGGTAGTCATATCAGCATGGGGTTTTGAGTAAAAAATCTTTTTAAGATGTCAGGATGGTCTTAAATGAAAAAAGATGCCAGTCTGATGTCCAATAAGGCTGCTGCAACAGCCAGCTTGAAAATCTTGTTATTGCTACTCCTTCTGAAAGGATAGTCATATTGGCATGAGGTTTACACCAGAAGATTATGTCTAGTTAGTCCTAATTGAAAATGGTGCCAACTGGACAACCAATATGGCTACTGTGGTGGCCATCTTGAAAATCTTATCGCTACTCCTTTTAGATGGAGAGTCATATCAGCTTGGTGTTTTCAGCAAAAGACTTCTTATGATGTCTACTTAGTACTAAATGAAAATGGTGCTGATCAGACATACAGTATGACCACCATGGCTGCCATTTTGAAAATCTTGTTATTGCTACTTCTTGTAAATGGAAGGTCATATTGACGTGGGATTTTCACCAGAATAATTATGATATCTAGTTGATTCTGGGTGAAAATGGTGCCTATCTGACCTCAAATATGACTGCCACAATGAACATATTGAAAATCTTGTCACTAATTCTTCTGAATGGTTGGTCATATCAACATGGGCTTTTTGCCAAAAGTGTTTGAATGGTGTCTAGTTTGTCCTAAATAAAAATGGTGCTGATGATACATCTGAAATGGCTGCCACAGTGGCTAATTTGAAAATCTTCTCTCTCAAGAATATTAGAAATGGTTTCAGCACTCAGCAGTTAAAAAAATGAAATGGTATTATCTTGAATTCCTGGAAATTCTTTTCAAATAGTAAAGCATCAGTCCCTTCAAGGGACTCTTGTTCTTTATATAACCCCTAGAATAATAGCACCTCATGACATCACAAATGATATCATGATGTCCTGTAAGGCCATGAAATAGTGACCGAGGCATCTGAGCATGTTTTAGAGTCATTTCGCTATACTATTCTACAGTTTTATCAGATAAAATCAGGATATTTTATAGTCATTTCACTACACTATTCTATAATTTTATCAAATAAAATCAGTATATTTCATCATGTGATAAATAGAATCTTACATTTTTGCTCATTTTAGATGAAATTTATGAAACTCATAGAATAATGCCTATCATTTGCTCACCAATTCTTGAAAATGAAAGAAATTATTAAAATTGTTTCATAAATTTCATTTGAAATTAGCACTCATGTAAGATCCTATATATATGTGAAAATAGGATTGTTAGGTTAAGTGCTTGATAGAAGATTGCTTTATTTGATATTTTAAAAAAATACAGAGCTTGACATGGCTGTATTTGATACAGATTTATCATAGTGTTGTACAAAGAGCATGAGACTAGCTGATTTTGTTTTGCCTGCATTATGCAAGACTGTAACAAAATTCAATCTAGTGTTATTTCCATGTCAGATAAAGTGTTCAAAGGATCCCTTTGCTTTCTTTTGGTAATATTGTTGACTCATGGTTCAATTTAGATATGTATGAATTAGAAATGAGATTAATCTGTTTCAATTGAAAATATTTTGTTAGATTTGAATCAAATCACTTACATGTAATTATGAGGCAAGGAAAAGTACCATAATAGTCACTTATAAGTCAATTCCAACTGCAGACTGTACAGACCCAGATCTGCTGGCGAATAATGCACCAGCAGATTTGGGTCTGTGCAGTTTGTTAGGAGTAATCAGTAGAACAAATAATGCAAACCCTGATCTGCAGAACATTATGGTGAGGCAGAACAGGGTCTGTTGTTTGCAGTTGGACTTGACTTACAGGCGAGTATATATGATACGTTCAAATATTGGCAGTTGCAACATACAATACAATGACACAATTTAAATTTGGCATCCAATTCCTAATTATAACCATAGATTGTACACTTCTTTGATTTTAATAATGTTCTGCTGTAGATCTAGATCCCTGACCTAATTATCTGCATTTTACTTCATTACATTATAAATATGATATTGTTAATGTTTCCATGTTGTTCCAGATCCCTGACCTAATCACATGCTTTTTACTGTTAAAAACTAACTTTGCTTTTTTGCTACTCATATGTCCTTAGACTTGTCCTGTCTTGTCTGCATAGATTGAGGCTGCAATAGTTTTAATACACTGAAAGATTATATGTAATTTTATAATTCATTATTCCTGTAGAAAAGTAATTTACCATTAAATGTATGTGATGATTAGAGGTCTTGTATTAAGATTTATTTTCCAGTATTTACTGGATACGTTTTGTGTTGGACATAAGCTTATGTGACTGTATGAAAAAAAGGTAAAATTGTATTATTATCTCCATGCTTTTTTAAAAAGCATTGGGGATATTGTGATACTCCGTCTATCTGTCTGTCTGTCCATCAATCCATGCATCAGTCCATCTGTCTGTCTACATATCTGCTAAATAGCTGGGTGGAATTTCACAATGTTGCCCATGTGGTAACCATCTGCAAGAAGGGACTTGTCTTTGGCTCCGACCATTTTGGGTTCCTGGGAGGGGTCAGAAGCTAAATGTAAAAAAAATTGCAGTTACAATAATATTTTCAAATATTTCCTAAACAAGCTTCTTATCTGTTATAATTAATGCAGGAATATGCATTGGATATGTAATAGATTTTGGGGCCCCGGGTGACTGAGTGGTCTAAGGCGCTTTTACAGATCACTGACATCTCACCTCTGTCCTCGTGGGTTCGAGTCTTGCACTCAGCCAACATGCATATGTGAGAAAGCTTGCCAGTAGCTTCCTGTGGGTCAGTGGTTCTTCCCGGAGTTTTCTCGGGTTCTTCCTCCACCAAATATACTGGCTGCCATGTATAGCCTATAATGTGCTGAAAAATACTGTTAAACCCATAACAACCAACCAACCAATGTAATAGATTTTAAAAGATTTAGGTAGGATGTGATGATTTCCTGCAAATTTAAATGTTACTCAACTTTTGGTTAGAGTTAATATTTCCTGCAATTGGTCAGTCATAATGAAACACTTCATATGTATTGTCGTGCATTATTTGCATGGCTTATTGCTTGCTTATATTACACTAATGCTTACAATTGAGCTCATTTCTGTAAGGGACCAACCATTTAATTTTCAGGGTTGGTTAGGGCCTGGGATTTTACTTTAGAGCAATGATATTTTTTTTTCTTTTACCTTGAGATAAATAATTTTTTTCAACTAATATAATGGATATGATAAGTTCATTTTTTCTATGAATCAGAGCAAGAATATTTTGCAAGCTATTTTAGGGACAGAAATTTAAAAAAAAAAAATATCCTGGGCCTCCTTTATAAAATGAAATGGTCAGTCCCTAAAGTAAATGTGAAGTGTATAGCATGAACTACATATAATCAGATTTCAACAAGTTAATTGTCTACCATATTTTATGTAACACAAACATGTTCCTCAAGAGCACACTCCAAAATAAATTTATGCCATATTCTATGTAACACCAGCAAGTGCCTCAACAAGCACACACTCTCCCCCTAAGATCAATGTGTACCATATTCTATGTAATGCCTGCAAATGCCTCAACAAGCACACACTCTCCCCCAAGATAAATGTATACCATAGTCTATGTAACACCAGCAAGTGACCCAAATAAGCACACACTCTTCCCCTAAGATCAATGTGTACCATATTCTATGTAATGCCTACAAATGCCTCAACAAGCACACACTCTCTCCCTAAGATCAATGTGTACCATATTCTATGTAACACCAGCACATGCCTCAAAAAGCACACACATTCCCTTCCAAGATAAATGTATACCATATTCTATATAACAGCAGCACGTGCCTCAACAAGCACACACTTTCCCCCCAAGATAAATGTATACCATATTCTATGTAACATCAGCACATGTCTCAAAAAGCACACACTCTCCCCCCAAGATAAATGTATACCATATTCTATATAACACTAACACGTGCCTTAAGAACACACTCTTCCCCCAAGATAAATGTATACCATATTATAGGTAACACCAGCATGTGTCTCAACAAGCATACACTCTCCCGCAAGATAAATGTATGCCATATTCTATGTAACACCAGCATGTGCCTCAATAAGTACACACTCTTCCCCCCCAAGATAAATGTATGCCATATTCTGTGTAACACCAGCATGTGCCTTAATAAGTGCACACTCTCCATTTTGGTTAGAACTTTCCAACAAAAGAATCCCTTCTTGAGCACACTTTTCTTGGTCCTGGTATGTTTCCTGGGAGGGAAGTGGCTAATAAAAGCCTGGTATGTTTCCTGGGAGGAAAGTGGCCACTAAAAGCCTGGTATTATGTTACCTGGGAGGGAAGGGGCTGTTAAAAACTTGGTATGCTTCCTGGGACGGAAGTGGCTGGTATAAGCCACCAAAAACAACATGATTTTCTTGGAACTTGTCACTATGCATATCTGATGCCTTATTGCGACTTTATGGGTTAAATCAGTCGAAAAAATCAATCTTACATGTTTACTCCCACAAATCTTGATATTAAACAGTTTCACTTTTTAAAAAAAAACTGTTAATAAGCTGTTCTTTGATAGGTGTGCATGAAAAATCAAATTTAATTTTGCAGTGAAATTAGGTTTGTTTTTCTCTGGATTAATAAAACACATGAAAATAAATCAATTTTTAGTAGGTGCTTAATTATGGCAAGAATATCAGCAGCTATTTAAGCAAAAATTTGATCAAATCCACATTATTGATATTCCTCATGAATACACATTTCCTCATAATACTTATTTTCTTATCTCATATAAAAGTGTGTCAAAAACATGCTCTAAATATCCTGATGCTTTTGCATGAGGGAATATTATGATTCCATCCACTAATCCATCTGTCTGTCTGTCTGTAAGTCTGTCTCTTCCTAAACAGCAATGAGGAAATTCACCAAATTTGGTGCACAAGTTGCCCATGTGATGACATCCTGCAGTACGAGTATAACTTTTTGCTCTGCCCAGTATGAGTATAACTTTTTGCTCTGCCACTGGGGACCCTTGCAGGGCCTAAAAAAAACAGAATGTACAAAATTGTCAATTATGGTGACATCTGGTAACTTTTTCTTGTGAGCCAACTTTACTTTATAGATGCAGTCATAGCAAGAAGACACCTAATATTATGTAACTGGGTCACAATGGGAGAGGATGTATATTCAGCTGCAAATTTCATAGAATACTATCATATGCCTGATGCGCTCTCCTGCATGTTGTACAAGATAACTACTGTATATACCTGCGTATAAGCCGGGTCCAAATGCAAACAACGTAGACCACAATCAGCCGTTGCATAATGTGCCAGCAGATCAGGGTCTATGTCATTTGTTCTACTGATTAGTCCTTACAAACTGCATAGAGCAAGATCTGCCAGTGCATTATGCGATGTCAGATCTGTGTCTCTGCAGTATGCAGTTGGTATTGACTTGTACGCGATTATATACGGTTAAAGAGGCAGGAGCCACGGTGGTGGATCAGAGGTTAGTGGGCTTGACTTGCAAACTAAAAGGTGCAGGTTCGAATTCTACCATTGGATTAGCCCAGGTTGGCTACCATGGTGTGTCCTTGGGCAAAGCACTTTATTTCAGTTGCCTCTGTACTAAATGACCTACATGTGTTGCTATGCCATAAAACACCAAACCAAACCAATGTAGCTAGAGTTTGTACCCAGATATGCTAGAGGCTTCTGTCTTGCCAGAATAGGCATAATCATAATGTTCTTTACCATTGATCCCTTGTTGGATAAGAAGAGAATAAATTTTGTCAAGATATTAAATGATGAGCATGGACCAAAAATGTAGTAAACCAGTGATTGATGTATTACATTTTCTGTTCTATAAATTGCCGATTTTTTAGAACTCTTTGTAGTAAATAGAAGTCCATGGCTGTATTTCTCCAAAAACTGATGATTTAATATACTGTATAGAAAACTGTAGACCAAGTTCTAAAATTCTGTAGACCAGAGTCCAGAACCAGAAGCTGGAGCTTTTGTGAACAAGGACTCTCACTAAAGACAGCTCAGTTTTTTGGATTCATAAGTTTATCAATAAAGGTATTCTCTTATCACTACAATTGAATTTTTTTCTTTCCAATTTAGAAAGAATATCATCACTAATGAGTAGATTATGTATTGAAATATGTGTTTTCTATTGATTAATGTTGGTAAACAAATGTGGAAACTTTGTGGAGGTATTCTTCTACACATTTGCTGACATATACCGTAATACTTGCTTATATGTTGAGTCCAACTACAAACAACATGGATCTTGATCTGCCATTGCATAATGTGCCAGCAGATCAAGGTCTGTGTTTGTTCTACTGATTATCCTAACAAACTGCAATGACCCAGATCTTCCAGAGCATTATGCAATGGCAGAATCTGGATCTTTGTAGTTTGCAGTTGGACTCGATTTATAAGTGAGTATATATGGTAGGTACTTTGAGGTTATTAATAACATACCTGGTAATTCCCTTGTAGGTGTATGGCAGGTTTCAGTTTGCCATGAAGGAGAGCATATTACTGGCAGCCCATACCACATCACTGTGTATGATCCCACTGCTGTCCAAGTGTACGGTTTGGAGGGAGGTACTGTTGGAACTGGACTCACATTCCATGGTAATCTCCTGTACTGTTATTTTCAATAGTGATTTTTATCTCAACTTGCCAGAAGGCTAGGTGAGCTTGCAGTATAGCTTTCCAGCCATCTGTCCATCAATGATTGCTTGTTACCACTCTGAAGGCCATATTCCTGATCCAATTTTGCTCAGACTATAGAAATGGACCTATATAATCAAGGTTTTGGACGAGTCCGATAATGAGTGAGATTTGTACATAGTAATGAGGTGATTGTGTTCTCAATTAGCTAAGCTTGTTACCACACTGGAAGTCATATTTCTGATCAAGTATGTTCTTGTATTATTAACATCTGGGATGATTTTGATGAAATAGTGAGATTCATGCATAATAATGAGGTGATCTTGCATCTTATTGGCTGAGCTTTTCAACACTTTAGTGACTTTTTCTGATCAGTTATTTATCAGGCTTGGTAAATTGGGTTATATCATTAAGATATCCAATGAGTTTTATTATGAGCGAGATCTTTGCATATTAATGAAGTGATTTGCATTTGTTTGGCTGAGCCTCTTACCACTAGAGATGGTATTTCTGACCCAGTTTTAATAAAACTTGGTAAATAGGCTAATATCATCAAGGTCTTGGATGATTTTTATTACAGGTGAGACCTATGCATATTGATGAGGTGGTCCTGCATTTGATTGGTTGAGGTTTTTTTTACCATTCTAAAGACTGTATTTTTGATAGATTAATCATGGTAAATAGGCATATATCATCAAAACCTTGGTTGTGTATGATATATGAGAAAGATCCATGGATATTAGTGACATGATATTGGATCTGATTGGCTGAGCTTGTCAGTACACTTTCATCTGATCAGATTTCTTCTTATAAAACAGCAATCCCCTCAATTAAAATCCTCAATTTAAAACTTTCAAAAGTCTTTTTTTTTTTTTTTTTTTTTTTTACAATTTACTGTTTTGATAATTGATCTTGAAGGGTTATTTAACTTTATTGGATGGAAATACATGTTGGACTTTTTTAAATATCAGTAATATACTTTTTTTTTCTATTCTGTGTTTTGTGTTTTTGGCTTAAAGAGATTTATCCCTATCAAGCCCATGGCATGATGTCTACTCTCAGTTACTAAGAATAGACTATTTCTAATAATAGGCACTTTTCTATAATTAGCTCTATTGGCCTTTAGGCCTTCAAAAAGTGCATCTGGCTATATAAAGAGACATAACTTTAATTTAATCCTCAGACGAAATGATTTACTTTCCTTGGTATTGTTTGACAACTTCTGGTATGTAGAACCATTTCAGTATAAAATGCTCATAAAAGGTAATTGCATCAATATTTTCTTTCAAAATGTTTTACAAATTTTTAAAAAATTCTCTGTTAAGAGATAAAGAGAAGAAAAGACTTAAGCAATTAAGCTTCAGATTACATATTTTTAGAGGGATATTAAAATTTGCTTAAGATCATAAAAAGGTAAATTTATTTATAATATTTCACAATTTATGTTCATCTCTTTGATCCTATTTAATGTAACGCATTTCTCTAAACCTCCAAGCCACCAGTATTCTCAATACATTGATTTCTAATTTTGGAGACATTGTATTTGATGTTAATTGTTAACTTTATATTCTAAATTCTCAAACATTATAGGATCGATTGACAAAAATTGATTGATTTATTTATCCCTTCATTCATTCATTCATTCATTCATTCATTCAGCTGATGCCACCAGGGCAGGGGAGGGCAGTTTGACATGCAAAGTAAGCAACGAGGCTCACACTGTAGCCAGCCATATTGTTGAGGAGAAAGATGGCTTGTATAAGATTGATTTTACCCCTGAGGGTGCTGGGACATACAAGATTCATGTCTACTTCAATGGGACAGAAGTTAGAGGTAAGATGTCAACTTGTATAAAATATAAGCTTGAGTGATGCAGTGATTCCTTACTATAACACTGCTCAGGGAAGCCATGGAAGTGTACCGTCTTATAACCTTGATTGCCTTATACAGGGCTACATTATTAGCAGGAAAACCATAGAAGTTTACTGTCTTAAAGTCATGGACGGCCTATACAGGGCTACATTGAGCCATAGAAGTATACTGTTTTATAGCCACAGTCATCTTATATTGGGCTACATTATATGCAGGGGAGCCATAGAAGTGTACTGTCTTACAGCCATGGTTGCCTTATACTGGGCTACATTGAGCCATAGAAGTGTACTGTCTTACAGCCATGGTTGCCTTATACTGGGCTACCTTGAACCATAGAAGTGTACTGTCTTACAGCCATGGTTGCCTTATACTGGGCTACCTTGAACCATAGAAGTGTACTGTCTTACAGCCATGGTTGCCTTATACTGAGCTACCTTGAAACATAGAAGTGTACTGTCTTACAGCCATGGTTGCCTTATACTGAGCTACCTTGAACCATAGAAGTGTACTGTCTTACAGCCATAGTTGCCTTATACTGGGCTACCTTGAACCGTAGAAACGTATGTCTTTACAGCCATGATTGCCTTATATTGGGCTACATTATATTCAGGGGAGCCATAGAAGTGTACTGTCTTACAGCCATGGTTGCCTTATACTGGACTACCTTGAACCATAGAAGTGTACTGTCTTACAGCCATGATTGCCTTATACTGGGCTACCTTGAAACATAGAAGTGTACTGTCTTACAGCCATGATTGCCTTATACTGGGCTACCTTGAAACATAGAAGTGTACTGTCTTACAGCCATAGTTGCCTTATACTGGGCTACCTTGAACCATGGAAGTGTACTGTCTTACAGTCATGATTGCCTTATACTGGGCTACCTTGAAACATAGAAGTGTACTGTCTTACAGCCATGATTGCCGTATACTGGGCTACCTTGAAACATAGAAGTGTTCTGTCTTACAGCCATAGTTGCCTTATACTGGGCTACCTTGAACCATGGAAGTGTTCTGTCTTGCAGCCATGATTGCCTTATACTGGGCTACCTTGAACCGTAGAAACCTGTCTTACAGCCATGATTGCCTTATATTGGGCTACATTATATGCACGGGAGCCATGGAAGTGTACTATCTTACAGCCATGGTTGCCTTATACTGGGCTACCTTGAAACATAGAAATGTACTGTCTTACAGCCATGGTTGCCTTATACTGGGCTACCTTGAACCATAGAAGTGTACTGTCTTACAGCCATGATTGCCTTATATTGGGCTACATTATTTGCAGGGGAACCATAGAAGTGTACTGTCTTACAGCCATGGTTGCCTTATACTGGGCTACCTTGAAACATAGAAGTGTACTGTCTTACAGCCATAGTTGCCTTATACTGGGCTACCTTGAACCATAGAAATGTATGTCTTACAGCCATGATTGCCTTATACTGGGCTACCTTGAACCATAGAAGTGTACTGTCTTACAGCAATGGTAGCCTTATACTGGGCTACCTTGAACCATAGAAGTGTACTGTCTTACAGCCATGGTTGCCTTATACTGGGCTACCTTGAAACATAGAAGTGTACTGTCTTTCAGCCATGATTGCCTTATACTGAGCTACCTTGAACCATAGAAACGTATGTCTTACAGCCATGATTCCTTATATTGGGCTACATTATATGCAGGGGAGCCATGGAAGTGTACTGTCTTACAGCCATAGTTGCCTTATACTGGGATACCTTGAACCATAGAAGTGTACTGTCTTACAGCCATGATCACCTTACACTGGGCAACCTTGAACCGGAGAAACGTATGTCTTGCAGCCTTGATTGCCTTATACTTGGCTACATTGAACCATTGAAGTGTACTGTCTTACAGTCATGGTCACCTTGTACTGGGTTTGTACTGGGCTACATTATATGCAGAGGAGCCATGGAAGTGTACTGTCTTACATCCATGTTCAGCTTATGCTGGGCTACATTGAACCATAGAAGTGTACTGTCTTACAGCCATGGTTGCCTTATACTGGTCTACATTGAACCATAGAAGTGTACTGTCTTACAGCCATGGTTGCCTTATACTGGTCTACATTGAACCATAGAAGTGTACAGTCTTACAGCCATGGTTGCCTTATACTGGTCTACATTATATGCAAGGAAATCATAGACAGTGTACTGTCTTACAGCCATGGTTGCCTTATACTGGTCTACATTATATGCAAGGAAGCCATAGAAGTGTACTGTCTTACAGCCATGGTTGCCTTATACTGGTCTACATTATATGCAAGGAAACCATAGAAGTGTACTGTCTTACAGCCATGGTTGCCTTATACTGGTCTACATTATATACAAGGAAACCATAGAAGTGTACTGTCTTACAGCCATGGTTGCCTTATGCTGGGCTACATTGAACCATAGAAGTGTACTGTCTTACAGCCATGGTTGCCATATGCTGGGCTACATTGAACCATAGAAGTGCACTGTCTTACAGCCATGGTTGCCTTATACTGGGATATATTATGCAGGAAACCATAGAATTTCTTCTTCAGAATGGTTGAGTCAAATTTGATTTGACTTGGTAAGAGCAATTCTTGGGACATTGTTTACCAGAATATGTCCAGGTTGGAACACAGTGGTGTGGCTTCCAAAGCAACCAGGTGGAAAACCTTAAACTTAATAGAATGACTTTCTCTCTTAACTGGCTAACAATATCTGACCAAATTTGATAGGATGAGTCCTGGCATGAACACCTTTCACATGAAAGATGCCAATACATGTACAAGGTCTAGTTCAGCTTAAATTACTTGAGGTCAAAATACATTTAACCCTTTACCTCATGTAAGCACTTTTGGATGCCTCTACCCCATTCTCATGGAAGTCCTAGTGGACACCTCAACCCGATTCGCATGGAAGTGCATTTGGATGCCTCTACACCATCCGCATCGAAGCGTGTTTGGATGCCTACAATAAACATCAGCCATTTTGAGCTGGTGTTCGTAGCGCCACCTTCGGAGAAAACCCCCTATTAGATACTACAGTCATTTAGGTAAATGACCATTACATCAGATTACATGGTAGCTATTTAAGATCTATTTGTAATCTGCTGTTTAAAGTAACTAGGTTGGATTCTCCACTCTCCAAAATGTAGGCCCCGGATTTCGTTCAGCACTTTCTTGAGTTTGGATGATTAGAATTACGACTATGAAAGCTTCATTAAGTCAGATATAGGCTCTGATGTCAATGTAGGCAACACTGATTTTTGATAATTTATTAAATTCTGATGATTTAGTGATGTAGATGTAGACAACAAACCGATAGATTTCTAGGTTGAGAAATGTCAACTACGATTGGTCACACTGAATAACTGAATTTATGATCAACGAATTCTCTCAAGATTTTTAAGCATATAAAAAATTCTTCTGTGAAAAATAATTACACAACTATAAAGATCAGATTTTACTCTTAAACCTATATATAGATAACAGATGTGTACAAAAAAGGTAAAATGGTTACAATTTATGCTAAACTTAAGATATACTTCACTGCTATAAATGTAACAGGCAGGCCTATGCATATTGAGTCATAGAGCTAACAGGTGTTCTATTTATAGCACACTGCACTGTGTGGATTGAGCACATGCATATCAACTACCTACACAGCAACAGGCTCTATGAGGTCAAGGGTTAAGGTGGCGCTCTCCAGTTTCGTACTTTGCATAGGGTTAGAAATTTAAAGAAAAAGAATTAGCCAGGGTTTCCTCACTGGCTGTC
Organism: Margaritifera margaritifera; assembly: GCA_029931535.1. Lineage (NCBI taxonomy): Eukaryota > Metazoa > Mollusca > Bivalvia > Unionida > Margaritiferidae > Margaritifera > Margaritifera margaritifera. Next base: position 1,312,853 of record JAQPZY010001220.1, read on the forward strand.
CTGGCTATTTAAAAAAGACCTTGTATATCTTAGGCATTGTTAAAAGAACTTTGAATTCCCTTTATTTTGGTGTATGATTGATGGGTGAAATTTGGGTTATAGAGTATACAGCTTGGTCTTACTTAAGATGTGCACCTCTCAAAAAACTGCTAGCTCCGCTTAGTCATTTTCACTTCCTGGACTTAAAAGGTAAAAAAAAAAAAAAAGAGCCGATAACTTTTTTTACTTTTTAGATATTTCGTAATTTATTCATAGTACTTTCAGAGGCTGGTATTGTCTGCTCTGGCAAAATTCGTTTCCCTATTTTAATAACTCCTGAAAATAGTGCACTTTTGACTAATTCAGGCTGATTTTTCGAGTACTTTAGAGCGGCCATTTTGTCTGCCGTGTGCTTAGATCATGTCCAGTGTCCACAAGTACAATATGTAAAGAAATTTCAGCCACAGTACATGAAAGTAACATAGAGGTATGCCAACATTCTCTCCATTGTGCATGTTGCAAATGCAAAATACTTCATCTTACACCTGTCACTCACTCAGAAGCATGTATTATCTCTAGAGCGCCCCCATATAGACAACATATGCATTATTATTATATGATTTAATTTTGGTTGTATAGCTGAAACATTTAAGCTGCAAGCATCTAAACAGTCCTTTTGAATAATTCTCATGTATTTTCCCACAGAACAGTATTCATTTGTAGCAAAGTCCCACACAAGCCCCCCCCCCCCCCCCCCCCCCCCATGATGAAAAGTGGGCTATTTTAAAACTACACCTTGCATTTTCTCAACAATAGCAACCAATGTTTTGGTAAAAGACAGGAACATGAAACTTGCCACAATTATTCATGAGATGTCACTAATAAAATTTACAGACTGAACAGGGATGGAAGAGTTCAGGTTCACAGAGGTCAAAGGTCAAAGGGTACAAAGTTGGCTAATTCTTCTAACACTAGTATATGGAAGAAAGCGAATCTGCTTTATTATCATTATTTTCCAGAATTTTATTACAACCGAATGAAAAGAAATATTTTTGCTATATTTTTCTTAGACTTAATACAACAGTTTTAAATTTAAGTTGACTTTACTCCTATGTTCTAAGACTTCTAATTTTCCCATAATTGAGGTCATTGCACACAAAATACTGCCACAAGGCATATTGTGTAAGCAAGAGCAAAATAGGCATAATTAGCTTATTTGTATGCATAACATCAATGTTAATATACCATTTTGTTGAGAAATGCATACATAATTATATGAGAAAGAGAAAAGCAATTGCACAAATTTTCATATTTATTTTAAGGTGGCGCTCTCCAGTTTCGTACTTTGCATAGGGTTAGAAATTTAAAGAAAAAGAATTAGCCAGGGTTTCCTCACTGGCTGTCCTGGCTATTTAAAAAAGACCTTGTATATCTTAGGCATTGTTAAAAGAACTTTGAATTCCCTTTATTTTGGTGTATGATTGATGGGTGAAATTTGGGTTATAGAGTATACAGCTTGGTCTTACTTAAGATGTGCACCTCTCAAAAAACTGCTAGCTCCGCTTAGTCATTTTCACTTCCTGGACTTCAAAGGTAAAAAAAAAAAAAAAAGAGCCGATAACTTATTTTACTTTTTAGATATTTCGTAATTTATTCATAGTACTTTCAGAGGCTGGTATTGTCTGCTCTGGCAAAATTCGTTTCCCTATTTTAATAACTCCTGAAAATAGTGCACTTTTGACTAATTCAGGCTGATTTTTCGAGTACTTTAGAGCGGCCATTTTGTCTGCCGTGTGCTTAGATCATGTCCAGTGTCCACAAGTACAATATGTAAAGAAATTTCAGCCACAGTACATGAAAGTAACATAGAGGTATGCCAACATTCTCTCCATTGTGCATGTTGCAAATGCAAAATACTTCATCTTACACCTGTCACTCACTCAGAAGCATGTATTATCTCTAGAGCGCCCCCTAAACAGCATGTCAAATATCACTCATTTCAACCAAATAGATGGAAATTATCATGACATGATTGTTTTTGAACCCAAGTTATCTACCTTATTACTACTACATTTGCCTTATAGTCCTATCTGTGCCAGGTGATCGATATATGGCCCACTTGTACCTCTTGTTTACATCGTTGTCTTTTATCTTTTATCTTATAGGAATACATGTTTTTTATTTGGAAGGATTTTATCGATTTTTTTTACCCTTACCATCTATTATTAGCTAAGAACTAAAATCAAGTACAGTGTATAATAAAGTAAGTAGCAGTGATAGAGCTAACACAATCCAAGTTAATGGCATCCATTCCCTATATCCTCATTATAAGAGGGGTTGTCTTATAGAGTTTCCTTATAGAAAGAGACAACTGTATTTTAAAAACCTTGTGCTAATGAAATAAGCTATAGCCTCCTGACTCTACCCTAATGATTGAGGGCATAATTCAGTTTTAATTGTCACATGTTGTTATTTTTTTTCTCAAACATTCAGGGTGTAAGATTGGAAGCATTGCAAAGGATCCGTCATGTACATCAAAAGTTTGTTGTGGGAATTCTTTAAATATTCCCTACTAGAAGCAAAGAGTTTAAAGGGTGACTGGCTTGCAAATTTACTTAATGAAATACTCTACAATGTATTAGTACCATCTATTATTGTTCCATTCATAATTGCGCTTTCCTAGATTTTTTAAGTATGTGGATACATCTTAAAGAGAGTAATTCAGTATTGCTAAAAAGGTTAATTTGCCCCAATTTTCACTCTTGAGTGACTTTTGTATTTTTACCTACCCGTTCATCACACTCAATGTCTTGGACCCTGTTTCACCTGCTCTTATGATACTGGTATGCAGATGCATCTCAAGCAGAGTAACTCAGCCATACAAAAACTAGGTCAATGTGACAAAATTTTTATGTTCAGGTAGCTGTTATATATTTAGTTATCCATTTGTTAAAACCTCAATATCTTGGACCCTATTTTACCTGTACTCATGAAAATTATGTGTATGTATCTCAGGAAGATTGACTCAGCCACATCAAAACAGGTCAGTGTGATCCAATTTTTATGCTTAAGTGAATTTGGTTTTTTCTGCTACATGTTTGTTGCACACTCAATATCTTGGATCCTATCATGTACACATGAAAATGGGTATGTGGATGCATCTCAAGAATAGTATCTGTACCACATCAAAACCAGGTCACTGTGACCTAATTTTAAGGCTTAAGTGGCTTTTATATTTTCAGTTGTATGTAAGTTACACCCACAATATCTTAAACCTTTTTTTCACACATCTATGGCATTGTCGGTAACATTAGAATTCTTTAGAGTATATCAAGTGAGATACAGGGTGGTACATTTTAAAATGGTGTGTAAAGAAGACACAATATTCCTTGGATCCCTTGTTTCTAAAAATAGAGTTATGTTGTGTAATTCTCATGTTTGAAACCAAATTCAGCTGGAATCAGTTTAATTAATATGCAAGAATTATGAATTATAGAAGTAACATGTTATGTATCAGAGTCTGAAAATTATCCTTAGGGCATTTTAAGCATTATGGTACCCAGTGAATTCAGTTTAAAGAAAAAAATTATCCTTAGGACTATTACATTTTAAACATTCATGGTACTTAGGGAATTCAGTTTGTTAAAAAGCTTATTTTTTTCGGGTTCTCGGATAATCTTGAGTTGTAATAAAAATAATACAAAGTAAAAATTGCATCTATCAGTGACTGTCTAACTTTGAAAGTTTCTTTCTTGAGTTCCATGTATGTTTTACTGTAACAGCCATTTAATAAAATGTACCTTTTACTAAATTAATAAAAATACCGTACATTGTAATGGCACAGGCTCCCCATACGCTATGGACATTCTGGACTCTAGCAATGTGACGGTTAGTGGGGATGGTCTAAGTCTCGTACCAGTGAACAAGACAGCCCACTTTGAGGTCAACATGCAGGGATCCACAAAGGGGACTGTAGAAGTGGAAATCACATGTAAGTTATAGTTCAAGAAAAATATATATTTCTTATATATAACTATGAAAGTTAATTTTTCAAGTAAACAAATTTGTTCTTGTTCATATGTAATTTAAATTATGTTGTTAAGTCTTTCCTTATTGATGGAAATTTCATTTATTTTAAGGAAGGAATTATCATTGATTAAAATATTGTGAAACTCTGTTCTTAATTTTTTTTTTTTTAAAGTTTATCTTTCAAGTAGATTTCAGCATAATATTTTGATGAATGATGTATGATCATTGAATTATCTTTGATTATTTTGTTTGTAGTTTTATTTATTGACAGTTGGCAGCACACATTTATTTAACATATCCGACATACTCACATATAACCATGCTAATATAGCTTTTCTAGTTAAAGGAAAATTAACTGCTTATGAGAAAGTGATTTTATTAAATGTAATGAGTAGTAAATTCTGTATTTATCAGTTTTTGCTCCCTTTTGTGAGCGATAATTTCTTGATTTCTTTTCTGCAATCGATGATTTTACTGATCTAAAGGATGTTGCCATATTTGTAAGCTCTTCATCCATGATAGCAATAATTGTTCATACCTGTGATATTTAGTCCATTCTGATTATGCAACAAGATGACAGTCAGTTGAAAGTGACTTAAAGTTTTGATATAGTTGTTCGAAAGTTTGGATTTAATTTGGATATAATTTGATTTCCAAAGAAAACTAACATGTCTTAGCAGTACATCAGAGAATCTTGATATCATTTTGAATTTAAATAATGAATCATTTATAGTTATCTTACCACAGTGAAAAGTGGTAGGTTCTTGGAGTAGGTTGGACAAATCTGATAGCCTTATAAACTGGTTCATCATGTACAGCTTTCCCCTGTTATAATTCACCTTGTTATAACGCGATTCCAGATATAACACAGTACTACTATGGACCCCATGACCAAACTCATACCAATGTATAACAGTAAGGGTTGAAAGAAAACAAGGTGAAACTTAGTCTTATATCTTCATTTCGTTTTAAAAACACCATTATTTTGAATATTTTGATAGTGTCTGCTATACCACAGTTTCATATATTATGCTATTCTTAATATATTGCGGTTCCGTATTTATTGCGGTACTCGGTATAACGCGATTTGGTACATTATGCGGTCGACAGTGATGGACCCCAGCTACTGCATTATAATGAGGGAGAGTTGTAACTCCATAATCTGAATTCATCTTCATTATTTACTTCATAATTTAATTTCGTTGTTCTGTTTGATATTGTTAACAGTTCAGAAATTTACTTTATGCCAATATTGAATTGGTAAACCATTGTATCGGCAATAGACTGGATGCAACCTAGTGTTCTCACAACCATAGCCATCATAGCAATTTTTGTAGCACAGACTGTCAACTTGAATGTTTGAAATTAATCAGCCATATCTTTATAACTGCTCAATGTATTTGAATAAAATTTTGGTATATATTTCCACTCACCTAGTGTATTCATTCAAGGCACATATGAACATAAGAGTTCATTTTCCTTTAACATGCATGTTTTGGCATTGGAAGAGAGAGCTTGCTTCACAGCCTTTTTTAATGTTTCCCACCCTTTTCAGCAAATACAAAAAAAAATTTCAGCAACTTTTCAAGGTTTCAAAACTTATCAGAATTTGTTTGACCTGTGAAAATTTATGTTTTTGATAAAGGGTAAGATAGTTTAAGATTTTCATGTAAAAGTCATTCACATCACTGCCTATAGAATCTTGTATGAAGGGCCAGGCATTGATATAGTTTGAGTAAGAGAAATTTAGTCAGTTGACAAAGTATTTTGATATATGATAGTCTTTCAGCAGAGGGTGTTTGAATACTTCGAACATAATTATGTCAGTAAAAAATACAGTAACACCTGTGTTAATCAGTCACCTCTATGAATTTGAAAGAAGTTCCTCTTAAGTCAGGTGATTGTTTAGTACAGGTTTATTTTGTTATAATTTGGCAATAAGCAAGTGATTGTTTGGTAGAGGTGACATTAGGCATGTAATGCTGTAATTCATGAATCTGAAGATTTTTTAAAATTTAATGTAAAATATATTTTAGTGTAAATTATCATTTAGGTAATAGATAATTTTAAGGCTTAAATAATGAAGTAAGTTTTGCCTTCATCATTGCATGAGCACATTATTATTGAAATATTTTGTTCAAGGCAATTTCATGTATGGGTCAGTGGTGTTGGATTTAAATATACATTTATGTGTCCAAGTATTGCATTTAAATGCATATGTTTGGTGCTTCAGAATCAGAAAGAAATATGTCAAATAAGAATACTGTTTAATTATATTTCTTGCATGAGGATTTGTACAAGATTCAATACAAGAGTGGTGTATGTAGTTCTGTAAATGAAGGTGGTATATTAGCTATGATATTTCATACTATATCAATAGATAAGCATATGATATCAAAACCAGTAGTAAGATTGTTAAAACACATCAGATATTTATATAAACATTGATATCCGCTGCTTTTTCACTCTCAGTCTGTGTTCTTTGAATTGACAAAATAATCAGACTTAGTGATCTGTCTTGTTGCAATTTGTTTTCAGTTTGTTTTATATAAGCATATAAGGGAAGAGTTGCATCTGTTCACTGACAGGTATTGAAGGAAACTGACCACACATTTCAAAGTTGCATCTGTTCACTGACAGGTATTGAAGGAAACTGACCACACATTTCAAAGTTGCATCTATTCACTGACAGGTATTGAAGGAAACTGACCACACATTTCAAAGTTGCATCTGTTCACTGACAGGTATTGAAGGAAACTGACCACACATTTTAAAGTTGCATCTATTCACTGACAGGTATTGAAGGAAACTGACCACACATTTCAAAGTTGCATCTGTTCACTGACAGGTATTGAAGGAAACTGACCACACATTTCAAAGTTGCATCTGTTCACTGACAGGTATTGAAGGAAACTGACCACACATTTCAAAGTTGCATCTGTTCACTGACAGGTATTGAAGGAAACTGACCACACATTTCAAAGTTGCATCTGTTCACTGACAGGTATTGAAGGAAATTGACCACACATTTCAAAGTTGCATCTGTTCATGACAGGTATTGAAGGAAACTGACCACACATATCAAAGTTGCATCTGTTCACTGACAGGTATTGAAGGAAACTGACCACACATTTCAAAGTTCATATAGATTACATCAAAAGCTTTTGATATAGAAAAATGGATTATTTCCCCTTCCAGATGCACCAACATAATCATATTTTACTTCATCAATGCGTACTTATGTAGTAAATGTGAATGTACTGATATATCAGGTTACATAGATAACTTACTGGTAAGTTGTGTGTGCAAAAGAAACTTTTCTGGGTCTTACATTGATAGCAGGACATATGTTCCACTTTTCACTTGATGACACAATATTGAGATTGTATCTTAAAGTTTTTGCACATCTGATACAGTGATGACAATACTTCGTAACACATCTAATATTATAGTGGCAGTATTTCATAACACATCTGATACAGTGGCAGTACTTAAAAACACATCTGATATAGTAATGGTACATCATAACACATTAGGTACAGTGATAGTACTTCATGACACATGTGATACAGATGTGGTACAGTGATGATATTTCATAAAACATTTGATACAGTGGTGGTACTTAATAACACATCTGATACAGTGGCAGTACTTAATAACACATCTGATATAGTGACAGTACTTCATAACACTTTGGCTACAGTGATAGTACTTCATGACACATCTGATACAGTGGTGATACAGTGATGATACTTCGTAAAACATTTGATACAGTGGTGGTACTTAATAACACATCTGATATAGTGACAGTACTTCATAACATCTGATACAGTGACAGTACTCTGTAGTACATCTGATACAGTGGTGGTACTTAATAACACATCTGATGCAGTGGCACAACTTAATAACACATCTGATACAGTGGCAGCACTTCATAACATGATGTGGAGGCAAAGCACTACATTCTGATGTGCTAACAGCCAGAGGTGGTAGCCACACACCATATTTTGATATGGTACCAGCCAGACACCACATTCTGATGTAGCGCTAGACACCACATTCTGATGTGGTACCAGCTAGATGCCACATTCTGATGTGGTACCAGCCGGACACTACATTCTGAAGAACATCTGTTATAAATGAGTACAAAGAAAACAATTGTCCAACATTATTGTGATACCTATTTCTCACACAACATTATTGTGCAGTGGGGAAGAGTGAAGAGTATCCTTACCATTAAGAACATTTACAATGTTGCCATGGTAATGATACTCCAAATTTTAGACTATAATTGATTTTTGGAGATTATAGTTAACTGCTAGGTACATTATCTGTGTTTCCATAATAACAGCTAGGTACATGACCTATGTTTCCATAATAACTGCTAGGTACTTTATGTTTCCGTAATAACTGCCAGGTACATTACCTGTGTTTCTGTAATAACTGCTAGGTACATTATCTGTGTTTCTGTAATAACTGCTAGGTACATTATCTGTGTTTCTGTAATAACTGCTAGGTACATTATCTGTGTTTTCATAATAACTGCAAGGTACTTTATGTTTCCGTAATAACTGCCAGGTACATTACCTGTGTTTCTGTAATAACTGCTAGGCATATTACCTATGTTTTCATAATAACTGCTAGGTATATTACCTGTGTTTCCATAATAACTGCTAGGTATATTACCTGTGTTTTCATAATAACTGCTAGGTATATTACCTGTGTTTTGGGAGACATTATATACCTAAAGAGCAGAGTCTTTGTAGTCAGTAGGTCATAAGAGCAGTTTCCTATCACTAAATTTAGAAGAAAATACTGTAGAGTGACATGTGTTTATAAAGGACACTCAAGGAACCATAAAATTTTTTCCTTTGTAGAGAGTTATCCTCTATATAAAGTACAGTACATAGGTGAAATTAATTAGAAAAGGGGTTATCAATAACACCCTTTATAAACAGGTGTCTTTTATATAAAGGTGTCTTATAGTTTCAGTGTATATGTATTTTGATAAACTGAATTAAACAGCATTGTATTTTAAACTTCTTCGAAAGCTTTACCCTTGGACAAGGCAATATCACTGTGATTCCTGTCTATCAAGGACACTTGAGAGACCACACAGTTTTATCTTTTGTAGATAAGTATCATATATAAATAAAGTTTATCTATTTAAGTGAAATTAAGAAAGGGTTCATTAACATTCTACTCCTAGAGCAGGTGCCCTTTTATGGCATTGTCCGCTAAAACATGTTTCACTACATATATTGTGATAATCTGAATTATAAATCTCTTATTTCGACTTCATTTGAAGCTTTACGTATGACATAAAAAAATTAAATTGATTTTTACCTTTGGTTAGAAAGAGTAATATTTGTAAAAGTATTAGCCAGGTCAGAAGGTCAAAGGTCAGTATTGCTGTTTTATAATCATAATATTGGTTCTTTAATGATTTTGATGGTTTAAATTATGCACAAAAATGAAGCCTCCAGACTTATCAGGTTGCCCTCTCTTGCTGCATCAGCAGTAGATATAAACCTGGTTACTTCAAAATGTAAATAATACCCAGTGGACAACACAAAGATATATTTCAGCCTTATTAAATATCATGTAATGCTTGTGATATTTGTTATAATTAACAATTTTTATATTTTGGAAAGAAAGCATCTTGTTTCCCTTTTTTTTAGAAATTTATTAGAATGTCTCAGCTTTAACAGAATACTAAAAACCTTTACTTTTCTTTGCTCAGGTGAATTTTGAGTTCTAGAATAAAAAGTTGGTTGAAAATACCAATTCTATGTGTAGTGTCCTGAACAAATGTTTTAATTGATTTTGTACAATATATGATACCGTTATACATTTTTTTAGTACCTTTTTTAAAACCTAGCCCCTGTAGACTATACAGTAGACAAAAAAAGTTACTACGAGCATGCATGACTCAATGCTTTTTTCACTAACACTTGTTACTAAGAGATGCAGGGAATTTGATGCACTGTGGAGCAGATTTTATACACAATGTACTTACATTTTTAAGCTTGTTTTATGAGCTTTTTTGGGATTGGGAGGTACAGTAATCTATTTATATCAACACATATTTTCTCTAAATTTATCATTCATATCTTAGTACAGCATATTAATTTTTACTTCTGTTTTGCCTGTATATGAGATATCAGGTTGTTCGCTTTTATTTCACACACACTTCTTACAAGTTTGTGCCTAAACTTCAGACATTTGATTTTGTCAAATTATAGTCAGATTTAAGTTTTTCTTTGGTCATTTGCTTGATTTTATATTTAATTTAAGTCCAGACTCTAGAGCTGTTGAAGGAATCCAGGAGAGCAGTTATTTCTGTTATGAAATTTTAAAAAATGATATTAAGGGTATAAGTTCTCAGTCCAAAATATTTATTGTTACGACTCTATGGTCTAAGAAAAATGTAACAGAAAGAAAGTGAAACCAACAAATCAAGTAAAGATCAATAAGCAATTTATTACTAGTTAATTAAAATGAAAAATCAAAAAGTCACTTACAGTAATGTGTTTTGAAATCCTAATAATCCAATAAGAATGATTGTTCTAATCACAAGTCCTAAATATAGAATGTTCCGAATTCACGGCTGTGTCCTTGAATGTTATGATGTGCTAATTGTCTCCAAAGTCCTGATGTACTAGAAATCTTGATGTGCTGATGTCAAAATGAAGTATTCCAAAATCTCTGAATAAGTTCACATAAATTCCAAAATCATCAATTAAAAATCCAAAATCCAAAAGTTTATGAGCACTGTTATAATCCAATGAATATTTAAAATAATTCCTCTCTTAGAATTTGGAATGAATTTTCACAACTGTAATAGCTCTTTACAAGACTGATGGTAATGTCGAACTGAATAAATGTCCACCAAACATGGCATATATAAAGATTGGTCACATGACAGAATGTTCTAGAACATGTGTCATCTTAATGGAATTTTACTTGTAAACAAAATTCAACCTTGACCTTCAAATTGAGAAAACATATTGATCAAAACAACCTAATTCAAGGACACTAGTTAAACATGTTTTTCCTGATAACATTAAGATTTAAGCAAATATTAAAGTGAAGAAACATTTATAATTTCCTAAAATATTTATAATATTATATAAACATCATACATAACATTAACTAAATAATTTACTTTTTGGTATCATGTAGATTGCTTCCCTTTCTATCACAGAATTACCTCCCTATAAGTAGGTACAGGCAAACCTTGTTATAACATGATGGTTTGGGCCCATTAAATAACATCGTTCTATATGCCGGATCATTTTATAGCAGGACAATTTTACCCAAAGAGAAAGATATTAAAGTCAGGGGTCATGCATTACAGACACAGAAGTTAGTCTAACCACAGCTGCATTGTTTTATCAACAGTATATTTTGTTAAAGGACTGTTTAGAAGGGTGAAAAATAGGTATATTTTTTGCTGTATCATGTAAAAAAAGGCAGTAGAAAACCTGTGCTTTTCGAATAATCCAAACCATTGATTCCGACTCTGCCAGATAATTTGATATAAAGGAATTAATCTATGAACACGGATGAAAAATAGACCTTCACTTTTGATGAATTTCCTGCATGGACATTTTAGCCCACAGAATTACTCATCATTCATCTTGTTTTACTATGATTTCCAATTTAAAAATGACAACTGTTGTTTAAGAGTAGATTGATAAGCTGATGGGTACAGAAGTACTTTGACACTTTGAATATTCTGGTTATTGAAATATAACTGTTAGAATTGTGCAAATCTTTGTCCATACCAGAATTTTGTTTGTTTCTCACAGTATAATATATTTTGCAGCATAAACCTAATCAGTTTACATGAAAATATCGGATATTTACAACTACTAGGATATTTGATGTAATTTTGAAGAGCAGTATTTAGCTATAACACTGACTTGCAAAATTGCACATCACTGTGATGTTAAAAAAGGTCATTTTTTGTTGAAAATTAAGCAAGAATTAAATAGAATTGATTCTAACACCTGTTAATTGGTGTCTCCACGTAAAGAAAGATTAGTGAAGATAATTGTTTATGATCCTTGAAATGATTTGTTTCACATATCCTGAGCAGATTGTTTCAAGCAATTGTTGATGTTAACAACCTGTGCTAAAGATCTCACAGTGAGGTTTAACATGGCTGAAGAGAAAATATTATATTTTTGTGTCAGTATTTACCCAAAAATAGAATTAACTGCATGCAAGCTGTAGGCAATAGATTTCATGTTTTAGTGTAGTAATTCTCTTTATCATTATTACAGATTCTTTGGGATAGCCATATTGATCATGATTTGGACATTCAATATAACTATTGGGGGCTATGACATGGTTATGTTTTATCCAAATTTATGTTGTAATGAATCGTGTCATAGAATGGTTTCCCTGTATTTTGCCAAACAATACATGGTGAAAACATTAAATCTTTATTCATTTTTAGGTGATAATCATTATGATACTGAAAAAATCTGCCTAGTTTTGTTTATTATATATAATTACACAAAATTATATCAATAGATTTATAATTACTTCTTTAAAAGTAATTTTAAACTTAGAAAAATGCTCTTTCAGAATGTTTATTTGCTCAACTTTTTCAGGACCATTAGTACTACAACTGAGTTTTAAATTTCTAGAAAAACCTACAAAACGGAGTCTCTGTGCCGAATGGAGCACTGAATGTTTTTCTGCCCATCATCCATATCTATGTATATTATTTTGATGGAAATATGTGGTTAATGATCCCACATGAATTAATGATCCACATGAACTATTAAAGAAGTGTGAGAATACTTGCATAGTTTATTGCATTTATTATTGCATAAACAAATATGTCCCACTGTCAACATTGAGGTTTTTTTTACCGTATATACATGTACTTGCTTATAAGTTGAGTCCAACTGCAAACTGCACAGATCCAGATCTGCCTTTGCATAATGCGCTGACAGATCTGGATCTGTGCAGTTTGATAGAAGTAATCAGAAGAACAAACAACAAAGATCCTGATCTGCTGGCACATTATGTGATGGCAGCTCAGGGTCCATGTTGTTTGCAATTGGACTCGACTTGTAAGCGAGTATATATGGTATGCATTGTTTTGTTTGATATTGCACAGTAGAGCTTTCCTGCAATATGGTTTAGGTCTTCACATATATATAGTAGAGCTTTAAATTTCACATTTTACATCTTGGCTGGGATTTCCAATTTCTTCACTTTCATTTCTCAATGATTAAAGCTGCATGAGAATATACATACTAGTAGTCATTCAATACTTCACTGGCAAAAGATGCAGTACAGTAACTGATTTTTTGTGCTGAACTTTCAAATACATACTATATCAAAATATATATCAGTTATTTCTTATATTGAATGGCACTCAGAACAATAAATACAAATTTTTTCATGTTTTTGTTGCACATTTAATAACAAAATCTGTGATCCACTTTGTATATTCAACAAAACAGTTAAGAAACTTTATTGCAGATTGCCCCCTCCCCCTAACTCCCCTTCTCCCCCCCCCCACCAAAATGGTTTTTGAAAGTCACATATCTCCAACATCAGTGGCTGTATTTAGCTGAAGCTTTGTTATAAATAGTACTCTAATGTCTAAAGTTTGTACCCAGGAGATCTGTTTGAATATCCTGTCATGCCTGCATACACAGAAAGCTACATCATCCAATGCAGTTCACAGGCAAAGCACTTTGTCCCATTGAATAGATATTAGACTCCATGTCCCATGGAAAAGCTGTGAGACACTATGTCCAGTGGAATAGTTATTATACACCATATCCCATAGAATAGTTACTAGACACCATGTCTCATGGAATAATTATTAGACTATATCCTTTGAAACAGCTAATAGACACCATGTCCCATGGAATAATTATTAGACACCATGTCCCATGGAATAGTTATTAGACACTATGTCCCATGGAATAGTTAATAGATACCATGTCCCATGGAATAGTTAATAGATACCATGTCCCATGGAATAGTTATTAGACACTATGTCCCATGGAATAGTTATTAGACACCATATCCGATGGAATAGTTATTAGACACTATGTCCCATGGAATAGTTAATAGATACCATGTCCCATGGAATAGATAATAGATACCATGTCCCATGGAATAGTTATTAGACACTATGTCCCATGGAATAGTTATTAGACACCATATCCGATGGAATAGTTATTAGACACTATGTCCCATGGAATAGTTAATAGATACCATGTCCCATGGAATAGATAATAGATACCATGTCCCATGGAATAGTTATTAGACACTATGTCCCATAGAATAGTTATTAGACACCATATCCCATGGAATAGTTATTAGACATTATGTCCTATCAAACAGCTATTAAACACCATGTCCCATCAAATAGTTATTAGACACCATATACCATGGAATAGTTATTAGACACCATGTCCCATGGAATAGTTGTTGGACACAATCTCCTGTTTAACAATTATATATATATATATATATATATATATATATATATATATATATATATATATATATATATATATACACACACACACACATACACACACATAAAATTTGAATATGTATTGATAGTTTTTATTAAACTTTTGAACAGAAAACATTTTGACTTGATAACAAATTATTAGGTGTATTTGTTTATATTTGTTTATCTTGTAAAGATTATGAAGCAAGCTTATTGCTTCTCCTATAGTTCTATTCTTGCCTTTTTCATAGGGAACAGTTCTCCTACAGTATTGTCTGGTTGGTACATAGTGCCTGAGCCAAAGATGAGAACACTATAACCACCAAACAACACTGTAGTAGAACTGTTCCCAAGGGAGAAGGCAATAATAGATTTAGTATTTCAAATAACATAATGTCATGTCATATACATCAGCACATGGCAGTAGTGCTAATGGAATATGTAAATGACTGTTGTACTAGCCATTTTGAGTATTCTAGAGTCAAGGAGAAAAATGCATCCTGTCGTAAAATAAATCCCCTAAGTTATCTGATCGGAACTTGAGAATTAATCATGTGATGTACTAAATTACTTCTATGTTTTTGTCAAGCCTTCATTTAGCAGCTGGCAAAACAAAGATAACACTTTTCCAACAGGAATGTTAAGGTTCATTCTTTTATACAAGATAGCTATGGAGGGGTTTGTGTGTCTATGGTGGTGGTGGTATATTATAGACTATAATTGTTCTTAGGCGAGACACCATGTTACATGGAATTCTTGTTTCTTAATGTGTGTACTTTTTGTGTAAAGAGATTGTTACTTTTTTATCCTAAAATCTAATTGATTTTGTACATCATAGAATAATGAATTTACAATCTTAGCACAGATAAAAAGTCAAATATGGGAAATAATAACTTCCCAATTGTTAACAAAGGTATATTTATAACATAGTTTTATTTTGTTAAGTGATGTACAGTTATGTGTTTTATTTTGTTAAGTGATGTCCAGTTATGTAATATGACTCTTGATCAACTGATGTATTGGACAATATTTTCTTTAGATAAAGACATGTATTTTATTTTATTTCACTTACAAGGAATATGTATTAAAATGTCCCAAAGTGCTGTTGAACTTCTTGATAGTGGAACTAGACTAGTGTTTTAAAAGTATTATCATTTGATCATGTGTAAACTTTATATCCAATTTAACGCAACAAAGACCCATCTTTACCATTGCCTTGGTGTATTATCATTTGATCATGTGTATACTTTAAATCCAATTTAACACAACAAAGACCCATTTTTACCATTGCCTTGGTGTATACTCTGTATCCAATTGAACACAAGAAAGACCCATTTTTATTATTGCCTTGGTGTATACTCTAAATCCAATTTAACACAACAAAGACCCATCTTTATCATTGCCTTGGTGTATACTTTATATCCAATTGAACACAACAATGACCCATTTTTACCATTGCCTTGGTGTATACTTTATATCCAATTGAACACAACAATGACCCATTTTTATCATTGCCTTGGTGTATACTTTATATCCAATTTAACACAACAAAGACCCATCTTTACCATTGCCTTGGTGTATACTTTATATCCAATTGAACACAACAATGACCCATCTTTATCATTGCCTTGGTGTATACTCTATATCCAAATGAACACAACAATGACCTATTTTTACCATTGCCTTGGTGTATACTTTATATCCAATTGAACACAATAAAGACCCATTTTTACCATTGCCTTGGTGTATACTTTATAACCAATTGAACACAATAAAGACCCATTTTTACCATTGCCTTGGTGTATACTTTATATCCAAATGAACACAACAAAGACCCATTTTTACCATTGCCTTGGTGTATACTCTATATTCAATTTAACACAATAAAGACACATCTTTACCATTGCCTTGCTATATACTTTATATCCAATTGAACACAACAATGACCCATCTTTACCATTGCCTTGGTGTATACTTTATATCCAATTGAACACAAGAAAGACCCATTTTTACCATTGCCTTGGTGAATACTTTCTATCCAATTGAACACAACAAAGACCCATCTTTACCATTGCCTTGGTGTATACTTTATAACCAATTGAACACAATAAAGACCCATTTTTACCATTGCCTTGGTGTATACTTTATATCCAATGAACACAACAAAGACCCATTTTTACCATTGCCTTGGTGTATACTTTATATCCAAATGAACACAACAAAGACCCATTTTTACCATTGCCTTGGTGTATACTTTATATCCAACTGAACACAACAAAGACCCATCTTTACATTTTGCCTTGGTGTATACTTTAAAACCAATTGAACAACAAAGACCCATTTTTACCATTGCCTTGGTGTATTCTTTCTATCTAATTGAACACAACAAAGACCCATCTTTACCATTGCCTTGGTGTATACTTTATATCCAAATGAACACAACAAAGACCCATTTTTACCATTGTCTTGGTGTATACGTTATATCCAATTGAACACAACAAAGACCCATCTTTACCATTGCCTTGGTGTATACTTTATATCCAAATGAACACAAGAAAGACCCATTTTTACCATTGCCTTGGTGCACCAGTAGCTCAAGATCTATGCTATTTGTTTAGTGTTAATTTTAAACAGCTGAAGCATTAATTATGTGATGACAAAGCTGGTAACTCAGGAGAGGGATTATACTCATATTCCATTCCTCAGTGTAATGTATTTACTATGTACATTTTTCTAAAAGATGTTGCAATAAATATTGTTTAAACTAACTAAAGATATTACAGTAAATATTTGTTTTAACTAAATCTGAATATGTGCCCTCCACAGTTGGATGTAGATTTTAACAAGAATAATGCTGTACCTGGTTTCATTACATGCAATACTTGTTTATGTAATTGCTCATCAAAATGTATGTTCTATTCATTCTGTTCATATTTTTTTTGTTTTGAAGGTATGAGGATATAATCTTTGGAAGATAGTCAAAGGAACATCTTTCATAAATGAACATTATCAACCCAATCTTTTGAATCTGTTTGTATGAATTGATTTATTTTCCTGATCAGAATTATGTCCCTTTCACAACATGATATATCCGTCAGACAACAGTAGTTGTTTCCTTTAGAAAAATGATTTGTCTTCCTTAGACAACCCAATGTGTATCAAGTCTGCTCTGCAGAGGTGTGGAATGTTGCTAATTTGCGCATCATTAATGAAACAACCGATTTCTGTCCTTACTTGGGCGCGGTAACATGTTCGGTATTTTGTGATGGGGACTATTTTCTTCACTGACCAATCACATGAGAGCATGATGACTGTATAAATGTGTACAAGTTCTGGCTGCACATACTTGTCTAACACACAGCGTTCTTTTATTTTTAGTTGAGGTAAGTTAAGTTAAATGCTGCAAACAGAATCTAATCATTTCTTTTCTGTTTTCTTCACTTTTCTATAAATTCTGGCAGCTTGTTTAAAGGTCAGTTATGGACAAAATCTTCAAAATGTGCATATTTCATTCTTTTGATCATAATTATATGTATATTAAAACTCTGTTTCTTTGGTACAATTTGCTCTAACCACATTCCCAAAATTTATTGTTAAAATTATTGAATAGGTAAATTGTCACAAATTTCAGACTGCATTACCTCCCTTGACCAAGGTTGTTGTTTTTTTTTTTTTTTTTTTTTTTTATTGTTGTGTGTGACGTTATTGTAGAATGAGCTGAACAGCCACTAATGTGGAAGTGTATTGATTTTATGGGCATTTCAAGTAAAACTGACAGATTTTGGACAGTATACTGTTACAAATTGAAATAAAAAATAAAAAAAAGGACTATTACTACTTCCCTTTTTAGTTTCTAAATAAAGAAAGAGACAGAAGATAGGGATGGACCGGGTTACACTGTGTCAGACTGGAAATTATTACACAGAACTTTCCAAGTAGGTCATATTCGATCTGATTTTTTTTAAGCATATTACAAGCAATCAGAATCATCACAAATTATTGTAAACATTGAAATAACACTTTAGACATCATTTAGACAATCATTGGAGGAAAAAAATGAGAAAGTGAGAAAGAGAATATTGAAAGTTTAACTGCAAACACATAATTTTATTAAATCCTTTCTTTATCAATTTATATTGGAGAAATAAGAGCAGAAAATATCAAGTAGAACATGGAAAAATATTATATTGGGAGATAAGGGGTAATATTTAAATTGGTTGGGGTCCCCGATGCCCCGATGTACCATTTCAAAGAACTGCAGTTATTGTCGATAATTCTGACTAAAAATAGGGATCCAATGTATTTATTTTCTCAATGTGGTGTATATAATGAAATATAATGAATATAATATATAATGAAATTGAGCTCATGTTTCTGCATTTGAATGCACAGTATTTTCATAATTCTTCCACTAATTGTCTTGATTTTTTTTTTGATTTTTTTTTTTTTACTCTCCATTTATCATTGATCATATTGACCATAGGTGAAGCAATAGTAAATTCAGTTTCTTAAATTTCCATAGAATCACTGTTTATTTTATAACCTATCAGAAATTTCCAACACCATAATCTCTATGTTGTTGAGTTCTTTGTTTAAGTGATGATACATAACTTGCGCATACATATCAATGGCAGGTAATACCTGCATCAGCTTTTGTAAGGATCATACTTTTAAATGCAATTATTTATAAACGATGCAAAAAAACTGTATAATGAGGAATATGGGTTTTAAGGTATTTAAATTTAAACAAACATCCATAATTGACCTTTAATCACTGAGCATAGGATGGAATGATGTAACACTCTTTTCTGTTGACTCATTTTTCTCACAATAAAACATATGCATTAATTTTAATTGTGTATCTGTTAATGGCATGTTAATCACTGACATGCATTTTTGAAAAGAAGAACATGTATATTGCATGATAAATGTTCAAGCAGAACTGATTTATTCTTTTTAATAGTCTTTTCTGTGTAAAAGTCGTACAGCAATATAAAAGTATTTATACCTGTCTAGAACTTTTAATGCTTTACAATAACAGTCTGCATCTATTTTTAAAACCTTTTAATGTCACATAGATGGCGAGGAAAATGCAGTTTGTATCTTAGCTGTAAACTTTATGGAATTTATGATTCAAATTGCCCATAATTGGTAACTGATTTCTGTAAATGTAATGTTTTTTTCCAGCTCCTACAGGCAAAAGGGTACCACACCGCATCCTTCCTCAAAAAAAGGGGTTAAACAAAGTGGAATATATTCCAACACAAACAGGTTGGTTCAGATAAATGTATCAAGATCCATAACCTCCATTAAGGTGGGTATTGTAGTGGACATCCATCTGTGTGCCTAAGCATCAGTTCATCTGTGTGTCTAAGCATCTGTCCATCTGTGTGATTAAGCATCAGTCCATCTGTGTGATTAAGCATCAGTCCATCTGTGTTCCTAAGCATCAATCCATCTGTGTGCCTTAGCATCAGTCCATCTGTGTGCCTAAGCATCAGTCCATCTGTTTGTTTCTGGGTTCCTTCATCTAAATGTGACCATCCCCACCATACGCATCTTTTGTACAAATTGACCATATTGTCTGCAGCACACTTTTGTGAGCAATTATAAGGTGGAAATAATATTGATTTTACTAATGTATGTATGCATTATCACATAAATGTTTACATAATGTCCAGCAACTCCAATAACACGTTTTAAGTTAGGAACTTTAAGGTATGAGTGAATGTTTGTGGAGTGTTTATAGATGTACACACATCTCATGGCTGCTGATCATAACCTACAACATTACAATCTTGTAAACCCAGTAAATTATATTTTACCTTGTCTTCAATGTTTTTTTATTTTCTTTTGTTTTCTGTGTACGGTAGTTAATAAATGCCTTGTGCACAAACTGCTGGTATATTATAAGCAAGTTTATGATCCTGTTGAATACTAAATGGAAAATAGTTGGATGGACCACTGTAAGAATTATCAGAAGAATGATACTGTCAATTAGATTTTCTCACATAGTATTTACTTCTATTGAATTAGTATGTGACATGTATATAAATAGTCACATATGCATATTTTTAAAGTAATGAGTTATACTAACAGTGACAGATCTGCAAAATCAAATCTCTCGGAACTAGTTGTTTTGAAATATGAAAACACAACATTTAATTAGTTGCTGTAAAATAAATTGTTTTCAGTATCAGTTCTGTTTATTTAATACTTTAGATCAAATGCCAGTTGAAGTTCAGGATGATATTATTTCACTATGTTTAATTCAGATGGAATCTGAGTGTTAACTCAGTGTGACACTTTTACTAGTTTAAGCAAAATGTTCAAATGTTCCACTTAAAGTTCTACTGCTGCTTACATATAAATTTTTCAGGAGACCACAAAATAAATGTACTCTACTGTGGTCAGCTGGTCAAGGGATCTCCATTTCTGTGTAAAGTGTATGATGCTGGATCAGTCATTGTGTCCAAAATGCCACACTACACCATCATTGAAAATGAAGTCAAATTTGACAGTAAGTATAAAAGCCATCACATAAAGAAGTGGGTTGGTGTAAGATATAGCAGTCTTTATGATACAGTTAAGGTACAGAGTATCACAGTTTTAAAACGTGTCCTATATATTGGATGTTACATATAATATCATTTCATACAGTGAAGTATTATAATACGCATTAGGAAGTAGAATGTACTGCCATGCCTAGTTGTATACTCCCTTTTTATGGGGAGCAATTCATAAAATTAGAAAAATGCTCTTCTTACATCATATGATAAATATAATCCTAAATTTGTGCTAATTTCATTTATGAAAACTGAACAATTTAAATATTTCTATCACCCAGGCTGGCAGGTATGATGTGGTAGTGATGATTGTAGGACATCTTTTTTGTTACAAAATGAGGACATTGTTACAAAATTAGGACATTGCAACTGTGGCAGTGGACCTTATCAGAAATTCACAAGCATCATGGGTAAAATAGTGGAAGACAAAATTATGCCATTTTTGTGTACTCCAATACTCGTAGTGATGTACTTTATGGTTTGAAATTATAAATTGTCGGGCCAATATCTGCAGTTATAAGGGCTGATTCCAGGTACCTTTAGAGATATTAAATGTAAATTTGCCAATTATAAATAAAGAAAACTTTAAAAGGGGATAAAAATGATGCCTATCAGTCACGGTAAAATGATGGTTCCAATCTAGCCAATCCATTTCTGATTGAATGCATGGCCTTAGCTCTGAAATATGTCATATTGAGTGTTTATGAAGCTTCTGTGTGTTTGTAAGTTGTAAGTGTGTATGAGAGAGAGAGAGAGAGAGAGAGAGAGAGAGAGAGAGAGAGAGAGAGAGAGAGAGAGAGAGAGAGAGAAAAAAGAGAGAGAGAGAGAGAGAGATTTGAAAATTACCAGGTTACAAACTTGATAAGTAAGCATGTTTGTACTAAATGATAAAACTAAAAGCCAGATCTTGACATCTGTATTTCAATACATCATATTTATTTTTTCTCACAGTAAGTGATAGTTATGAAAGTAGATTAATTTAAAAACAACATTGACTGTCTGAATCCAAAGTCATCAAATGCAATGTCTACAAAAAGCAACCATTATTACACTGGGTATCACTGTAGTAGATCAGCTGATTGTGACCTTGAAACAAATTCAAACATTTAACAAGCTTTTTGGTGAGCAATATTGGATCTCTGAATCTTTCATGCTTGATTGACCCTAATGGCTCGATTTTGTTGGTGTTCATCATTTTGTGAAACAAATTATAGTTTGTTTCTTGTCTGTCGATTAGTTGTATGCTTTTTAATTGCTGATCACAAGTGCCCATCATTGTAGATGCAATCAAAAATGGCATCATCATGTCTTCCAATTGATTTTACCCATGATGCTTTGTGAATTTCCGATGCAGTCCATTGAAGTGGTCAAAGTCAATACATTTTCTAGAAAATATATCAGCTTTTGCCAAGGGTCATCAACCTAGTTTGTGAGTCGATGTGGAATAAAGTGGATCCATGATCCTTGGCTAGCAAAGATGATAATAAATATATAGATTAATGGCTACCTACTTGTTTTGAACATTTTTTCCTTAATCCTGTGGGAACCTGCCTACTTCAAAACTTGTTCAGACATTTACGTTTATTTTGGTAAATTAGCAAGTCTTTGTTTTCAATATAATTCAATTTATTTGCAGTTGATGCATCCAGCGCAGGTTCAGGGAATATTGAGATAATGGTGAATGGCGGGAAAATTGCCTGTAAGGTTCAGAACCACGGCAAGTACAAGTTTACTGCTTCCTTCATCCCAAATGTGGCGGAGCCTCATATGGTGGAAATGAAATTCAACTCTGTTCCTGTGGAGGGTAAGAGTATAGTGATGTATATTAGTCTGATGTTTATATAACTCCTCAACTTAAGTGTACACTTCAATAAAAAATATTGTGTCCATCGTACACTATATGTTTCAAGGTTTTGTAAAATAATTTCTTGAAAATTAACAATATTCTTGATATAAATGATTTGAAATACATTGCCCCCTCCCCTCGTATAAGCCCACCCCTTCTGCAGCATGAAAGTGGCTATATAAGAGGGGTGGCCTTTCTAGATTGGGATCACACATATGTGAGTAACAATTACATATAAAGTATGAATGGTGTAACAAATTTGTAAATATTGAATATTTTCATTTAAAAATCACAGGGATGTTATGGAATCAATGTGATAAAACTTATATCAATGTTATTTTAAATAATTATGAATAATCATCAACCGTGGTGCAAAACCACCTTGTCAATAAAATCATAGCACAAACATCTGGCTGTAACTATCACTGTCCATCAATTCCATTTTCCCAATGCAGTAGAATGTATATTGATAATGTTTCTTTGAATCTTTCCAACATCAGATTTCTCAGTAGTCATCAAAAGACACTCTCTTTTCATTAGTTGAACTGCTTTCACTTTTCCTTGTAAATTGAGAATATATGACAACATTTTGAACTTTTTGCAACAACTTTTTCCTTCATTGGCAGTTTGTATTTAGTTATTACATGAGATGCTCTGTATTTACAAAGGAAGTGAACTTGTCACATGGTTGACTGGTTTTTAGTCTGCTACCTTTCAGTTACATTTTGTAATCCACGAGAGAGAATCTACAACGACTAACATACTATTTTTAGCTCTACTGGTCATAGACCAGAAGAGCTTATGTCCATGATTCATACATAATTTCTGAAATACATAATAATTTAGTTGGAGTATGTGCTGAGGTGAAGACATAGGTAAATATGAGACAGGAACTTTGCTTTCTGCTTTCTTCACATTCACCTAATTAATTTTCTTCTTTGTTAAGACTTATCTCAGTGCTGTTAATTAATTTATTTTTTGTAGGCATCAATTTCTCCATCAATTACATTACCCAATCATATTAACATTAGGAAATGCTTTGGCTACCTCCAGAATCCAGCCCTCCCATAGACTTTAAAAATTCTCCTTGTCTAAACTTTGTATAGACAAAGGGAAGTTACTCTTACAGATTACCTCCCCTTACACCACTAGGTGGCACACGATATGCCAGATATAGCCAGTTTACACTTTGGCTGTAACCTATCAACAGGCCTTCGTGAATCCATAGGATTTATATTTTTTCTGTTTGCCATCCAACATTTCTTTTTGGTGGTACAGTAAGTCACACAATCATTGTGTATAGGGCTTACTATATTTTTGTGCATTTTGGTGAATTTTATATTTTTGAGTTTCATTACCGGTTTATTATTATACACATGTATGCAATCGGGAACTCCATTTTCACAGCAGCATTGTAATCGCACAACACAATTTCATTCGTAGGATGACTCACGTTTACCTATTCGAACAGGATATGATATATTTATGATATTATCAGTTAATATTTAGTTACTGCTTTGTTATTGTTGTGTGATTTGATCGGTAACTCTGTTATTCACACTTTGACTTACAGACTAATGTTTTTAATTAGGACGTCTCGGAAATGCGTGTTCACCTAATTTGACATTGTAATTTCGATATTCGGTAGCCACTATCTCATTTTATACTTTGCACTTGTTGTGTTTTTCTATATCTTCTGATAGTCTGGAACAAGATGGCTATCAAATCTAAAATGTGCAGTAGATTTACGATTGTGCGCGATAATCATAAATCCTGTCTTGCATGTACAAAGCATTTGTCGTCTGACACTTTCAAAATTTGTGCGGGCCAGATTTAAATCTGTTGAGCAGGACATTCTGAGCTTGTATCCTGTCAGATTACCTAGAACAATGACCATGACCATGACACCAACGCCAGCGGAGACCTGGCCATTGGATCTCGGAGGAAATATCAAATCTTGCACATCTATATTATTTACAAAGCTCTGTCGATGAGAATGTTGACTAGCGAGTATGACTAAGGCTCATTGTGCAAATTTAGGCAACCCACTGGGTATTAGTCCAGCTTTCTGCCCGAGTATGATTTTGGGATGAAGCTGGGCATATGTGAGTGTTTTATGATTTTGACGGCCAACCGCGATAGCAAATTTCTCATAGCAATACATTTGCTGTCCTGGCTGTCGACTGACCCATCCAGCCGTCTGGCCAGCAAGTTTCTCATAGTAATATATTTGCCGTCTCAGCTGCCGACTGACCCATCCGGCCAGCAGGTTTCTCATAGAAATATATTTGCCATCCCAACTGCCTACCGACCCGTCTGGCCAGCAAGTTTCTCGTAGTAATATATTTACCGTCCTGGCTGCTGACCGACCCATCCAGCACTCCAATCAGCAAGTTTCTCATAGTAATATATTTGCCGTCCCAGCTGTTGACCAACCCGTCCAGCTGTCTGGTCAGCAAGTTTCTTATAGTTATATATTTGCCATTCTGGCTGCTGACCAACCTGTCCAGCCATCCGGACACATGAGACATAGTCCGGGTTCCGCTTTTTTGAAACATCGTTCGTCTGTGCTGTCAGCAATGATCTCTTGTGCAGTATTCTTCCTCCTCTTGCCAAGTCTCCTAACGTTAATGTGATTGAGTAATGTGTTTGACAGGGAAAAGAATTTTTTTAGTAAATTATGCTTCTCTGAAAATACTTACCCAATCACATTACTATAAATCCCTCCCAAATGCTCTGCAGTGCGAGCATCCTGTCTCAGACATTGCTCAAGTTTAAACTGGCTATATTTAGCATATGGTGTGCCACCTAGTGGGTAAGGTGAGTTAATCTGTAAGAGTTACTTCCCTTTGTCTACGGGGATACGTTTTCAAGTCTATGGGAGGGCTGGATTCCAGAGGTAGCAGAAGTAATTCCTAATGTTCATGTGATTGGGTAAGTATTTTCGGAGAAACATAATTTACGATAAAATTTCCTTTTTGTGGTTCTTCAGGTACATTACCTGATTATAATACCTTAGGAGTACAACCACTACCTTGCAAATCCAGCACTCCGAGGCTAGATTTTAGCCATACAAAAAAGCTAAAAATTGTTTGCCCACTTAGCTGGGAGTCGGGCAAGAGTGCTCTTCCCTTGGATAGAAGGATTACCTCCAAATTCTGTCCATACTTTAGTTATTACTTCAGCTTGTGCTAGGAAGCACTCTCTTTTAGAGACCTGCCAGACCTGTTATCAGTTCGAGCCTTTTCATGTTGGGGGCAAGTTTGAGGAGTTTTCTCCTCAAACAAGGAAGTATATTCCCTCAATATTTCTATCTATTTCTTGCTCATTTCTATCCAAGAAGAAGTTTCTCACTTTATTAGTCTAACTTTGTTATGCAATATACATTTCATCCCCATTTTGATTATCTGCCATATGGTCAGAAGTATGTTCTTTCAGATAATGTGTACTTGACCTAATATATGAATTCTGACACTAATTGTCTAATAGTTACAGACCAAAAAGATCATGCATGTAATTTTCATAGACATTTGTGTTGGTCATTAGCATCCCCTTCAAAGAAAGTTTACATGATGCTTGACTGATTTCACCTGTATAGGCTTTTGCTTTGCACTCTGTACTTATAGGTGTCAACACAATGGGCAGCACTAAATGGTTAGAGTTCAAGCGCTTTAAGCTGACTGAGGATAACCAGGCTACATGTCTGGAATGTATGGGGTATGATTCAAGTCATACATCTGACATTTACACACTTTAGACAGAATCTTTGGGCTACAGTTTTGGCCAGACAGTATTCATGGAATATGGGGAAAGTGAAATAGTACACTATCGGAAAGGAGCATGCCATTAGTATTGCTGTTGATGCTGCGTCAGTGAAGAAATTTCATTTGGCAGAAACATTGAAAGTGGAAACTTCACCGGTGCAAAGAAAATCAAATGGACTATTTCAGCACAGGTGTCACACACATCTCAATGATTGGAACAGATAATTTTGGCAGTACCTTTAGGACCAATTCCAACTAGGTATGTTATCCCATCAGGACCTTTAACGACTCTTGAGGCTGATCAGCAGCGGGTAATTTCGGTTCTGATATGGCCTTATAGATACAGGGAGCGACCAGTTACAGTGATCTAATATCCCCTAACCCATCCCGGCAACATGAACCTGGCACCACAATGAAGGAAATGATGACCCTGCTCAATCATGACTGGGCTCTGCCATCAGATGTGGATCATTTACAGTCAACACTCAATTTGATATGGCCTTTACTTGTGTATGAATGGACTGGTTATGGTGATCCAGTATCATGTATTACATCCCAGCTTCATAACACTGGCATCAAAGAGCACATGGCCTGTACTCAGAGTGCCAATATAGACCATGGTCTGTCCATGACCAGTATATTGCCATGGTGTTCAGGCCCATGACAGACCATATTGTTCTATGGCCAGTATAATGTGACAGTGCCCACTTGACAATATGGACCCAGTGCAGTCCATGACCATCATGGATCCATTTAGGCCAAGGGCCATTACGGATCCATACCGTTCCATTACAATCAAGGACCAATACCTAATGGATCCAGCATGGGTCATGGTCTACCAACCCAGCTACAGTGACAATACAGTCTCGTATGCCAGGCACCATGTTCAAACCAGAGATGATGCACACAATGTACAGCAAACAACTTTCGCTGAATTATGGCCCATTATGACTTACCAGTACAGTACCATCTATAGCAATGTTATAGTCTTGGATGCCAGATACCATGCCCAGGCATTTAATGATTCATTCAGTGATCATCTGGAGCTTACAGTATCTCAATCTGGATGTTCTCCTTGTCTCATTCGCTGTCAGCCTTGGTACCACACAGTTTTTTCATACTAAGGTCTCAACCATTGACAAGACATTGCATACCTGGGAATGTCAAACACACACTGGTTCATATGGTCTGGAAGCCCTTTCTAGATTCACAAGTACTGATTTGTAATATTGTTGCACAGGGATCTATACTCAACTTGATATCCATGGCTTTATTTCAGCAATCTAAACACAACCCAGTCTCACCTGCCAATAGCCCCAAGAGGCAACAGTGGTTTCAATATGTTGTCACAATAGGACCCTAGCTTTACTTGGTTTTCATGGCTATTTTCTCAGTATTTGAAATTGTCTAAACCCTCACATAGAGAACCCCATTGGCACTCTTGCTGGAGAGTCAATCCCATGTATGGCTAATTCAGTAAAAGAGCAGCTCAACACTCACTTATCTCATGCCATAGCTGCATCTTTTATTCTCCAGCTGGCTAAAGAGATGCATTTCTCCACACCTGCTATCTGGGCAATCATCACATAACCATTTTTAGATCACAACAGGGTCAAACTTCACATGCCCAATGACCCAAGGGTATGTCCTTATTTTCTTTAGAGAGATCAAAGAAACAGCAAGGACCTTCCAAGGCATGAACATTATGTGGCACATCCCTTCCCATCATCTTGATTCCATCAGCATTAATGCCATAATTATACTTCCTAACTTCCTGTTTGGAGGAAGTAAAATTTTCCATGTAATGGGAGATCTGTGGATGATACAGGTGTTTTGGAGGGCCTCTAGGCCATGTTTTGTGCCCCTACTTCGTTATAGTGTTACTCATTGCAGACATCCCAAGAGACCTGTACAAAGTGGACGTCTTGCAGCAGATATAACACTCCATTCAGGGACAGAGTATACTTATTCAGGGCACTCCCTTTTGATCTGAATATCAGTCCTTTGGTCTTCATGAGAATTATGGACATTCGTGTTGCTCTTCAGAACTACCGTATATACTCACATATAAGCCAAATAATTTCGGAAAAAATAAAAGCCTGGAACAAGGGGGGTTGGCTTATTCATGGGACAAGGTCTAAACTTGAAAATTTTTAAGTTTTCTAGTTGACTACCAGTATATATTGCAGTTAGCCAGGAAACCTTGGTACAGGAGGTCCTGAAGGTTCAGGTTAGACAAGCCGTTAGCCAGGAAATCTTAGTACAGGAGGACCTGGGGGTTCAGGTTAGACAAAAACGGATAATGTTTTATGGGTCGGGATATCCCAGGTCATGCACTTTTTAATGTTTTTACCTATTCAGTTTGGGGGCTCGGCTTATATGTGAATGGGCCCCTATGCGAGTATATACGGTACTTTCATGTCAGTGACTTCCAGCTATCGTATTGACATTCTACAAAAGCACCAGGTTCAATATATTATAGATCAAGGCATAAAATCCCTTCTTTCACTTCTCTGCCTTGGATTCCTTATGAACAAGGACAAATCAGTTATGGTACCATTTCATCATTTTACCTACGGAGTATAGAGTTCAAAATGCACGGGGGTTGTCCAGGTGGCTGAGTGGTCTAAGACACTTGCCTTTACAGATCACTCACATTTCACTTCTGTGTGGGTTTGATTCTAGGCTCGCCCAACATGGGTATGTGAGAAAGCTTGCCAGTAGCTTCCCATGGATTGGTGATTCTTCTCAGGGTCTTCCCGTGTTCTTCCTCGGTCAGATATACTGGTTGCCACATATAGCCTATCATGTGCCGAAAAATGGCATTAAACCCACAAAACCACAAACCACAATCAAAATGGATGTGACCAGGGCCTGTCTCCCTCAAGAACATGTATTGAATCATCTTCTGGCCTCTTCTACTTGCTGAAGAGTTGCATCTCAGTCCAGGAATTTCTTCACCTGTTGGGTCTCCTCAATGCAGCAGTGGATCTCATTATCATGGGCATCTGTTTATGAGATCACAGTAATGATTATCTTGTCTCAGTGGCAGCCAAAGCTATGCCTGCATGGTCAAGAAATCCCAGTTTTGGGATACCAGACGTCCCATATCAGGAAATAGGAGAACATAACATGGTTTATAGCAGGTATTCACATGCATATTCAGCCTCTGGGAATTTGTATCTGTATGGATGCCAGTATGGTGGGATTGGATGCCCACCTCCTGCCCTCATTTTGGGAAGTGAGGGGTGTGGCTCCGTCCGGAGCATTCATTGCCTATTAATCCTCTGAAGACGAAGGCCATAGTCTATGCATTTCCAGAGATGCTGCCAGGGTGCGCGAAATTCTCCAAATTTCTACGAATTCATGCACTTGGAAAGCAGTGATGTGTGAGAACTCTCACAAAATAGTTCAAAGTTGCACATATAAAAGTGCACTCTACACAGTGTACAATTTGTATTTAACTTTTATGATAAACTGAATAAATAAGAATCTAAAAAGAAATTAAAAAGTAAGGATATTTATATAATCAATATACCTCTGTGCATACCAAAGTCTGTAGATGTACGTTAATACAAAATTATGCTTGGAAATCCCTCATATTATTTACATCGGAAACACGTTTGTCCTGGAGGGGTTGTGCAATTGATGCCCTTTCCTCTCATTTGCGCATGCACAAATTTTAGTCCATTTCTGGAAGGAGAGATCATTATAGTCAAGCATTGCTGGCTAATTTCAAGTTTGTGGTGGTGCAAATGTGCAAAGTGAATGGCAGAATGAAGAAAGTGAATGATAAAATGGAGTTTCTCGCCAAATCGAGGACAATAATTCTAAAACATCATATGCTGGGTTAGATAAACCACCAAGGAAGAAACCAAAATTGGATGCAAAGTTTCTGAAATATTGGCTGTTACAGTACCTATGATTACAACACAATATCAAGACCGGAAGTACGATTGTGTAATATTCGCAAATGTTGTGGGAAAAGTTATCCTTTCATGTTGGAAATCAGCTGTTTGAAATTTAGGATGTCAATTCTAGCACGACATGCCGAGTCACCAGATGATTTGCATTTTGGAGCAGAGATATCCATGAGACAATATGTGTGAACTGTGTAAAATTCTACAAAACAACCACAAAGTTCAGATCCCAACTTGTTGAAACTGGATATGCTAGCTCTGCATGTGTCCCATTCAGATGGCAGACTGTAAAAGGGGGTTCTCAGCACAGAATAATATTCATACACAGATAAGGAACAGATTAAGCTCAGAAACAATCAATAGATTAATGCTTACACAATTAGAAGGGACATCTTTTGAGGATTTTTATTTCAGTAGAGCCATAACAGAGGGGAGCAGGAAGAAATGAGAGATGGATATTTAAGTGTTGGGTAAATATTGAACTATGGCCATTTCACACATACACACACCTTTTTTTTGTCTACTCTTCTCTTCTTTTGGTGACAAGGGAGGAGATACCTCCTTTAGATAAAATTCTGGCAGCATCTCTGCATTTCAGTTGTGGCAGGAGATCTGTCTGGAAAAGTATTCTCATTCTTCTACCTTCACTGTGATAATTACATCAGAAGGCAAGGGAGAACAGAATGCCTTGATCTCTGCCTTCTGGTTTGGGATTTTCTCAGTCGTCAACAAATCCACATCCAAGCCTGCCATGTACAGGGCATACTCCTTGTCCTACTGGACTCATTTTCCTGATGGAATCAGCTAATCCAAACCAAATGGTCTTTTCACCCCTTGGTATTCAGACACGTATGCATAGGGTTGACCACTCGTGGATTTATTTTCAACACAGGGGAGTGCAAGGCTACCAACCTTTGTCTCCAGTCCCAGGTCCAAAGGCATGAACAGTCAATGCTCTTTCCAAGAACTGGAACAGTCACGATGCATATGTATTCCATTCAGTTTCTCTAATCCCAAAGGTCTTGCAAAAAGTAAGGGAATCAGAGTGCTGTTGGATTCTGATTGCTCCCCTCAAGAGGGAAAAGTCAGGGATAATGATCTATTAAGCTTGGGAGGGGCAATTCCAAGGAAAATCATGGTTTTTCCTCACCAACACATTCAACTTCAATGGTAGGTGTTTCATCTGAACCCAGAACTGTCAAACCTGTATATCTGGATCATATCAAACAAGTACTCGGGGGGCAAATGTTTCTCAAACATAGTGGTAGACTGAATCGCTTGGGCATGAAGTGGAGAGTGTGCTTCCAGTGGTTTGAGTAGGAGCACGTCACTTTGCTTAAAGCCTTGATATCACAGACAGCTAACTTTCTCCTGTGGTTTTTCAAGGATAATAAGGTAGCACCCATCACCATAAAAGACTTGGGCCTTGTTTTCTGAAATGGAATCTGCCATAGGTTCTGACATTGCTGAATGAAGAACCGTTTGAACCTTGATTCATCTCTTGTATAAAACCTACTTCCTAGTTGTTAGCTACATCAGACAGAATCACTGAGATGCGCATTTGTTGGTCAATCTGAACTATCTGCAGCTTCATTGGGATAGTTCAATTTCACTCATGATGGCTCTTGCTGTTGTTGTCAAGAACAGGCTCCCACTCATGGGGGAATCAGTCCTTTGATGTGAAACCTCTTTCCTTGGTGTACCCTTTGCCTCAGTGGCATCTACTGGACCCTGTAAGGACTTTGAAATGTTACCTTAAATGAACGGGGCCAGTTTCAAGAGAAAGATCTCATTTATTTCTACCAGTGAAGGAAGGAAGGGTAAATATTCTAGTACAGGCTGTATTGTCCAGGATATGATGGGTTATTCGATGTACATATATCTGTCATCTGTTGTCCAAGGTCCATCCATCCATTAGCACAAGTTTGTTATCATACTATTCTCCCGGGTTGTTATATTGCCTCCTAAACTAATTAAAGGATTGCCATGAAACTTTACACACACATTCATCCCATGGCCTAATTGGGCCTAAATGAAAATGGTGCCACTCGGACATAAAATATGGCTGCCATGGTGGCCGTCTTGAAAATCTTCTTTTCTCAACTCCTCCAGAATGGATGGTCTTATCAACATGGGGTTTTCACTAAAAGACTTTTTTATGATGTCTAGTTGCTCCTAAATATAAATGGTGCTGATCTAAAGTCTAATATGGCCATGATGGCAGCCATCTTGAAACTTTTGTTATCGCTGCTACTCCTGAATGGAAAGTCATATTGACATTAGGTTTCCACCAAGAAACTTCTGATGATATCTAGTTGGTTCTAGATGAAACTGGTGCCAATCTGACATCCAATATTGCCACCACAGTGGTCATCTTGAAAATCTTGTTATTGCTACTTCTCCTAGATGGCTGGTCATATGGACATTATGCTTTCGCTAAAAGACTTTTTAAGATATCTAGTTGGTCGTAAATGGAAATAGTACCAATCTGATCTCTAACATGGCCACCATGACACCCTTCTTAAAAATCTTATCGTTACTCCTCCAAAACAGAAAGTAATATCAACATAGGGTTTTCATCAGAAGACTTGATATGATGTTTTGTTGGTCCTAAATGAAAATGGTGCTGATCTGACATCCAATATGTCCACCACAGCAGCTAATTTGAAAATCTTGTTATCACTGAAGAATATCAGAGATGATTTCAACACTCAGCAGTTAAAAGGAAGAAACGGTCTTATCTTAAATTCCAGGACATTCTGTTCAACCAATAGAGCATCAGTCTCTTCAAGGGATTCATGTTTTTTGGCTAAAATCTAGCTTGAGAGGGCTGAATTTGTGAGGTAGTGGTGGTACTACTAAAGGTTTTATGACTGGGTAAGTATTATTGAAGAAACATATTTTACATAAAATATTGGTTTTTGCAAAAGCTACTTTTTTTTAAGCTACTTAAATTTGTTGATTGAGAAAGGGGTCTTACTGTTTCTACAGTGGGATCATTGTTTATTGGATCCTTAAATTAGCAGCTACAAAATCCATGAAAAATGGTACCCCACAAAAATGTATACTACAAAAAGGGTTGACATTTGACTGAGAGGCAAAAGATATTTATGAAATAACTGTGGTGTCATTATTTTAAAATATAAATTCTGTCCAGATAGGTTTAAGTTGCTTTTTTTCTCATCTGTTGTAACTTTTATAAGTAATCTGACAAAATTTTGTTTTATATTTGTATATTATTCATGTTGGTCTATCATGATGACTATCACCAATTTCACTTATATTTGTATATTACTCATGTTGGTTTATCATAAAGACTATCACCTATTGGGATATTTGTATACCAGTATTACT
Source organism: Margaritifera margaritifera (assembly GCA_029931535.1). Taxonomy (NCBI): domain Eukaryota; kingdom Metazoa; phylum Mollusca; class Bivalvia; order Unionida; family Margaritiferidae; genus Margaritifera; species Margaritifera margaritifera. Next base: position 1,346,809 of record JAQPZY010001220.1, read on the forward strand.
CATGTTGGTCTATCATGATGACTATCACCAATTGGGATATTTTTATACTAGTATCACTCATGTTGGTCTATCATGATGACTATCACCAATTGGGATATTTTTATACTAGTATCACTCATGTTGGTCTATCATGATGACTGTCACCAATTGGGATATTTTTATACTAGTATCACTCATGTTGGTCTATCATGATGACTATCACCAATTGGGATATTTGTATATTACTCATGTTGATCTATCATGATATCCTCAGTTTTGCTATTTGGATATTACTTATGTTGATCAGGGGCCCCAGGTGGCCAATTGGTGTAAGGCGCATGCCTTTACCAATCACTGCCGTCTCACCTCTGTCTGTGTGGGTTCGAGTCTCGGGCTCGGCCAATGTGGATATGTGAGAAAGCTTGCCAGTAGCTTCCCGTGGGTTGGTGGTTCTTCCTGGGGTTTTCCCGGGTTCTTCCTCCACCAGATAAAACTGGCTGCCATGTATAGCCTACCATGTGCTGAAAAATGACATTAAACCCACAACAACAACAACAACTTATGTTGATCATCATGACTATCACCATTAACTACAATTCACACAAAGGCTATGTTGCTTCACAAATGAAAAACAGGAAGTAGGCATTGTACCATTTACTTTAATAAGTACCCCATATTATATAGGATTTGAATAATCTAATACACCAGTTATGGAAGGAAGAGATACTTTGAGCTGATTGAATATCATGAGGAATGTTATTCCAAACAAGAGCATCTGAACATTAAAATTTATTATTGAATAACTCTTTATTTGGCTTAGGTACTTCGAAATTTTGACCTGTTCATGTTTTTATATTTTGGGTACCAGTAGATTTTGTAGACACTTTCTACTTTATTGTGGCCTTTCTTAAGAACATTCTTTGATGTATTGGTAACACATTGACTGTAGTTATTGCATTTTGAACATGATCTGTTTGTTGATCAAGTATTATTAGGACCCCTCATGGATATGTGGGAGCACTGTAGTAATCAACTTTTCCATCCATCCATATGTCCAGCTGTCCATCCATTCACACTTCTTGTAACCACCAGAGCTCTTCAGCCCTTGCAAATAATTGGATGCTATTCGGTAGGTGGAAAATGCCTAATTTAACATGGATGTGCAATTAATCGATATATCAATAATTTGTCCATATCGATACCCATATCGATACAAGAGGTGAAGAATCATACAAAACAATACTTACTCTATACAAGCTACTTTAATCTACAGCAGCCATAAATAATTATTAGTTGTTTGCCTTTTTATTCTTTAGATTGAGAATACATCTGAGACAACCGTAGCAGGCATATATCCTCATTTCTGTCAATAAAAAAAATAAAAACTACTGACACCACCAGCTCGCCTTGCAAACAAACACAAGGTGACTAGCTCACTCGGTTCAAATTCCGCCAATTCCATGCTAATTATTTTATCCTGTCAGCAATATAACATATATCAATGTAAAGAAGACATTCCAGTTTTGTTCTCCATATATGATTTAAGTACTTTACTGATCATTTAATAACCACTTTTACATGAAGTTTATCTGTTGCTTTGTATCTTGTCTACTTGGATCAAATTTGAAGGCTACACTTCCAGTGTGTCACACAGTGAAATATGTTATATTCAATTCTCATTGGTGGTAATTGTTCAAGTCCAGGGTAAAACAATAACCACCAATCAGAACTAACTGTAGCTTGTTCACTGTGTGACACACGGGATGTATTGGCATCCAAACTCAATCCAAAGAGATACAAACCAACTTAGAAACTTCGTGCAAAAGTGGCTTTAAATAATCTGTAAAGTATTTAAATTGCACGTGGAGAACAAGTTTGGAATGTCTCCTTTTATGTTGATATATATAATCAGCGACTGAACATGCCGACTGGATTAAAAAAGAACAAATTAGCACAGAATCAGCAAAGGGGCTGATTCCAAACTGCACGAGTTATGAGTTATAGCCACCTTGTTAATTTGTAGAAGGGGAGTTGGTCTTGCAAATAATTTCCTTTTTCACTGACAGAAATGAGTGCCTGTGGCAGCGGCAGTTGTTTTGCATCTGCTGGAAGTACAATATGAAGGATTTGGTTGTTAGTAATCTCTGCTCCACATTCGGACTTATTCTAGATAAGATTTTCCTTGCACAAGGAAATTGCACTATTTTTTCTGTTTTGAAGATAACACCCGTAATGCCTTCCAACTTTAAATGAAGACATGAAATTGGTAATAAGATGTTTTTAAAGCATTCATGCAGTGAAAACAAAGTGTAGAAACCATGATGAGTCCTGCATCTGATCAAATGGAGCAGCCTGAAATGAACTAAAAAGTTGAATTAAAGTCACTGAAAACTAACAGGTAGTCTGTTTGGAAGTATTTTTTTTATCTTGTCAAGGATGGGAATGGCATATTAACATGATAAGTCTATGTCTGTCTGTAATTCGCATACTGGAAACATAACCAGTATGTCAACACATTAAATGGCACCACCCTACCACTGACAGACCATCTAAAGATGAAAAGATTATCAAGTTGATATGTGTATCGATAATGTATCGTATCATAGGCTTTGTATCATGAATCGTATCGATACACAGCAGAGGTGTATCATTTCACCCCTAGTTATGGCCCTTGTCAATCAACTTCATATTTACATAGGATATTGCTTGTAATGAGCATAGATCAAGAACCATTCAACATATTTTGATGTGAATGTTGTTTCTAAGACCGGATTTGACGTTTATGGGTTTTGTCTCCTCTACCCCATTTTGGACAGAGTTATTGTCTTTGTCAATCTACTTCATATTTTTGTTAGGGATGTTGCTTCTTTTTATGAGTCCTTGAAGGATTTTGTTTTGAGGCAATCTTTGTCATCATTTTGAGGAGTAATGTCCCCAGAATGTCCATTTTCTTCTCCTAATTTAGGTTTACTAAACACAGATTCCTCTGTTTAAACCCCAATGGAGCAAATGTCGGTGAGCAGTCCCCTTTGTGATGCACCCATGATTGGTAATAGCTTTAGCTTTATATTCCCTTTCCTGTTCTCAGATTTGTGGGTATAATTTTTTTTCATTCGTTTTGCAAAATATAACATTTTTGTTGGCACATGCAATTGTGTATAGGCCTCTGATGAAAATAGGATCCAGTTTTCTGCACAGGTGTGTCAAGCTGAATTGGGTCTGATTCTGCACAGGTGAGTCAAGTTAAATTGGGACAGTTTTCTGCACAGGTGGGTCGAGTTAAATTGCATCAGTTTTCTGTACAGGTTGGTCAAATTAAATTGGATCTTTAATTTTTGGTTTTAGCAGTCGCAAAGTCCACATAAAAAAAATGGATACACAATATAAAGTATAGGTATTTCCATAAGCCTGAAGATAAATGTCACAGGTGTCAAAGGGCAGAACTATCATTGTTAGATTATTTACTTAAAAACTTTAATGGCATTTTAGTATGATTGTTGATTTTTCTTCTTTTTTTTTTAAACCAGGAAGCCCTTGGAATATATCTGTCCTAGACCTAGAGAAGTTTATGGCTTCTGGCCAAGGGTTAGAGTTCGTACCTGTAAAGAAAACAGCTAGTTTCACCATTCATTATCAGGAAAATCTGAGTGATGATTTCAAGATTAAAATCACAGGTAAAATGCCAACAATTCTTATAACATTTCTGTATGTATGTAATCTATTTTTTGCACATTTTGATTTAAGACAGTGATCAATTCTCAGTTTCACAATCAGAACTTAAGTCTAGGTTTGAATTTAAATTTAGAATCCAGCATTCTGATTGGCTGAAATTTAAGTCTGACCTAAACTTGTGTTGTTCAGAGGGTTTACGTGTTAAAGTTGGCAGCATTAAACTTGATCAGATATATTGCCATATATACTCGCGTATGAACCGATACCAACTGCAAACTGCATAGACCCAGATCTGCCATCGCATAATGTGCCAGCAGATCTGGGTATATGCAGTTTATAAAGACTAATCAGTAGAACAACATAGACCCTGATCTGCCATCGCATAATGCGCTAGCAGATCAGAGTCTATGTTGTTTGCATTTGGATCTGGCTTATACACGAGTACAAATAGTATGTCTGATGTAAAATGTTTATTATACTGGTCTAATATGAGATTTTCTTTGCATACAAAAATAATTACACAAAGATAAATGTAACTATAGTGTCCAATTTTTTGTACAAATAGAGAGTAAAGTCTGTTTTATAAATGATGGGAAAACAGCCAAAATTCTTGGGTGGCACTTCAGGATAGCACCTAAGTACCTAAGTTCTAAAAAATTAAAGTAACCTGAAATCAACCATGGAAAGGAAAGAAATTATCTTTTCTAATCAGTTTTATTGCAGAGAAGAAAAATATTGTTTTTTATCAACCTACACTCAGAAAACGATTTTAAATAGCAATGAATCTTGAATGAATTGAAGTCACTCTTTTATTCAAGCCATTATGACCCTTATATTGTGATATCTGGACCCTACCAAAAATATGGACACATTATTACACATATTCAATTCACAAAGTTTCACATTTTGTTTTTGCAGTTTTGAAGTTTACCAAGTTCAAAATAACTGATCTGCATTTGTTACAATAGTGAGTAGATTGGGGACTAGAGGGTTTTTAGTTTTCAAAATTCAATACCTCACATCTAATGTGAGATTTAAATTTTGATACTTACACCCGATGGGAACACCTTGGCACATAATTTGGGGCCATATCAGTATAGAATGACTAAGATTTATATATATATATATATGTATGTCACATTATTTAATCAGCATTCACTGTAGTTTGACACAACTCACAGCAGCACATTTACATACAGGGTACTGTATTCACTCAAACAAACCCTAACTGTCAAGAACCAGATCTGCAGTGGCATAATGTGTTGTCCGATCAGGGGCCATGCTGTAACAGCATTTCTCCTGTGATCATCAGCCCAGGAGACAGCATTGTAAATTTGTTGAAAAGCGTGTTGGGCTGGATAGGGTGCAATGGGGGTTGACTTATTATTAGATCAGACTTTTTTGTATAACAACTTTTCCAGATTTTGTAAAAGTAAGGTATTGCCTTATTATCAAGTATGGGCTTGTCATCTGAGAAATGCAGTAATACTGCATAGGATTTGATGCAATCTTTAAAGACTCAGATATGGGTCATTATTTGGTACTGGCAGATAGACGGGGATTTTATTGTCTTCTGTTTTAATATATATTCTATATCTATGGATTATTGATTTTGTGCTGAAAATATTTGTATGAATAAATTGTCTTGACAGTGGCCAACTTGCTTATGATTTGGCCGATCTAAACACAAATATTTTTAGTACAAATTCAATAACCTAATTATTATATACTTTAAAGGAGATAAAGACACAAAACATTTTTTTTTCTTCAAAACTTTCATTTAAATCTTGGTCAGAACATTACATCGTAAAATACTTGTACTCCTTCCTGTTCTGTAGATGAAGGATTTAAATGTCTGTAAGTAATAACGCATTTTCTTTTTGCACATATTCTTTTGCATTCAAGTAGCCACTAGCAGATTAATAGTTTTTAATCAGCATTTGATAGCAAATCAGCTTTAGATACTATAAAATAGGTATCACTGTCCATTTTAAAAACGGCAGCTCCACCAATTTGTTTTCCTGGAAGCGCCACCGAAACAGAAATGCTGAATCAGTTAATAATTATTATCTATTATTCTGAAGGGCAGTAATACTGCCAATATAGGAATTGCATTGAAAATTTGTTCTGAAGTCCAAACATCGCAATTTTGGTTACCCTGCCATCATTATCTTTGAATGCCAAGTGTTTTTTGGGTTTTTTTTTAAACAAAAGTAGTCCTACATGGTTAGCAATGGTACATGTAAAACAAATTTGGCTAAAATATGATCTTATTTATGTTTGTGACCTGGTTTAAAGTGTATATTGTGGGTAAATACAGTACTTACTGTTCACATTAGTCATTAGTATGTTATTATATCATTAGTACTTTTTATTTTATCACTTTATTTACAAATACATTACTACTCATTTCAGTGGCACATTGGAGGTGAAGTCTTGATTTTATTTTCTAACTCTATATATTAGCAATTTCATTTTAAATATTAGTTTATATAGTATTTTCTATACATTCAAATTGCATGTCAGTAGAACACTTTTTCATTTGCCAAATTTATTATATGAAAAATAAATCTTGCATGAATCGTCAAAGTCTTTTGTTATTTTTCATCCATTACCTTTCAAATTTTCTCTTAAACATGTTATAGTATACATTGTATTTTTAGCGATGTATTGAACTCTGTGAAATCCCCAGTGGGCTTGGGGATGTAGGATAGGCCTGATGTGCTCTCCTTTATGTCGTGAGAGGCAACTAAATAAGGCAGAAGCCATGATGGTTAAGTGGTCAGCATGCTGGACTCATGGCTGAAAGGAGGCAGGTTCAAATCCTAGCATCAGATCAGTCCTGGTTGGCTGATGTTGTGTGTTCTTAGTGTTGCTGTGCTGTAAAACACCAAACCAAACCAAATCCTCTGTGAAAGAAAATTGTGTAAAATAATTTGGAATCATTGTGTTGCATGGGAAAACATTGCTCATGGAGAAAATGTTGCTCCATAAAAAAGTGAGATGTGAAATCTTAATATACAATGGATTTTCCATGCAATAATTGATAATAAATGATAATAAATGATTGTTTTGAAAATAAATACAAATCCTGATAGTTTATGGATTGGAAATGATACTCTTGGTCTCAAATCCAAATATTAGAAAGTCCAAAACTGATTTAAACACCATTTATTAATGAGCATTGAAGTACTGTCTATACTCGCGTATAAGCCGGGTCTAAATGCAAACAACATAGACCCTGATCTGCCATTGCATAAAGCTCCAGCAGATTAGTCCTTACAAACTGCATAGACCCAGATCTGCCTGGACATTATGTGATGGCTGATCTGGGTCTGTGCAGTTTGCAGTTTCGATCGGATTATACACGAGTATATACAGTATTTTAAATATTCCATCTACATGTTACATACATTTGTAAGCAGTAAATTACACTTGTATATCTAGAGAAGCTTTTGGTGGCACAAAGGTATGGCTCAGCCAGGTTGACATGGCAGTTTTACTCTCTAACAACAATATCCATTATTGTTTAGTTCACTTGAGAAATTGGTAGAGCAGTTGTTCATGCATTATATGTGCATGGTATTGATGAGTCATCCCATCAATGTTAAGCATGCATACACGTCACTGTACCTACTTGTCATAACTGTACCTATTTGTCAAGTGTAATGTCCTTTTTTGTTAACATTGTCATGAAAGATCAAACTGCTTGGTCATTCTAGTCCGAGTGTAGTTACTATAGCACTTGTTTGTCAGAGGCATCTATCCATTCATGTAGCTTTTTAGAATGTATAAATTTTATGCTTTTGATTTTACATGCTTTTAATTATAAGACACAATTTTAATGTAGATATTTTGCCATCACATTCTTGGATGTTCAGTTGTTAATTATTTCAAAAATGTTGAAATGCTGGTTATTTATTCTATGTAGAAATAAAGTACAGAGTCTTCTCTTGGTATGTGTGTAAATAATGGGATCGAATATCTGGATTTGACATACTATTTTGCTGTAATTTTGATCTATTTGTAATCAATAATTTGATCAGCTTTTGCTTGGATGCAGTGCTTTTTTGTTGTTTGTCATGGTAGATCCCACCCTCATATACCTAGAAACCATTAAAAGAATTAACATTTTGTGTCTAGCTTTATTTTGCTTTCTTATTTGCATACACAAATTGGAGATGGTGATACAAGCTTGTGTTTATTTTACTTTTTTCCAATATTATTGGGTTTTTATGTGGCATAACAATCACTGGGATGAATAAGAGTCATCTGTGTTTTGTTTCTAACTTCATTTTTGTCAGTTTTGCCAGCAAGCATTCAGGTACACTGTTCTTAAAACTACACCTCTCCCACCTTCTTTACTTTGACCAGTGTAGTGTTGTCATTTTTAGGAATGAAATTTGATATATATTTGAATTAATGTTCATAAGCATAATGTTTTAACAATAATGTCCTAATGTTTTAACAATAATGTCCAAGTAAAATTTTAACTTTTGTCAGACATAGACATATATATATATATATATATGTCTATATATATATTAGTATACATTTAAATAAGAATTCAGAGCACTCTAGTTTGAAAAATAACTTATTGTTTTTTAGCACCCAATGGAAGGATTGTGCCAAACAAACGGATAAAAGATGGGAATGAATACAGAGTTGAATATGTCCCAGTGGAAGTTGGTAAGTTAAGAATGAATACTGAGTTGAATATGTCCAGTGGAGGTTGGTAAGTTAAGAATTAATTCATAATTGAAATTGTCCCATTGGAAGTTGGTAAATCAAGAATAAATAGAGAGTTGAATTTGTTCCATTGGAAGTCGGTAAGTCAAGAATGTGGATTTTCTTTACTTTGTGCATATTCTTTCATTGCAACTAAAACAATGAGATGAAAGACAACTGTTAGTTAAAAAATGTTGTCACAAACTTTCACAGTTAATGGCATCATTGGCAGTGACACCCGCAGTATCGATGTTGGCATTAGCAAATGTACATCCTTTATGTTCAAGTCAGTGTATGTGCAGGCATGCTTTGAATTAATGGAAGAGAACCAGAAATGTATGCTAGATTAGACATTGAAACAGATGACTAAGTAATAAATTAGTAATAAGTTCATTAGTTGTTATTTACCAAATTATTATATTAATAATATTTATTAATTGACCACCATATTTATGTGTATATAACACTCACCCAACTGTGAACAATATTGGTAGACCCAGATAATAATAATAATAATGATGACTTAATAGAGCACTTATTCTTTTAAAAAGCTCTAAGCGCTTTACAACAGAACATTAACACATAAAGGCATTAAAAAAACAATATGAAATTATCTCACAAACAATATCAAAGACAAATGAATTATTGCACACAAAACAACATGAAACATGAATTTGCAATACAGTTTCAATCTAACACTAATGTTCAATGGTAAATGACAAATTTATTCTTGCTGATGGAAAAGATGTGTCTTGAGAGCACTCTTGAATGTGATCGTGGTCTCTTTGTGTCTGAGATCAAGAGGCAGTTCATTCCAAGTAGCTGGGCCCTGATATGCAAATGAACGTTGTCTGCAGTCATGCTGTTTGTTATACTGTCCCTGCATAAAATGGAGTCTGTCTGATGAGTATTTTAAGAGTTATATATATTATTATTACAAATGATGTCACTTTCTTGTCAGGTTAATATCTCAAGAATGGTTAGAGATATCTTGAAGAAACTTGGTATGGATTTCTATTATGACAATAGTTTGCATCCCATATATGATTCAAGTTTGTTAGATTTGTACTCTTTGAATTATCTTTCCAGTTTTTAGCTCTAATGGTCATAGACCAGAAGAGCTTATGCCATGGCTTGTTGTCTGTTGTCCATCGTCTGTTATCACAAGTTTGTTGTAGCTACTCCTCTTATACTACTTTAAGGATTGCCATGAAACTAAACATACACAATCATCCCATAGTTTGCTTGATCTTAAATGAAAATGGTGCCACTCTGACGTCCAATATGGTCTCCACAGTGGCCATCTTGAAACTCTTGTTACTGCTACTTCTTCTGAAAGGAAAGTCATACTGACATGGGGTTTTCACAAGAAGCCTTCTTATGATGTCTAGTTGGTCCTAAATGAAATTAGTGCTGTTCAGACATCCAATATGGCCACCACAGCTGCCATAGCAGACATCTTGACAATCTTGTTTTTGCTACTCCCCCAGAATAAATGATCATATCAACATGGGGTTTTCACTCAAAAACTTTGTATGATATCTAGTTGGTCGTAAATGAAAATGGTGCTGATCTGACCTCCAATACAATATGGCCACCATCTTTAAAATCTTGCTATCACTACTCATGAACACAAAGTCATGGCACCATGGGTTTTCAACAGAAGATTTCATATGATGTCTAGTCAGTGTAAATGGTGCCAATCTAACAACCAATATGGCCACCATGGCAGTCATTTTGGGAATCTTGTTATCACTACTCCGCATAAATGGAAAGTCATACAGACATAGGGTTTTCACCAGAAGACTTCTTATGATGTCTAGTTGGTCATAAATTAAAATGGTGCCAATCTGACCTCTATTTTGAAAAAAGTAGAAAAGAAAATGGTTTTGATGAACTCTTGGCTTTTCTTTTTGGCCAGTAGAGCATCTCTTGTTATACACCTACCATTTGGTTGAGTGTAAGTCAGCCCATCTGGCTGTTCATCTGTAATTTAACTTCAGTTTTACAGCACCTACCTTTGCCAAACTTTACAGGCAAGTTCATCTCGATGAATGACAAAAAGACTATGGATTTTATGGTCAGAAAGTCAAAAGTTCAAGGTCTCTGACTGAAAGAAGAAAATGGTTTCTGCACAATAACATTAGTTCTACATCATACACATGGATCTGACTGTGGATGGCTTGCACTTTAAGCTAGGATAAAGCCTGTTGATTTTGGGGTCAAGAGGTCAAAGTCTAAGGTCAATATGACTGAAATAAGAACAGTTATTTCTACACAATAATATTAGTTCTGCATCACAGAAATGGACCAAGCTGTGTAGATCACTTGCACTTGGAGTAAGGAAGATGACTATTGATTTCAGGGTCAAAAGGTCAAAGGTCAAGATCACTCACTGACATAAGACAAATTATTTCTGCACTGAAATTTCAGTTCTTGACTTTGTACCTTTACCAATGTTTGTGGATGATGTACATGTTGGGTAATAAAGAATCCTATTGATTCTTTAAGTCAAAAGGTCAAAAGATTAAGGTCACTGTAACTGAAAGAAGAACAATATTTTTTAAAACTTTAGTTCTAGACCACATACTTTGACCAAGGTTTGTGGAGGGCTTGCACTTCTATTATAGAAGAGGGCTATTGATGCTGGGGTCAGAAGATTAAAAGTCAGGGTCATTGTAGCTGAAAGAACAATTTATTTTGCAAAATAAATTTTGTTTTTAGTGCATGTTTTTTGACTCTGACTTTGTAGATGTCTTGCACATAGAGTAATAAAGAAACCTAAATTCTGGAGTCTGAAGGTCAGAGGTTAAGATCATGGTAAGTCTAATAAGAAAATAATTGTTTAGTTCAAGACTTTGTACCTTGCCCAAAGGTCCAGGTCTTTGAGACTTGTTGGTAAATAATCTTCAGAGTCAACCATGCCCTACTAGTGGCTACATAGAGAACAATTGTTAAACACAGGGTGAGTGTATAATGTGCTGTTCAAGGTAGACTTGTTGAAAATGTATTTACATATCATATCTAGTACTATTGGCTTATGAAAGTGTTGATCAGTCACCAAAAGGATATGAAACCTTATAGTTTTACACGTTATCTGTCTGTTCTCTTTCCAGGTGATCACAACATAGAGATTAAGTATGGAAAACATGAGATTAGTGGCAGTCCATTTGCTGCCAAGGCTTATGACACATCGGCCATCAAAGTAACTCCACCTAAAGATGGAGTTGTTGGAGAACAGATCAATTTTTGGAGTAAGTACTTGTAGAACATTACTTTCTCAGTTTTTGTTAGTCCAGCATCCATACATATGTATGTATGCAGGACACATTGATGATGCCTGACCATGGGATTGTGTGATTCTCTCAAAAATGATTGAGTCATGCAACTTTTAAAACAAAATGGGAGATAGATGATGTAGATTACCTGTGGTTCCCCCATGTTTTTTGTTTGTTTTTGTAATTGAAAAGAAGGATGTTTATCAAATCATTGTGTTTATGGCCTGTTGTTCATGATTTCATGTGATCTCTAATTAGGTAATAAGTGTTTGCATGCAGCTGCTTGTATGATTGAGATATGTTGTTATTTATACAGAAACTATTGAGGGGTTCCAGTTGAAATGTCTCCTTGAGGGATATAGCAAATTTATCCATTAATCAGTCATGAAAGAAATTTGTAGAGCATGAAAGGTCAATAACCACGATTAATGTCACAATGTGAGAAAGTCATTACTTGGGGAAAGTAGGGGACACAGAGCTCAGTATGACACAGAGGAAGATAGTTCAGATGGTTTAACACAAATAAAAAAAGTGTGGAAAGTATTGATGAAGAATTTGGCTGGTACCTCAACATCTCTGCATATGGAAGCAGGGTCTATTCTAGGATGTGTGGTTGCATGATTGAGCAGATCTCTCAAATATCATGCAGAAAAATCAACCAAATGTGTGAAAATTGTACATCTTGTTTTCAAACCCTTATTTCTTCATTTAAGTACTCTTATACTCTGATAATTCCCTCCTTCTTTTCAAATGGAAGGCGAATTTCCTGCTCCCACCCACCAATTTTAATTTCTGTAATATACCCTGGTGGAAGGGGTACTATGGCTGCAAGGAAGTTTCTTCTTCTTTCCCCCACTCTACTAAACATGATTCCACCTTCTAGAGGTAAATCTTGAAGGCCTTTCCTTGATAAGAAAATTTATGGTGGCATCTCAGGACACTTTTTATTCTCACTGTCCAGAATGTCTGTCCATGTTAGTCCATTGTTAGTTGCATTGGAAATCCATTTTAAAATTTTCTTTGTACAGTTGATGTAAGTAAGGCTGGAGAAGGACAGCTGGAGATAATGGTTAACGGCGGCAACATTCCTAACACAGTGAGTAATGATGGTCATGGGAAGTACAAGATGACCTTTGTCCCAGAGCAGGCTGGTACTCAAACTGTAGAAATCATCTTTAACAAGGAGTCCCACCCAGGTAAGTACAGAGAACAAGTCAAACAGGAAAATCTTTAAGTAAATTTGTTGCTCAGATTTATTGCACCTTAAAAGGTATACAAAAATTGTTTGACTTAAAGAGTTTACCTGGGATGTTACCTGGGATGTTACCTGGGATGTTTACCTGGGATGTTACCTGGGATGTTCATTGTGCCTAGGCTCAGAGCGTAACGATCAGACTTAGTTTCATCGTCATGAAAATATTCTCGGAATTATTCAAAACTGTTGAGTACACTAGGCAGTAATCACTCTATGGAGGTTTTCTTGATTCAAGTTTATTCATCAGTGAATGAAGTATATGGTATAAAATTCTACAAAATACTGTTCATACCCAAGTCGCACAAAAATCGTTTTCTACCATATTGGAAATTTCATAAGAAAGAGACTGCTAATTGGCACCCAGTTACCTTCAGCCCATATGGTGTCAGAAGTTATCCTTCTTGAATATTGCCATTACTATTTACTGTTGATTGGAGAGAAAAGGCTTGGGTACTTGAGCATAGATAGTTAGTTTTACGTCATTCTCTGCAGTATCCAATCCATGCGATTTCTAGAATTGTCTTGAGTTCAACACTGCTCAAATATTTTAATTCAAGTGCAATGGCAACGCTTTGGCTTTACACCTTTTAGATCAGGGTTTGATCCCCAGTTCCAGTACAATTAAGGGTTAGTGGACACATATGCAAAGTAGTTGGTTTTCTTCAGTTTATCTTTATTTGAACACAAGGACCAACTCAAAGCACAATCATGTTGCAGAAATTGTTGTACAGTCAGTGTAAGGTATAATAAAACTTTTGTAAAATGATATATCTTTCTTAAACAGAATCTCCATTGACCTGCCAGGCTGTAGACCTGTCTGGAGCTTCAGTTAGGAGTCTGGAAACAGAACATCCATGTAACATAGCAACATCATTCTACATTCATTCAGTGTCTGGAAACACCAATCTACCTGTCAATGTGGAGGTGTTGGGTGAGTTGATGCGGAAATGCAACGTAAGAAGTATTATTAGGGTTTCATTTGGTTTTGCTTGCCTGATTAGACATAGATGCTTTGATTTAGTTTGGTTTCAATACTTTGTAAAATGGCAAAGATAACTAGAGTGTAGTGTTGTCAGGTTTGATTTTCTCTTAAACAATATGATGTTGCAGTTGGTTTTGCCTGGCTCAGAGTTGACTCATGGTATAGCTGTTACTAGCAGGCCTTGGTAAGTAGGTCACTTTTACCCAACATTCAGTAATTAGAATCTTGTGCTGTCTGCATTTTTGGGTGTAAAGCATTTTTCACACACGAGGAATCTTAAGTCTATAATGTTTCTGATCATAGAACTTAACTTTTAATTGGCACCATATATCCTGTATTGTGCTGATGTGCCTTTACACCCAATACATACATAGATAATCATAATTCTCATTGAGTAGATACTGTTGTACTACTGTTGCCTTACTGCATGACTAATGTGAAATTTTTGAAGAAGGTATTCCTGAAGGATGTGGAAGCATTCCCTCCCTTCTGCTGGGGTGGTCTAGTCATCCCCGGTCCCTGACAGATTTCATTATCTTTGTAACTGATCAGAGGGAATTGGTCTTGTTGATTCATTTTTTCAACTGATCACTGTATCTTGTCGGTGCGAAGTTTTTATACCGCTAGCCGCCAGTGCAGCTGGTGCAGCCGCTTTTTGGGTGATGTGACATTTGCTCTCTCCCATTTTAGGAGGGTTGTATTATCACAGCCTATTGTTGCAGCCTGTGTACTATTCCTTGAATTGCATTAAAGTTTAATGCAGCCGGGTTTTTAAAGACATTATTGTTTCATGCAGCCGAGATCGACTTTAGTAGTTGTAGAACATAAAAACCAACATAAGTTGTTATGTAAAATTAGGGGTAAAAAATGAAGTGGCTAGAAAACTCTTTTGAAATATTTATTTTGTAATTATTAGGGCTGTTTATCCTGTATTGTATGAATAAACATAATTAATGTTTGAATTGTAAAACATAAAAACCGCATGTTATTATATAGGTTTGTGGTTGTTGTTGTGTTCACTGGGATATCATATTGTTTATGTAATACCATTCCTGGTGGGATTGTGAGATTGTCCACAGGATTAATTAATGGACAAACTGTAACATCGTCGAACAGATCCATGCATGGATTGTCTGTTTCTGAAGTTGTTTTGGGGAGACAGGCCAAATCAGGTAAAATTGTCTCGACTGGGGTTAGGTTCCAATACATTGTAGGACTCATGATATCCTCAAAAGAGTATCCTTTATCAAAGTTGATTTCTATAGTGTCTGAAATATCAGATACAATCAGATGTAAATGGACTGGATCACAAATTGTATCCGTATCCCCAACATTGAAATTTTTGGGGTCCAATAGAAGAGGCATCCATTGAACTGTGATGTTTCTTCTCATGTTTTCTGAAATCTCTTTTTGATGTTTTTCCCATTGCATGATATTATTCAGATTTTATTTCTCCTGGCTTTGTTTTTAAAATTGTTTGAGCAATCAGACAGGTATTTAGATATGATTTAATGGTTTATAAGTCAACATTTTATTGAAAGATTGAAGTACTTATCTTAGTCAGCATAACTGTGGTAAATACTGCAACAATGGACAAACACTTAAATTATATTTTTTCATATGATTTATTTGTATGGAGTTTTTGTTAGCATAAATAATCATTTTATTTGGGCTCATCCAAAGTTTCTACCGATAATATTTCTGTAAGCTCAGTATTTTTATGCCACCATTGCTTACAGAAGGAGCATCTTGAGTTGGTCCAGTCCATCTGTTCATATGTTTGTCCATTTGTCCCAAGAAGATTGTTTGCCAGATTGTGCAAAAACCACTAATTAAATTTGGCTGGTATATTTGTATGCTTATGTAGATGAGCTGATTAGATTTTCAGGTCAGTACAGCCATTTTTCAATACATTTTTTTTACACGTTTTTTAACTTTTTTGTCGAGCTTGGTGGAAGCTTGACATAGTGATTGCTTTGGCATCCATGTGCATATATGTCTGTATGTTCATACATCTAGATGTCTGTCCATCCATCCACACCCTAGATTAAGGTGAATATTAAAGTTGTTTAGATTAAATTCAGTGTTAAAGGTTTTGATTGTCATGTGAATAAAAGTCAGATTTGACAAAAAGGGAATCTCTTGTTGACAAAAATCTTGTTTGCATGATTAAGCAAAAACCACTTCAGGTAGACAACTGAAATTTTATTGACTGTATCACCATTGAATACTTTACATGATCACATTAACATTGCAAAATATACTCTGCTACCTCATGAATCCAGCCCTCCCAAAAGGATGAAAAAATTTGTCTACTCTTATAAATTATCACGTCTTGCCCCCAATAGGTGGACACCCAAATACCAATTGTTTACCAATTTAAGTTTTCTCTCCAGACAGCAACAACAGTTCAGTGTGCCTCCTGAATCTATTGCAATCTAGTTTTTCAAGCCATCCATCAACATTATTTGGTGATTTAGACAGTTTTAGTGCAATTACACTATCTTTACATCATTTGTTTAATTTTGGGTGCATTTATTCATGTTTATCCAGTGATTGTGGTTGTGTTCTTTGACTGGTAAGTCACGCATGTCAGCTATAATAACCTGTGTATTTATTGAATTGTATAAAAAGACTCTGGTTCATTTATTCATTTGTTTTAGAGGTGTTTTCAGTTTAAAGTTGCTGAAGACACCCATGAGAAGTGCCTTGTGTGTATGAAATGTTTGTGATCAAATCCATCAACTCAAGGGCAAGGAGAAGAGGTCATAGTCCAAATCTTTGGATGTAAACATATTGAGCCTTGATCCTGATTCAGAATTGGTGACAAGCATTGTGGGGGACCCCATGATGCCACCCTCATTCCTGGTTAAAATTTCCTCTACAGCTCTGATGTCTACTGTCACATCGAAAATACAGTTCAAAATGGGGACATCAAAGTTGGTATGACTATTGGTTCAGCAAAATGAATACAAGATCAGCCTCAATCTGTCTGATATATATTTTCATGTGCCTATACACTGGTATCTTGAAAGTTTCTTTGCATCAGAGGCCTGGGCTATCAATGCCTTGTTGATAAGCTGGGCAGTGGAGTGGGCTTATGCCTTTTGATCCTAAAGGTAGTCACAAATTGAGAGGCCAGACATGCAGACAAGTTCTGATTTCTCCTCTCTGATGGGACAAATCCTGCATCAACAGTCGACTCACAATAGACATTCCCAGGAAGATTATACTGACACCTTTGTTGCTTAAGCATCTGAGGTTGCCAGTGTTTAGTCTGTGTCCAGACAACCTCCTTCACACCTGGCTCTTGTCAGAGGAGCCTTGTGTGAAAAAAGCTTAGCATTTTCATGCTTGAGAAGATCTCAACAGCTAGAAGGCCCCCACTTTGAAGGCATATGGGGAAAAGTAGTGTTTTTGTCAGGACAACGACTTACTTCTTCCTTTTCCCGTTTGAGGAGAAGGAATTAGCCCCTATCACTATTCGACACTGTTCATGATTCTGTCATAGTTTAGGTATCATTAGATCCTGGTAGACAAGTTATTGGTCATAACAAGGATCTATCCAGCCTGTTGTCCAATTTTGACCTGTCCAGGTCTCGCTCGCTCACCTTGTTTCCCAGATAGAACCTCTCCTGGGTCTTGATGTGGCTCAGTTTGCCGAGTTTGAGCCCCTTTCTGTAGCTTTGCTGAAGCTGCTGTCTTAATAGACTTGCTTCCTGATAGTTTTTGTTTCAGTATGAAGGGTGAGCAAACTGCATGCCCTGTCTGTTGACCCTTTATTACCTCCAATTTCAGTCATATGGTTCATTCATCCTGATGATACATCCTAGTCTTATTTTAAAGAACAGGTTGCCATCTGTGGGTAATCAGAAAATAATAATTTGTCCTCTCTCCTTGATTGATATCGAGAGAGAGGCAAAATTGTAGAATCTGGTTTGCACACTCTTGTGCTATCTGAGATGCATGGAGCATGTCCATGATGCCCAAAATCAGCTCTTCCTGCCTGTTAATGCAGGATAACTGTATATAACCTCTCAGGCACTGGCTTCATGGCTCAGGTGGTTTATTCGATCAGCATGAAGATCTCAGCACACAGAAGTTGAGTGATTTCAAAGAGTCTTGCATTAGAACATGTAGTTTCCATTCTCGACTTGGAATCAGTTGGCTGGCATGCACAGTTGACCTTCTCCAGTGTCTATTTACACAAATATTGTGTTACAGAAATCTCAGTTGAACCTCATTTAGCCTGTGGTGACTGCTCAGACAATCATCAAGCTCTGTTCATGACAGCACGACCTTTGTTCTGGGCATGAGGTTTTTATTGTTTTCACTGGATTCATCTGTCAATAAGGCAATACCCATGTGCAAAACCCCACAAGGGTTGACTTTCACAATAATGAGTGCATACTCCTTCAGTTGTGCTGCCCTCATGTTAGGAGAAAAGCTCATCTATTTTGGAGGGCGCAATCATAGTTCCCTGAAGGTTGATGGTTATTAGAGGTTGGATGCTCTTGTATTTCCTCCTTCACTTACCTATTCTTCTAATGGTAATGTGATGGGTTAAGTTTTCAATGGAGAAAGGAAATTTTAGGTAAATTATGTTTCTCAGGGAATACTTACCTGATCACATTACTGTTAGGTCCTCCCACTCATCCCCACAAATGTGAGCATCCTTTTGTTTTGCTCAAGCTTAAACTTGTAAACATTGGTATACAGGTGGACACCGAACAGGGGCAAGGTTTGACAGAGAGAAATGTGTTGGTCATTTCGGGAGAGCTGGATTCAGGAGGTTGCAGAGTTTATTTCCTTATGTTAATGTGGTGGTAAGTATTCTCAAAGGAGCATATTTACAAAAAAAATGTCTTTCTTAAATGTATATGACCTGATTAGATTTCCAGGCAATTACAGCAATTTTTCCATTTTAAAAAAACAACACATTATGAAATATTTGGGACTTGGACTTTTTTTGACAAAAACATTGTTAGTACTGTTAAAAAAAAACACTTGAGGTTGACTCATTTATTTTATTGATATGTAGATGAGCTGACAAGATTTTCAGGCCAATACGACAAGTTTTTTATTTTTGACACATTTTGGAACTATTTAATAACCCTTGTTAGGACACTTAAGCATAAATCAATAGACAGAGGAAATTAGGTATGTGCAAATGTGGATGACCCGACTAGATTCTCATGCAATTAATGCAGTATTTAAGCTTTTTGTACTTCTAGTCGTTTTCTTTTGTTCTGTTTGCCTGCAGTGGGGGCATATGTGTTTTAAAAACATATATTTGTTTGTGATTTATGATAAATACTCTATATGTGAGATTTTCAAATGTGATAATTCTTAAATATAATTGGTGTGATATTTTTAATATGTGTGATAATTCTTTTACA
Organism: Margaritifera margaritifera; assembly: GCA_029931535.1. Taxonomy (NCBI): domain Eukaryota; kingdom Metazoa; phylum Mollusca; class Bivalvia; order Unionida; family Margaritiferidae; genus Margaritifera; species Margaritifera margaritifera. The sequence continues at coordinate 1,366,102 of JAQPZY010001220.1, forward strand.
TGTGTGATAATTCTTAAATATCATTGGTGTGATATTTTTAAATTGTATGATAATTCTTTTACATGTGTGATAATTCTTTTATAAATTACTGGTAAACAATATATGTGGGAATAATTTGGATTAAACTTTACCTTTGTTCCTGTTGTTTGTTATATGTTTGATTTTCAACCCATATGTCATGTACATTTAATGGTTGTATTTAAAGAAACTTGAGTTTCATTAATTAAAGAAGCAGTTATTGATTTATGAGAATGAAAGCAGTGTATGAATGATCATTCAGAGCTAAAGATTGATCTATCAGTGTTCCAGGAATTTAGACTGTTAAAGGAAGAGAGGAAATATTTGGACATGCATGGTACTTAGTCTGTTCCTTATGCTTAATCTAACATACCCTGCATGGAAAAGGTCACATGCACTTTAAGCTAGCAGCCATATGGTCTGTGCATTAAAATTGGGTGTGTGGTTGTGTGAAAGGAATTTTTGAGTGCGAAATTAGGTTGGGTAGTTGGTTGGTGGTTATGGATGTGTGCAGTTTGTGGTTATGTGGCTGAATATGTGTTTGTATGGGCATATGTTCATGTGGATGTATGGATGTAAATGTGTGTAGTTTTGAATGTGCTAATGAGAGTGTGAATATAGTGAGTGCCTGTGTGGATCCATAAGAGGTTTGGGTTTGTGTGGATCCATAAGAGGTTTGGGTTTGTGTGGATCTGTATGAGGTTTGGGTCTGTGTGGATCCATAAGAGGTTTGGGGGGGTATGGATCCATAAGAGGTTTGGGTTTGTGTGGATGCTTGGCATCAGAGTGTGATATGATGGAGTTGAGTTGGCTGTCTTTTAGGTGTATGTATGCCAAATTCAACCTCTTTCTGCATATAGTCGTGTTTTATTGTCAAATTTGACAGCTTTTTTTATAAAAAAAATTCTTCCCATGCTTAAAATGTTCCACAATCTCTTTTGTAATACATGCATTGGATCTTTGAGGGCATCTATAGCACATTCTTCATTCTTGCAAATACCAGCTATGTGTTTCCTTTGCCAATGCATGTTGTTTTCTGTATATCTTTCAATCGTTCTCTTAATTTCATGGTACATGGAAGCAAGATTTAGTTGATATGCAAGGGCTGTTCCATGTACTCCAACAGTAGATTTGGAAGTGGTGTTTCTTTTAACCATCATCTGTGAGATGGTACTGAGCTTGTAACCAAATCTTTTATATTTGACAATCTCAGCAAGCTTAAAAGATCACACTCTACAGAATTCTGTGCTCGGTATCTTCTGATCTCGTACAACAAGTTGTACAATGTTTTGCATGGAAAGGGGACAAAGGATCATAATCACATGCATGTGACCTTCTCTCTTGACCTTAAGCTGGCCAATAACAGCATGACTGCATGGAACTTCAGTGGTAAGAACCAATCATTTCTTTCATAATTTTCTGTTTTTAATCCTAGGCACAGTGCATTATTTTTTTATGGGGGTATAAAATTCTAGGTTTTACCAAACAGGACATTTTATCAGCACTAAATTCTTTGATGGGTAAAGGATATAGTTTCATAAGATTGATCATTGTTAGTTGAATCTTTAAATTCATAGTTAATCTGGAAATCCACAAAAAGTACCTATGAATAATAGTTAATAGCCATCTGGAAATCCACAAAAAGTACCTATGAATAATAATTACCATATATACTCATGTATAAGCCGATGCCAACTGCAAACTGCATAGACCCAAATCTGCCATTGCATAATGCACTGGCAGATCTGGGTCTATGCAGTTTGTAAGGACTAATCAGTAGAACAAACAACATAGACCCTGATCTGCTGGCACATTATGCGACGGCAGATCAGGGTCTATGTTGTTTGCATTTGGACTCAGTTTATAAGCCAGTACATATGGTAATAGCCATAGTTTTTGTAAAGATAACATTTTTATTAGTTCTTAAATTTGTAATTTAGGGGAAGCAGGTGATTTTATTTCCTTTGAAGAATTATTGTTCATTGGATCTTTAAATTCATGGTTTCTATCAACAATGAAAACCCATGAACATTCTTACCTGATGAATAATAGTGAAATGACTATATTTGTAACAGTCTTTGTACTGTTAATATGGTTAATATATGGTCTGTAGCAATTGGGGACTGTTTTTAATTCATATTATACACCATGTTAATCACATGTTCATCGTGATTGTAAGTATCTGGTCCAAAATAAAAAAATTCCTTTAAAAAGAAAATAGGAAAATATAAAGATAGTTTATTTAAAAAATAATTTGGTTTGGTTGAAAACTGTCATGCTTATTAGACTCCTCAACTAATGTATATGCTTATAAATGCATTGAGAAACTGCATATTTGGTTCAACTGGTAATCAAATGTTTGCAGACCTGAAATGTTTTAAATCAATCACAAGGTCTAGATCTCTGAACAGCAGCAGTTTTTTGTATAATGTACTGTTCAACCACAAAATATATTTGACTGGTTCATCTTTTTATCTTCATCTCCTTTGTTAGCCCCTAGTGGTAATACAGTACCAGTCAATACTGATAAATTGATGGATGGTAGGACCGCAGTGACGTTCACACCTACAAAAGTGGGTGAGTATCTGTAAGAGTTGGTTCCCTTGCTTATTAACCTGCATTAATGAAAAGGCATTTATTCATGCATTCAGGAAAATGTTTGTATTGTCTTTTCCACAGTAGAAATAGGCAACTATCTTAATCTTAATTTGAGAGATTAGAGAGAAAGAGTGAGACAAAGACAGAGAGACTGAAAAGGAATTGTCTGAAATATTCATGTTACAGAGTTAAGCTGAGTTATAATTTACTGTTGTGGACACTAATGGGAACCTATATAGCTACCATAAATTTATCCTTAACATTATTGAAGATACAAACACTGCATGCAATTCACAGACTTGTAAAAAAAATATAAGAAGCAAATATATAAATAATTGCACAAATTTTCAACAGATCCTGCAGATTAATTGATGAATGTAAAAGTCCTGTAAATCTTTTGCTGCCATTGAATGTGGAAGTCCACCAAATCTGGTGTTTACATTGAATGTAGAAGTCCAGCAAATCTGGCGCTGACATTGAATGTAGACGTCCAGCAAATCTGGCACTGACATTGAATGTAGAAGTCCAGCAAATCTGGTGCTGACATTGAATGTAGAAGTCCAGCAAATCTGGTTCTGACATGGAAAGTAAAATTGCAGTAAATCTGGTGCTGACATTGAATGTAAGAGTCAGGTAAATCTGGTGCTGACATTGAATGTAAGAGTTCATTGAATTTAAATTATTGTTCCTTCAGAAAAAGAAGAAGAGTTATATTTGAAAAAAAATCATGCCAGAAAATGTTCAAATGAAACATATTTAGTGACTGCATTTTGCAATATTTTCTCAGGTACTCATACCATAAATGTGACCTGTTTGGGTATTCATGTTGGAGAGAGTCCATATAAAATGGAGGTTTACAATGCAAAGGCTGCCAGATTGTCAAAGATGCCTCTGGGACTGCTTGGCATTCCATTTAAGTTTGTTGGTAAGTATTTCAAAGACATACACTTTATCCATGCAGAAAGTTTAGTTAAAGTAACATTACAACTTGCTTTAGCAGACACCCAAGAGACTGACTCATTTAGACCATTATCATGCAGGATTCAATATATGTGACAGAGGCCATTTGTCATAGTATGTCAAATAATATTGGATTAAAAAAATGTGATAAAGGCCATTTGTGACAATATGGCAGATCATGCAGGATTCACTTCATATGACAAAGGCCACTATGCACAGTATGGCAGATTCTATTGGATTCAACACATGTAACAAAGGCCAGTTGTCATGGTGTGCAGGTTGTACTGGATTCACTTAATGTGACAGGGGCCAGTTGTCATGGTGTGGCAGATCATACTGGATTGGCTACATGTGACAAAGGCCATTTGTCACAGTATGACAAATCCTGTTGGATTCTCTACATGTGACAAAGGCCATTTGTTACAGTATGGCAGATCATACTGGATTTACTACATGTGACAGAGGCCATTTGTCACAGTATTGCAGATCATACTGGATTTACTACATGTGACAGAGGCCATTTGTCACAGTATTGCAGATCATACTGGATTTACTACATGTGACAGAGGCCATTTGTCACAGTATGGCAGATCATACTGGATTTACTACATGTGACAGAGGCCATTTGTCACAGTATGGCTGATCATACTGGATTTACTACATGTGACAGAGGCCAGTTATCAGTATGTCTGAGCATACTGGATTTACTACTTTTGACAAAGGCCATTTGTCACAGTATTGCAGATTGTACTGGATTTACTACATGTGACAGAGGCACATTTGTCACATATGGGTGATCATACTGGATTTACTTCTTGTGACAAAGGCCATTTGTCACAGTTTTGCAGATCATTCTGGATTTACTACATGTGACAGAGGTCATTTGTCACAGTGTGGCAGATCATTCTGGATTTACTACATGTGACAGAGGTCATTTGTCACTGGCAGATCATACTAGATTTACTACATGAGACAGAGGTCATTTGTCACAGTGTGGCAGATCATTCTGGATTTACTACATGTGACAGAAGTCATTGATCACAGTGTGGCAGATCATTCTGGATTTACTACATGAGACAGAGGTCATTTGTCCCAGGTTGTTAGATCATACTGGATTTACTACATGTGACAGAGGTCATTTGTCACAGTGTGGCAGATCATACTGGATTTACTACATGTGACAGAGGCCAGTCGTCACAGTATAGCAGATTGTACTTAATACATGTGCCAAAATTTAGAATCTAGTTAGAGCTCCTGGCAGTCAGTTGTATCCAACATACAACACACTATATCTTATATTCTGCATGGAAATCAAACAATGTATTGTTGATCAGTCAAATGTAAAGTCATGGATGACACTTTTAGTTTCAGCAGCTCATGCATAGAGAAACAAAACCAACAATTGATCAGCCTAAGGAAGGATTTTGATGCATTAAAACCAACGCATGTTAAGGATAAGCATAAAGATCAATTGAATTACTGTAAATTAGCAGAAGGATGTACAGTATGACAAGCCAAATTAATAAAAAATAAACATATCTTACTATGAAGCCTTCATTAGCAAATAGCGAGACATAGGTACAGTGGTCCCTTACTATAACAATGCTTTAGTGTCCATATGAAGTGTTCATAGTAAGTAAGCATTTATTATTACTTAGTAGTCTGTAGGAGTCCAAATTTGGCACTTGATATATCCAGCCAGCAGGATTGCCAATAAATGTTTTAAAAAGTTGGGTGATCTTATCATCAAATTCTACTTTTAAAATGTTGCTAAAATTTTAGAAAAGTCTAGGCTAGACTGAACTTCAAACATAGTCCTGTCATTGTAGAATCATGGTAAGTATCCATGATATCAAAGAAGCAAGCCACTTTAATGCATATACCCACATTATATGATGGGCATCATCATAATGCAGAGATATATAGTGAGGAACCACTGTGACATATCTTTAGTTCATAAAATACCTGATGTAATCGGTCATTGTGTAAGGTCTATTATGGAAAGGTTTCCCTGAAAAGTATGTCTTCATTGAGACAGGGATATATATAAAGGCTTATCATTATTGAGATGCTACAGTTTAATATTGTCAGAAACAAATTGTTCATTGTATTGGGTCCTCTAAATCATCACTAATAAAACTTAATTTTGTTACTTTATAACCACTAATTGACAAATCTAGAAATGGAACACTATTATCCCCTTAATAACTCTTTCTCAACAGTATTTGCTGAGGAGGCTGGGGAGGGTCAAGTTGAAGTTTCTGTTGAGGCGGAAGGAAGGAATGTCCAGACTGAGTTAACTCCCCTGGACTCGGGAAGTTTTGAAGTCTCATTCTGTGGTGTTGGGGAGGTCATGCATTTAATCAACATTCTGTTTAATGGAGAACACATTCCAGGTATGTACAAAATAGGTGTGAATGATGTATTATGTATCTCATGCATCATATGTGATGATGATATAACCAAGAATACACTTGATGAGGTCTTCATGCTCAGAACCAGAACATTGAATTGCATCTGAAATCTGAAGTCAGTTTAAAAATATAAATCTTCTGTCAGTTTCACATAAGAAACCTAAAGTCAGTTTTTATTTTAAAAAAAAATTATAGAGTTGGTTTAAAATAGTTACTGAAGTCAGTTTCAATCTGAAGTTTGTGTCAAAATAAGAACGTTATTTATCTTGTGAATCATCAAACTATATCCTATTCATAATTATTGAATACCAGGAAATGAATATCTCTCTCTCTCTCTCTCTCTCTCTCTCTCTCTCTCTCTCTCTCTCTCTCTCTCTCTCTCTCTCTCTCTCTCTCTCACTCTCTCTCTCTCTCTGTCCCTCTCTCTCTCTCTGTCCCTCTCTCTCTCTAACTCTCTCTCTCTAACTCTCTCTCTCTCTCTCTCTCTCTCTGTCCCTCTCTCTCTCTCTAACTCTCTCTCTAACTCTCTCTCTCTCTCTGTACCTCTCTCTCTCTCTCTAACTCTCTCTCTCTCTCTCTCTAACTCTCTCTCTCTCTAACTCTCTCTCTCTCTCTCACTGTCCCTCTCTCTCTCTAACTCTCTCTCTCTCTCTCTGTCCCTCTCTAACTCTCTCTCTCTCTCTCTGTCCCTCTCTATCTCTCTCTATCTGTCCCTCTCTCTCTCTCTCTCTCTCTCTCTCTCTATATATATATATATATATATATATATATATATATATATATATATATATATATATATATATATATATATATATATATATATATTTGTTAATTTGTTATCATAATTGTGTGGTAATGAGACAAAGCCCAGGTAAATGCTGAAAGAGAGCTTTGTAATAGTTGCATTGTGATGCTTTGCTGCAAGTCATCATTGCTTGTGACTATTTTGTCAATTGACCAGCAAAACCTGTTATTTCTTTTAGTATTATTTAGTAACTTCACCAAGTGACAGATAGTATTACTTAATTAACCTCATTATACCATAGAGTCTGTTACTTTTAGGCTGTAACAATGTCACTGAGTAGATTGTGCTATCAGATAGTACTACTTAATTCACCCCTTTACACCATAAAGTCTGTTACTTATAGACTGTGACAATGTCACTGAGTAGATTGTGCTATCAGATAGTACTACTTAATTCACCCCTTTACATCATAAAGTCTGTTACTTATAGACTGTGACAATGTCACTGAGTAGATTGTGCTATCAGATAGTACTACTTAATTCACCCCTTTACACCATAAAGTCTGTTACTTATAGACTGTGACAATGTCACTGAGTAGATTGTGCTATCAGATAGTACTACTTAATTCACTCCTTTACACCATAAAGTCTGTTACTTATAGACTGTGACAATGTCACTGAGTAGATTGTGCTATCAGATAGTACTACTTAATTCACTCCTTTATACCGTAAAGTCTGTTACTTATAGACTGTGACAATGTCACTGAGTAGATTGTGCTATCAGATAGTACTACTTAATTCACTCCTTTACACCGTAAAGTCTGTTACTTATAGACTGTGACAATGTCACTGAGTACTATCAGATAGTACTACTTAATTTACCCCATTTATGTCAAAGAGTCTGTTGCTGTATTTGCTGTGACAGTGTCACTGAGTGCAGTGTGCTATAAATAGAACACGTGTTACCCCGATGATTCCATACCAATAGTCCTGCCTGTGAAATTTCAAGAAGTGTAGTAGATGCTTTTTCAACCTAAATTTTGAATTTTACATTTCTTGTATATATTTATTATCTGTAGAAAGCTTTGAGAACAAAATTGTATCTTTATGGCTGTGTAATTATTTTTCGCTGAAGAAGTTTTGTTATACTTTAAAAATCTGAGAGAATTCACTCACTGTCATGTCATTGAAGTTGTGTGACCACCCATGATCTTCTTCAGCCTTTAAATCTACTGGTTCATTGTCCATGTAAGTATCACTCATTATCTGAATGTGAATAAATTATAGAGGATTACTTGATCATCTGAATGTGAATAAATTATTGAGTATCCCTCGATCATCTGAATGTGAATAAATTATCGAGTATCACTCGATCATCTGAATGTGAATAAATTATCAAGTATCACTCGATCATCTGAATGTGAATAAATTATCGAGTATCAATCGAACATCTGAATGTGAATAAATTACCGAGTTTTACTCGATCATCTGAATGTGAATAAATTATCGAGTATCACTCAATCATCTGAATGTAAATAAATTACCGAGTATCACTCAGTCATTCTGAATGTGAATAAATTATTGAGTATCACTCAGTCATCTGAATGTGAATAAATTGTCAAGTATCACTCAATCATCTGAATGTGAATAAATTATCGAGTATCACTCAGTCATCTGAATGTGAATAAATTATTGAGTATCACTCAATCATCTGAATGTGAAAAAATTATTGAGTATCACTCAATCATTCTGAATGAATAAATTATCGAGTATCACTCAATCATTCTGAATGTGAATAAATTATTGAGTATCACTCAGTCATCTGAATGTGAATAAATTATCGAGTATCACTCAGTCATCTGAATGTGAATAAATTATTGAGTATCACTCAATCATCTGAATGTGAATAAATTATCGAGTATCACTCAGTCATCTGAATGTGAATAAATTATTGAGTATCACTCGATCATCTGAATGTGAATAAATTATCGAGTATCACTCAGTCATCTGAATGTGAATAAATTATCGAGTATCACTCAGTCATCTGAATGTGAATAAATTATTGAGTATCACTCGATCATCTGAATGAATAAATTATCGAGTATCACTCAATCATTCTGAATGTGAATAAATTATTGAGTATCACTCAGTCATCTGAATGTGAATAAATTATTGAGCATCACTCAACCATTATGAATGTTAATAAATTATTGAGTATCACTGATTCATCTGAATGTGAATAATTATTGAGTATCACTCAATCATCTGAATGTGAATAAATTATTGAGTATCACTCGATCATCTGAATGAATAAATTATCGAGTATCACTCAATCAATCTGAATGTGAATAAATTATCGAGTATCACTCAATCATCTGAATGAATAAATTATCGAGTATCACTCAATCATCTGAATGAATAAATTAGAGTATCACTAAGTCATCTGAATGTGAATAAATTATTGAGTATCACTCGATCATCTGATGAATAAATTATCGGGTATCACCGAATCATTCTGAATCTGAACAAATTATCAAGTATGACTCAATTATCTGAATGAATAAATTATCGAGTATCACTCGATCATCTGAATGTGAATAAATTATCGAGTATCACTGAATCATCTGAATGTGAATAAATTATCAAATATCACTAAGTCATTGTGAATGTGAATAAAGTATCAAGTATCGCTCAATCATCTGAATGTGAATAAATTATCAAGTATCACTTAGTCATTCTGAATGTGAATAAATTATTGAGTATCACTCAGTCATCTGAATGTGAATAAATTATTGAGTATCACTCAGTTATCTGAATGTGAGTAAATTATCGAGTATCACTCAGTCATTCTGAATGTGAATAAATTACCGAGTATCACTCAATCATCTGAATGTGACTAAATTATCGAGTATCACTCAGTCATCTGAATGTGAATATATTATCGAGTATCACTCAATCATTCTGAATGTGAATAAATTATCAAGTATCACTCAATCATCTGAATGTGAATAAATTATCGAGTATCACTCAGTCATCTGAATGTGAATAAATTATTGAGTATCACTCAAACATCTGAATGTGAATAAATTATTGAGTATCACTCTGTCAGCTGAATGTGAATAAATTCTCGATCATCTGAATGTGAATAAATTATTGAGTATCACTCGATGATCTGAATGTGAATAAATTATTGAGTATCACTTGATCATCTGAATGTGAATCAATTATAGAGTATCACTTGATCATCTGAATGTGAATCAATTATCGAGTATCAATAAGTCATCTGAATGAATAAATTATCAAGTATCACTCAATCTTCTGAATGTGAGTAAATTATCAAATACCATCTGAATATGAATAAATTATTGAGTATCACTCAATCATCTGAATGTGAATAAATTTTTGAGTATCACTCAATCATCTGAATGTGAATCAATTATCGAGTATCACTAAGCCATCTGAATGTGAATAAATTATCAAGTATCACTCAATCATCTGAATGTGACTAAATTATTGAGTATCACTCAGTCATCTGAATGTGAATACATTATTGAGTATCACTCAGTCATCTGAATGTGAATAAATTATCGAGTATCACCCAATCATCTGAATGTGAATAAATTATGGAGTATCACTAAATCATCTGAATGTGAATAAATTATGGAGTATCTCTTGATCATCTGAATGTGAATAAATTATTGAGTATCACTTGATCATCTGAAAGTGAATAAATTATTGAGTATCAGTTAATCATCTGAATGTGAATAAATTATTGAGTATCATTCGATAATCTAAATGTGAATAAATTATTGAGTATCACTCAATCATCTGAATGTGAATAAATTATTGAGTATCACTCAATCATCTGAATGTGAATAAATTATCAAGTATCACTCGATGATGGGAATCAATTATCAAAATCAGTGTTGCCCAGATTGATATCAGAATCTATATCTGACTTGCTAAAGCGTACAAAGTCATAATTTTCATCATTCCAACTCTAGAAACTGCCTAATGAAGCCTGTTGCCTTTTGGATCAGGGAGAATCGGATCGAGTTACTATTTTTAAATAGCAGACTATGACTTTATCTTAAACAGCAACCGTATGGTGTGACATCATGGTAATTTTCTTCAATTCCTTCAGTTTCTAATAGGGGGTATTCACTAAAGGTGGCTCTACAAAACCCAGCTCAAAATGGCCTACATTTGCAGTAGGCATCAAAATGTGCTTGGATGGAGATGGTGCACAGGTGTTCAAATGCACTTGTATATGTATAGGATGAAGGTGCTGAAACACACTTCCCTTGAAATGTGGTAGAGGCATCCTAAAGTGTTTATGCAAGGCAGAGGGTTAATTCAGCAAGTATGTACCAAAGTTTTCAATCAACAAAACACGATTTTATGTAAATGAAGCATAATGAAGAGTATTATAGCTATCCCTTGTTTTACCCTGGGCTAAATAAATCAGATTTACCCTGGGCTAGATAAATGTGTTTTACCCAGGATTAGATAAATCTTTTTTATCCTGGGCTACATAAATCTGTCTTTGAGCTAGATAAATCTGTTTTACGCTGGGCTAGATAAATCTATTTTACTCTGGGCTAGATAAATTTTTTTTACTCTGGGCTAGATAAATCTGTTTTACCCTGGGCTAGAAAGAGATTGAAGCTCACCTTGTGCATGTCATCTTTGGTAGCTAGAGTTTTTTCCGGCATCATTTGATAACAGAGACCAGCCTCATCACAATTGTATACTTGATCTTCTGCATATCCCTAGTGGGTGAGTATGTCTTGAAGCTGGTTGGGATTATTACATGCTGCCTCATGATTTGCTGAACATATCTCTCCCAACAACGAATTCTGTATTATTCCATGTCAGTGATGGAATTACCAAAGCCATCCATGGTTTGCCAAGACATTGGAGTCATTATCAATAGTTTTTGACATTTTCTGCACCTGGACCTTGCAAATTGTTCCAGAGATTGGAACACTTTGTTCACATTGCTGTGAACCAGGTGTACACAGCATGATCTAATTCTGTATCATTTGTAGTCTGTGCCTGTTTCCTTTTAAGTCCATCATTGAATCAACATCATGCAAGTAATCCAGAAATTTCTACCCATCCTTGAGCCAACCTCTGAATGTTGGCTCTGGAATTTTAAGTTCACTCCAAACTTTTGATCTTGTTTCTCCATTATGAACCCTATCTATGATACTCAAATTTTCATTGACTGAGTATGCCTTTCACTTGTTGCCCTTACTCTCCACAATCATGTTTGCAAATGATTAGGATAAATTACTGATTAATATGTATACTTTAATGACGTTACTTACATAATATTTGAAACAGTGTTTGATTGGCCAAATGAAATGAATTGACTTGACACACAATAGTGACCACAAAGGCTTTTGCAGGTAACATTTGCATGCCTTTGAACTTTTTTATTTTACCTGCTTTCCTTGATTTGATACAAAAGACATAATTCTGTGATAAAACAAAGCAGGTCTTTTTTAATTTGATTGTTACAATGCAACAAACACTTCCCCAAGCTGTAGATCAAAACACAGCTGGCACTTAATTAGGTTCTCACAGAAGTGCTCACAGGTATTAATGTGATGATTGATTGATTCTTTTCATGTTTGAATAAGAGAGAACATACCACGATTATACTGTTTACACTGAAACACAATTAAAAGATAAGATTGAAACATGAATTTCACCTAACAAGACATCTGTAATTGGTGTTTATTTCTTACATTGTTGCCACCTGTTAGCATTTACCTACATTTTTCATTGATTGCTATTTTGCCATGTACTGTTATTTACAGTGTATTGAGAAAATATTCCCCCCCCCCCTCCAAATCTAACAAAATATGTGATTTCTTATTAAAACTTTTATGATGCTGATTCTAAATTTCTGTGCACTAACCAACAATAAAATGAGTGATATATTTACCAATTTTGATTCCAATTTTCTTCATGTTAAAAAAATAGGGGCCAATTCTTTCGGTATTTTCAAGAAGAAAAATGTGATCCACACCTGACCCTGCATAATAAGTGGGTTCAGAAGTTATCCAGACATGCTATAACGAGGGAGTGGTATACATATTTTAATGTGCAAATTGTATATACTTTTCTTTTTCTGCAATGTCTTTGCCGAAAAATAATGCATACAGTGGGCAAGATAAAAAGCTCCCCACTTGTGGACAGGATAGAGAAATCTGACCCTTAGGAAATAGGATTTGCATCCTGTTGGATGAGGCTTGTCTTAGGGTTAGATTCTGCCATCCTTCTCTTGTCCCATTGGTTAGATTTTGCTACCCTGTGCAAATGCATATGGAAGCTTCTATCAATTTTGACACTGTTTGATAGAGCTTTGACCTGTAAGGATTATACAGTACCTCCTAGTTAATAATTTGTTTTTTACATCATTCAGACAGCAAAGTAAGTTGTCATAATTCATGTCTCTCAGTTACCATATATACTCACATATAACCCGGGTCCAAATGCAAACAACATAGACCCTAATCTGCCATCGTATAATGCGCCAGCAGATCAGGGTCTATGTTATCTGTTCTACTGATTTGTCCTTACAAACTGCATAGACCCAGATCTGCCAGCACATTATGCGACGGCAGATCTGGGTCTATGCAGTTTGCTGTTGGTATCAGCCTATACACGAGTATATACAGTAGTCTGAATAATTCAGATAGCAAAGTAAGTGTTCATAATTCATGTCTCTCAGTTAGTCTGAATCATTCAGACAGCAAAGTAAGTGGTCATAATTCATGTGTTTCAGTTAGTCTGAATCATTCAGACAGCAAAGTAAGTGGTCATAATTCATGTCTCAGTCTGAATCATTCAGACAGCAAAGTAAGTGGTCATAATTCATGTCTCTCAGTTAGTCTGAATCATTCAGACAGCAAAGTATGTGGTCAAAATTCATGTCTCTCAGTCTGAATCATTCAGACAGCAAAGTAAGTGTTCATAATTCATGTCTCTCAGTTAGTCTGAATCATTCAGACAACAAAGTAAGTGTTCATAATTCATATCTCAGTTAGTCTGAATCATTCAGACAGCAAAGTAAGTGTTCATAATTCATGTCTCTCAGTTAGTCTGAATCATTTAGATAGCAAAGTAAGTGTTCATAATTCATGTCTCAGTGTGAATCATTCAGATAGCAAAGTAAGTGTTCATAATTCATATCTCTCAGTTAGTCTGAATCATTCAAACAGCAAGAAAAATGGTCATTATTCACGTTTCTCAGTTAGTCTGAATCATTCAGACAGCAAGAAAAATGGTCATTATTCACGTTTCTCAGTTAGTCTGAATCATTTGAATTTGACTGTCTTTGTGGATAAAACATATTCAGTTGCTTATATGAAAAGTTTTGTTCTTTTTTCACCTCTTGCTATAATCTTACATCCAAAACATTATAAGAATAAAATTTAAGTAGAAATTTTAAAAATCTTTTTTCTTTTTTTTTCAGCAAGTCCAGTAAGTGTAAATTTTGTTGACTTGGACAAACTTCGAATCCAGAAACCAGAGACACACTCAGTTCCTTGTAACAAACAGACATCATTCAGAATGACCCTCCCTCCACTAGCAGTAGACAATCTGAGCATCAAGTTGATAGGTAATGGTTGTTTGAAACCTCACCATGTTAGGTTCATTTCCCGATTTATCTTTATTTGTATGCTTTTTTTTAAATCTTACATATTTCAAGGAGGTTAAGATATGTGGAAAATGTAAAAAAGATTAACTGTAAATCACAAAATATTAATGAGTATAATATTTTAGCATATGTAGTGAGCAGACTACTGGTATTATTTGCTGAAATTTTATCTATGTTTAAAGTTTGCAATGCAGAGTTCTTTGTATGTATGATTATTGCACAAAATCACATTTGTGTTTTATCCCAAGTTGGCTGCAAGAACCAGTTTGATACGTCATATCAGTTCTTTCCCTTGACACAGAACAAAACATAAATTCAGTTTTGTATTTATTACATACCCCTTGTTATACACTTCTAAATATGTGTAGCTTTACAGTATGCATGAAATTCAAAACAAATTGGGGTTTATAAAAGTTTGATTTGGTTCATCTAAGAATATCAGAGCACAGAATTTCAAAGAAGGAACCTAAATAGTTTGAATCTGGGTGTATGACATGGAAATATGCATGGTCTACTCTAAGATGTGCAATTGCATGATCTACTCTAGGATGTGCAATTGCATGGTCTACTCTAGGATGTGTAATTGCATGGTCACTCTACGATGTGCAATTGCATGGTCTACTCTAGGATGTGTAATTGCATGGTCTACTCTAGGATGTGTAATTGCATTATCACTTTACGATGTGCAATTGCATGGTCACTCTAAGATGTATAATTGCATGGTCTACTCTAGGATGTGTAATTGCATGGTCACTCTAGGATGTGCAATTGCATGGTCTGCTCTAGGATGTGCAATTGCATGGTCTGCTCTAGGATGTGCAATTGCATGATCTACTCTAGGATGTGTAATTGCATGGTCTGCTCTAGGATGTGCAATTGCATGGTCTACTCTAGGATGTGCAATTGCATGATCTACTCTAGGATGTGTAATTGCATGGTCTGCTCTAGGATGTGCAATTGCATGGTCTGCTCTAGGATGTGTTTTGCATGGTCTGTTCTAGGATGTGCAATTGCATGATCTACTCTAGGATGTGCAATTGCATGGTCTGCTCTAGGATGTGCAATTGCATGGTCTATTCTAGGATTTGCAATTGCATGGTCTACTCTAGGATGTGCAGTTGCATGGTCTACTCTAGGATTTGCAATTGCATGGTCTATTCTAGGATGTGCAATTGCATGGTCTACTCTAGGATCTTTAATGGCATGGTCAACTGTAGGTTGTGTAATTGTATGGTCTACTCTAGGATGTGTAATTGCAGGATTTACACTAATTTCTAGACGATCGCTGTCAATGATTAACTGAATGCAAGCAAATCACATAATGATGACATGTCCGACCTTTTATTAATTCCATTTAGTGAATAGTCTGATGGACGTCAATCTAACCATCCCAGTCTTCTTGGAATCATGAGAATTCGCTGTATAGACTAATGCTGGTCTCGACATGCATGAAAAAAATCAAGTACAGTTAGTGAACAATGATAAAGTTATCCTTGAATGAATATGCTGTTTATGCCTGACTGGCACATAGAGCAATTGCTGCATTCAATTTCCTGCTATTAAATGTAACATAAACCAGTCTCAGCATAAAGTTACACACATGAGCATGACAGATAACAGTTACAGTTCCCTTTAACACAAGTAATAAAAATATGCTCCAAAAAAGGAAAATGACACGTTTTTAGAAACCTTTATCTTCATCGAAGGAGGTATCCAGTGACCCAGCATATCAAAAATGCATCGAGAAACAGAAGCGGGTACCTCTTCCAGACTTAGCAAATCAAACTTGGACACATATCCCCCGCAGAAAATGACCACCATAAACAGTAATTGTTGATGATGACCCCATAAATTTTGATGACATTGAATGCAAAAAAAAACAAAAAGGAAAGTACACAACTGAAAGACTTTGACCTTTCCAAAGTCCTTCTGGAATTGAAATAGAAGAAAAACAGGTGAATCTTCCAGAAATTCAAATGTAACTAAGTCTTTAAAATTGTGTGTACAACTGATTCGCATCTATAAGAAGAAAATCCCCCCTATTTTTGAAATGGATGACAGAATTTCCCCCCTAAATTTTCAGTTCTAGAGTAGACCCTGAATGTGGATTGAATATCTGTATTGAATGCCAGATCAACCATGTAAGATTAAATGGGTATGTAATTAAAACATTTGTCATTTTGTATCTGCCAATCTCTTTCATATGCAACTTTCATGCTTTTTTTATTTCTTTCTTTCAAATTGTTGCCTATATTATCTTTATCTGGCTGTGTATTGGGGTTTCTGTTTCTGTCTCTATATCTGTTACCTCACTATCTGTGTCTGTCTCTATATCTATTATCTCATTATCTGTCTGTCTCTGTATCTGTTATCTCACTATCTGTGTCTGTCTCTATATCTATTATCTCATTATCTGTGTCTGTCTCTATATCTGTTATCTCATTATCTGTGTCTGTCTCTATATCTATTATCTCAATATCTGTGTCTGTCTCTGTATCTGTTATCTCATTATCTGTGTCTGTCTATATCTGTCATCTCATTATCTGTGTCTCTATATCTGTTACCTCACTATCTGTGTCTGTCTCTATATCTATTATCTCATTATCTGTGTCTATCTCTATATCTGTTATCTCATTATCTGTGTCTCTATATCTCTTACCTCACTATCTGTGTCTGTCTCTATATCTATTATCTCATTATCTCTGTCTGTCTCTATATCTGTTATCTCATTATCAGTGTCTGTCTCTATATCTATTATCTCAGTATCTGTGTCTATCTCTATATCTGTTATCTCATTATCTGTGTCTCTATATCTCTTACCTCACTATCTGTGTCTGTCTCTATATCTATTATCTCATTATCTGTGTCTGTCTCTATATCTGTTATCTCATTATCTGTGTCTGTCTATATCTGTTATCTCATTATCTGTGCTTGTCGCTATATCTGTTACCTCACTATCTGTGTCTGTCTCTATATCTGTTATCTCACTATCTGTGTCAGTCTCTATATCTGTTACCCCACTAACACCATGCCTCTCAGCATAACCTTCTCTTTGTATGACCTAATGAATTTCCATACTGTCTTTACCCTATGTTTTTGGATCAGTGAAACAAGCAAAGACCACAATTCGCATGACATAGTCCGACTGTCAAAACAGTTTTCCACATTATTTTTTTTATGCAAAAGGTCTGGTCATCTAGGTACCTGTGCCTGATTCTGCTAATGTCACTGGACATTTTTATGCCTCCAAAATGTTCCAAAGCTGTCCACCTTCTTGTACCCAAAGTATCTATCTACTCCACTCTAATCTGCCATTGTGACAGATTTTCTGAAGGAGCACAGCATCCAAACTTTGCTATCCTCTATATAGCCCTGATTTAGCTCCAAGAGGATATATGGCTGAATCCCATTATGAAAGATTTACTTAGAGTCAGATGATTTGAAAGCCGCCATGTGGTTGTATGTGCAGTTTTCGAGTGTAAGAACAACATACTAAAAAGTGAATACAAAATGGCATTTAACAATTGGATAATCAGACATAGAAAGTGTGCAGAGGTGCATGGGGAGTACTTTGTGGAGATGCACTGATGTACTTACTGTTCACTAATAAATAACTTTGTACAGCACTCTGATATTCAGAACTTTTTTAAGTATCCCTTGTATTAGGAATTAAAGATTATGCATACCAGTTTGATCAATTTAACTATTAATTTCAAAATAGAACTTCTTATTGGAATTAATACAGATTTCTCAGTCATATCCATCAATTGATGTTAACTTGAAAATACTAAATATATATGATATAAAACTTAAGTAATCATGATTTTCAGACATTTTACCACAAGATACATGTGTAAAATTATGGCTGATAATTGATAATCATATAATGGCAACTCTTTATTGCTGTTTGAATCAAATTACCATTATGTTTCATCATGCAAACTGGAACTGGTTTTACTTAATGTCTCTGAAAATTAGGATAAAAGAATACAATTACTGACCATGATGTCCCAGAAACTTATATGGCATACAAAATTGTTCAGATTAAAAGATTAGGGTGTCGGAAAACTTGGGGTGTATGGAGACTTTGGTTAAAGATGGTTCATTAGTTTTCTTCTTTATGAAATACATTCAAGTGTATGAAACATGAATGATAAGAAACAGTTTTGGGTCAGATATGTTTCAATATAGTGGTACAATATTGTTGCCTTTAAATTGTGTCAAGACTGTGTTATAATCCAGACTTTTTGTTTTTTTATCATGCAGGACCCAATGGAGAGAGGGTACCAGTCAAGCTTCATGCCCATGGAGGGAATGTGTACACAGGGGATTGGACTCCCCTGTGGACAGGCACATATTACTTGGAGGTTCTTTATGGGGACATGTTTCCACTCTGGGGCAGTCCTATGACCTTCACAGCATATGACTCCACCAAAGTCAAGGTCAGAATGAGTGAAAGATGGGCAGAGGAAGATGACAGATACAACATGACAGGTAAATATCTTGAGAAAAATCTGCCAATAAAGTTAAACAGATTTTGAATTATAAATTTGTCAACATTGTTTCGAGTCTTATAATAATTTGTTGTTTTTAGCTTCAATTCATGAGCAGAATTGTTGTGCCTAAAGGGTTATATAGTGTTATCCTGGTCCATCCATATAGTGTTACCCATGTCCATCCATATTGTGTTACCCATGTCCATCCATATAGTGTTATCATGGTCCATCCATATAGTGTTACACATGTCCATCCATATAGTGTTACCCTGTTCCATCCATATAGTGTTACCCATTTTCATCCATATAGTGTTACCCTGTTTCATCTATATAGTGTTACCCATGTCCATCCATATAGTGTTACCCTGTTCCATCCATATAGTGTTACCCTGTTCCATCCATATAGTGTTACCCTGTTCCATCCATATAGTGTTACCCTGTTCCATCTATATAGTGTTACCCATGTTCATCCATTTATGTGGACTAAATAAGGAAACTTTATGATGATGTACCACCAGGAAATATCTTGGAATTTTTGAGGGAATGCGGTTAATATAACAAATTTTGACCACATACATTTTAAATATTTTGGTTTTTTTATACCTTTTACAGAATTTTAACATCTTTACCTTTTATCTTTTATCTTGTAGTACTACATGTTTATATTTATTTGGAATGCTTTATCTTCCAATAAATTTGGGGCTACAGGTGGCTGAGTGGTCTAAGGCACTCACCTTTACAGATCACTCATACAGCTCACCTCTCTGTCTGCATGAGTTCAAGTCTTGGCTTGATCAATGTGGGTATGTGAGAAAGCTTGCCAGTAGCTTCTCGTGGGTCAGACGTTCATCATGCGGCCTTCCTGGGTTCTTGCACCAAATATACTGGCCGCCATGTATAGTCTATCATTTGCTGAAAAATGTCATTAAATCCCACAAAACCAAACCAATCCTATAAATTTGTTTGGAATTCTTGATCTTGACATTTTTAAAATTTAGCTTTTGATTTGCACCATATATTCAGTAATGTGCTGACATGCTGTTAAACCCTATGCATACATACATACATAGTTAAAACCTATGCATACATACATAGTTTTGACTTTTAATTGCATCATGTTGGCTGTGGTATCCATGTTATATAGACACATTTCTAGTCATTTTTATGTGCCTGCCATAAGATGAAGCATATTATGTTATGATGATGTCTGATCTTCCATCCATCTGTCTGGTACCAATATTGATTCTGCACAATAATTCAAGTTCTCCACCATCGGCAGTTACCAAACTTTGTGAATTGGCATGCACTTTAGGTAAGGAAGAAAGCTGTCAATTTCAGGATGAAAAGCTGAAAGATCGAGGTTACTGTGACTGAAAGAAGATACATGGTTTCTAAAAATAACTTTAATCCTCCACCATCTACTATTACCAAAGTTTTTGGATAGCTTGCACTTGGTGTAAGGAAGAACCCTGCTGAATTTAGAGTAAAAAGATCAAAAGTCAAGATCACTGTAGCTCCAGGAATAAAAATTGGTTTAGCATAAAAATTTAGGTTATCTACATTGAGTACTATTCAACACAGATGGCATATAATGGGATGTTCACAGTACTCAAAAAGTTTTACAAAGTTTGATTTAAATCTGAAGCTGTTGGATAAAAAGTTGATTTTGTAATTCTTCAATAAGATGGTCTGTAAATGGTTTAAAGCATATCGCTTTGTTGCTTTCTAACTGTGTTAACTTCTGTAAATTAGTAGTAGTATGTACTTAGTTGAGATTCATATATTAATCAGAATTTAGATATCTTTCCTGATTTTCTTTCAGGATGGTATTTAGAGATTACATAGTATCCATAATTTGGTTATAGCTATATGATTTTATTTTTGATAACACCTTAATGGAGCTGATAAAATGTCCAAGTTTTGACAGTTTGACTATCAATATACATGCTTTTCTACAAAATTTAATCTTGGAAATACTTTGTTGGAGCATTTGAGTGTGAGAAACGGTATATTGCCAGAAAATGGAGGAGAACTCAGCCACATGCTTAAGTTAGCCAAGCTCCTCACAGCTCATACTCTTGCAGAATATATTGCTGTCATAAGGCTGTTTTGATTCCTGGATCATCTGAACCTTAGTTCATTGTCTTCATGCAATTTTACACTAGCACATTGATTGGATCCTACCATCCATCTTAATTCACAGATTGAAATCCAATTTAAAACAAGGGATGAAAAGCCAGACTAAGGTGGCTCAGATGCAGTTATTGGTACATTGTGATATCTGCCACATGCTATCTTGTAATGTCATTGGCCCAGTGCTCCATTTCTGCAAGTAAAGAATTCCTGACTATTACCTCCTAATATTTTCATGAAATGTTCCGTACACAATGAAAAACTAATGCTAATTCACATGGGGTAAGTGTCAATACAAAATACAAATGATTTTATATGATGTGTTATGCTAATGAGTTGGGCGTGGTTATTTCCACTCTTGTGATAGGTCAGTTGTTCATGTCACTGTGTCACTGTGAGAATCATTATATGATGTTACAATGGCATCCTAATTTCCAACTGTCATTACATGATGTTACAATGGCATCCAGATTTCCAGCTGTCATTACATGAAGTTACAATGGCATTCAAACTTCCAGCGGTCATTTCATGATGTTACAATGGCATCTAAACTTCCAACTGTCATTACATGATGTTACAATTGCATCCGTATTTCCAACTCTCATTACATGACGATACAATGGCATCCATATTTCCAACTGTCATTATATGACGATACAATGGCATCCATATTTCCAACTGTCATTACATGATGATACAATGACATATTTCCAACTGTCATTACATGATGATACAATGACATATTTCCAACTGTCATTACATGACAATACAATGGCATCCAGATTTCCAACTGTCATTACATGATGATACAATGGCATCCATATTTCCAACTGTCATTACATGACGATACAGTGGCATCCATATTTCCAACTGTCATTATATGACGATACAATGGCATCCATATTTCCAACTGTCATTACATGATGATACAATGACATATTTCCAACTGTCATTACATGATGATACAATGACATTTTTCCAACTGTCATTACATGACAATACAATGGCATCCAGATTTCCAACTGTCATTACATGATGATACAATGGCATCCATATTTCCAACTGTCATTACATGATGATACTGTGTCATCCATTTTTCCAACTGCCATTACATGACAATATATTTGGCATCCATATTTCCAACTGTCATTACATGATGATACAATGGCATCCATATTTCCAACTGTCATTACATGATGATACAATGACATATTTCCAACTGTCATTACATGACGGTACAATGGCATCCAGATTTCGAACTGTCATTACATGATGTTACAATGGCATCCATATTTCCAACTGTCATTACAAGATGATACAGTGGCATCCATATTTCCAACTGTCATTACATGACGATTCAGTGGCATCCATATTTCCAACTGTCATTACATGATGATACAATGGCATCCATATTTCCAACTGTCATTTCATGACAATACAATGGCATCCATAGTTCCAACTGTCATTACATGACGATACAATGGCATCCATATTTCCAGCTGTCATTACATGACAATGCAATGGCATCCATATTTCCAACTCTCATTACATGACAATACAATGACATATTTCCAACTGTCATTACATGACGATACAATGGCATCCATATTTCCAACTGTCATTACATGATGTAAAAATGGCATCCATATTTACAACTGTTATTACATAACATTACAATGGCATCCAGATTTCCAGCTGGATATTGTGGATTTTACTGCCAGAAATTTGACTTTCAGCCATTTAGAAGTGGGTTACAATTTGTGCTTGTGTGTTAGAATATATAATACAGCCCAGTGTCCTCAGTCTGACCTCTTTACATGAATATTGTTTTCATGGCCTATCATAAGTGGGCCCATTTATGTGGAATTCAGTTAAAGACATTTCTGTTTTTTTTTTTGTTTTTTTGTTTTTTTTACATTAAGGTATATCTGATGTTTTTATTATCTGTACTTTAAAACACAACATCTTAGGCATCCTGCAAATGGAAAAGCACCTAAACTGTAATACAGTTATTGCCATATTAGAATTGTTGCCATATTGGAACTTCATTGAATCTTGTGACTAAAACATGACTGCACACTGTAGTTTACTTTGGTTGTGCAAAAGATCTAAAATGTTACGTTTGTGGTTACATGGGTAAATGGTCAGACTTGGGTCAAATGTATAAAATTTGAATATATTGATCCATAATGTTACATTGAAGAGGTTTAACAGTTCACCAAAAAGCCTGCTATGTCACATTGCTGCAAAGGAAACTTTACTGTTAACTTGACTTGAAAGAATATGCAAGACACAGGGATGACTTCCAACCTTCTCATTAGTTGCTGGCGGCCAGCTCACAAAACTTTTAAACATTTTAACATTGTCGTCATCTAATTTTATAACACTGTAACATTTTTTGTTATATTGTTGAACTGACTTGGCCTTGTGCTTTTAATTTTGAGCTTACTACTTCAAAAGATAAAGAGAAGGCTGATTTCTTCAATGGCATTGTCAGCATAGGTGTCAGGGTTAAGTTTTTGGATTGAGCTCAGTTCCGCTGACACTTTTGTATGTACAGTTATGAAACTTGATGGATATATTTATCTTGGAGGTACTACTCGCCACAGACAAAAGTTGATCACAGTGACCTTCTTTTCTTGCTCTGACCATTTAGTTCGGTTTTTAGCTCACTTGGCCTTGAAGCCTAGTGAGCTTATTGTATGGCCATGTGTCCATATTCTGTCATCTGTCTGTTGACATTTGCTAGTTACCACTCTGGACGCCATATTTTTGATTTGATTTTTTTTATCAAACCTGGAATATAGGTTGATATCATCAGTATCTCGGACAAGTTAAGATATGAGCAAGATCTATGCATATTAATTAGTTGTTCTTGCATCTGATTGGCTGAGCTTGTTACCACTCTGGAATCCATATTTCTGATTTGATTTTGACCAAACTTGGAATATATTTTTATATGATCAATGTCTCTCACATGTTCAATAATGAATGAGATACATGCATAGTAATGAGGTGATCTTGCATCTGATTGGCTGAGCTTGTTACCATTCAGGAAGCCATATTTCCTATCTGATTTTGATCAGACTTGGCATATGGGGTTATATCATCAAGACTGCAGATGAGTTTGAGAATGGGTGAGATCCGTGCATATTAATGAGGTGATCTTGCAGCTGATTCACTGAACTTGTTACCAATCTGGAGGCCATATGTCTGATCAGATTTTGACAAAACTGGAAAATAGACTTATATGGTCATGGGTTTGATAATGAGCGAGAGTCAAGCTTATTAATGAGGCAGTCATGCATCTGATTATTTTAAATTGACACCACTCTAAAGACTGTATTTTTTATCTGATTTTGAGTAGACTTGGTAAATAGATTTAAATCATAAAATGTCCAATAAGTTTTATTATGAGCAAGATCTGTGCATATTAATGAAATTCGGTGCTGTTATAAATAGTTCTCAAATCCTATGCAATTGAAATAATTTTGGGGGTATTTAAAATAACCTGTTTTCTCTCTCTCTCTCCAATTTAGAGCAAGGGAAGTAACCCATAATATTGAATGCTGAGACTCATAGGTTTGGGGTTAGAGTTTTTCCCCTTGCAAAAATTATGAAAACCAGATATAAAAAATACATTGTAGAACACAAGATGTGTAATTGTTATAAAACAATTTACAAACTGTTGCCAGATAATATACCTTAGGGATTTTAAATGAATAATTTTCACTTTATAACTGAAAAAAATGGTATAAAATATAAATATTGTTAGAGAAAATACAATAACAGGCTAGCGTAAACTGTGTGTAATGTTGTAAATAAGGATCAAAATTTCGTTACGTAATTATAGGTAAGTAATTGTGCTTCTTCTTGTATTGATTTTGCTCCAGTCAGACCATATTTCTTGTAAAAACCATGTTTAAGTTTATAAATTAGCAGAGAATTATTTCTGAGACGCTTTAAATTTTTAAATATTTGGAAGCAAGCTTGATATGTGTGAAGAAATAGAGTTTAACAGTTGCTAGTATTGCCATGTGTAAGTGCCTGAAACATTTTTCATTTATATGTTATCACATGTATTGTGCATTTTTTATGGCATTTCATGTATTCATTGCCTTAACTCACAAATTGTTTTGAATTTATATTTTGTATTTCTTGCTTTTAATAACAAAAATACCCGAATATTCTTTTCTTTTCAAACACTTCCAAATTTAATTACCAAGACTAAAGAAATCCATAGCCTAAAACAACAAACAACCTTTGAATTATAATTTTAATTTGTGTGGAAGACATGTGACTCAGTAGACCACAAACTAAAGCTTCATATGTAAACTTCATTTTTAAAGATCTTGGACAACTTTGTGGGCAAGAGACTATGTATATTACAGGGTTCCCACATTATTGGGAAATCGTGAAAAAGTTGGGAGAACGACTGGGTTTGTTCTTGACTTGGAAAAGCATTTTAAATTGGCAAATATTGATAAAAAGTCTGGGGCCACCAATTGATAACAAAAAAATATGTAATTGAGTCGTAATTGAACTGATCATGAGTTAAATTTATTGAGTTCTTACTGGAAGTTTTGGAGATCATGGAACACTTTAGTCAGTTGAGATACAAGTGCTGAATGGATCATATGGGTGCTTGCCCTAAACATATTTGTATACTTGATCCATGCACTCAGGCGATTGGATTGGTCAAGTAGACTTGTTACCCCTTACTACTTCATATCGGTATCTTTTCTTATGTAGAAGGTAAGAAGACCAGTCTAGAATAACACTGTGCCAACATGTTGTCTGCAACATGTGATCTTGGTAAATGTTATAGAAAAAAATAAATCTTATCTTCCCCATTTCCCCTTTATCTTCCCCAGTTCCCTATGTAAAGTTAATGAAAATGTATTGTCATAAATCTTTGTTTATTATTTGGTAGTTTGCAGTGGGTAAACAGTGTTAAGCATTATCATCAATAGTAACTTTCAATGCCCATTTGTAACTTTGAGGTCACTCCTACAGATCATATTTTTGTCTTGCAAAAATAGCCAATTTGTGGTCCAAAAGCTTCAACACCTTCAACTCATTTTTGCAGTGAATTTTACTATCAGACCTTGCTAAATATTTAGTTTTCAGTGCAGAATTCAATGGTCTGGGTGTTCTTGACAATGACTGCATTATATAAACAGTCCATAGTTGGATTACATTGAAAGTAGATATTAGGGCACCAACCAGACATAAGTAGGGTTAAGAAAAATTACTCATCCTCTCATCTTGACCACTTAAAAATTGGCTGTGCCGAGGAAATCTTTACTACTTGCTCATCTCTGGGCTGAGTAGATGCAGATTTGCACTTTGAGAATATATGTGTGCATTTTTTACCTGTAACAAGCTATGAAGCCACACATTGCTTAACATCTTTTGTACATCAGCTATTGATTACTTTTGCTTATTTTGCCTACTTGTTGTCAGTCCAGAAGATATCGCAAAGGAAGCTGACTTTGCTTTTTACACAGGCTCCCAAAGCAAACTTGATAACTAAAATGGGTTCAAATCATGAAAATGTTCTGTTCAGAGTGAAGCAGGTTTAAAACCCTTCTAGTATCAAGCTTGTGTTGGGTGAGTGTGACTTTTTAGTAAGAGTTTAAGCAGTGTAGTGATGTATGAAATTATACTGTGTTGAGTAATGGAATTCTTGTTAACTAGTTTGTTACTGGAGCCAAGTTTACAAATTTCTGTTCTTATATTTGACATTTAGTTGATGTAGCAGAAGCAGGGCCAGGTAATTTGGAGATTGTTGTGATGTGTGATGGGGAGACAGTCCAGGCAGCCGTGGAACAAGGAGAAGATAACCTCCTCCACGTGTCATTTGACCCTCTCCTCAAGAAAAACCACACAATATATGTCAGCTTTAATGGAGAACCTGTGCCAGGTAAGAAAACCTGTACAAATACCTAGTTTTAATAAAATGTAAATTGTCATATTGCATGAAATTAGCAGTTCTCCGAATATGTAGTTAAACTTGTCATCTTGCATGAAATTTGTGTAACTCTCAAGATCTGTAGTTTTATTGCCTGGTCTAATGATCAGATAATCATCATGATAGCAGTAATCATCATCATCATCATCATCAACACTTAATCAATAGAAGATGGAACAATTATTCCATGAATATTCCTCCCTTGAGGCCATATTTTATGTGTAGAGAATGAAATATCAATGTAGGTATATCAATGTAGTTTTTATAACTTATTTGCAAAATTTGATGGTGGTTTTATAATGCAACCTTTGAAAAACTCTTTAAAAAAAGCTTTGAAAATGATGTTGAATAGTAAACAGCTGAGGAATTAAAAATGAAAAGGGGGTTTTGAAAATTTGTTGATTTGATAATTTTTTTAATCTTTTTATTTGCAGGTTCCCCATTTATAGTTTTTCTGGAGGAGAATGTTTCCACAGATCTTCACACTCAATACTTCATTGTGGAGGAATTACAGTGGTTCCTGCTTCATGCTCTCAATACCTTTATGGATCCCAGCAAAATTTTTATCAAAATTACAGGTTGCTATGGAAACCACATGTTACTATGGAAACATGGGGAACAGCATGTGCACAGATACATATTATGCAAAGATGGGAGATTGTATTCTGCCTTGGACTTCTTTATCTACTTTATTATATGCATTTCCTGTGTAACTATGAAATACCTGAACTTGATTTATATCCTGATGACATTGCCATGGAAACCGGGAAACACAGCATGCTGAATTATTTCTGGAACTATTTGAGACTTCTGTTTTCTGCATTTTCTCTGTACAAGTTCTATGTTCTTATTCTTTGTCATTTACAATAATTCTTGCATTATTCTTACTATTATGCAACCATCATAAAATGGTACGTAAACAGTCTATAGCATGTGTGGCAGGACTATCAATGCTATTAAACACCTATCAGTGCTTTATCAAAAAGTATGAAAGGTGCCTGTACATAAACATAAATTGTGCAATTAGGAATGTCTTCTTTCACTTTCCTTTTCCAGCTTTGTTGTTGCACTAAATATAAAACAGCATGTATAAATCATTCCAACATTACATGTTGTGGCATTTTCTTTTCATGCATGTACTTACGAGCCTTGTTGTTTGCATGTGTATATATATATATATATATTATACTATATTTGATTTAGGTATATACTTATTACATTATATACATATTTCAACATATACATATTAAAGCATATTGGATTTTCAATCCTGCTAAATATGAAGCACTTATATTTTAGCACACAAGTATATATTTTTTTTTTTTTTTCTTTTCATGTTTTCATTATGTGCATGTAATCATCCCATCCAAACAGTTGTTGCATGGGTTCAGTGTGGTTTCTTGCTGAGCACTAGTAGTCATTTTTATTATGATGTCTGTTCCTTGTCATTTGAATCTGTGTATTAGTGTAGATTGCATGAACAAATTTTAATTTTAAACTTAGTTTATGGTTGTAGAGTAAGTAAAATATCCCAGCAGTTTTGCTCTTTGTCTAAATATATTTGAAGATAAGTTTTTTTTAGGAAATAATGATTTTGAGAGAGGTGAAAGACGGTGTTCCTTTTGTAGCTATTGTATACTTCACTCTGCTGTTAGAAATTATAGCATGCATTTCCACCAAATCACTGTCACCTTTTTCATATGTTTAGATATAATCAAGAGTTGTCATGTTTACATTGCCTTAGCTCACAGTCGTAAGTTTGCATTTCTGTTGTTTCTGTCATTGTAATTTTTAGACTGTTTCTCAACATAAGTTGCAATTAGCAATAAGTTTAATGAACTTATTTCGCACAGCCCCTAATGGAGAGCGTCTTCTTGCTGACGTGTACCCCAAGAGTGGAGGAGACTACAAGGTGGAATGGACCCCAAGATCACCAGGTAAACATCAGTGCATGTATTTGTCTTGAATTATTTTCTTTGCAAATGCACTAGTGGGAAGTATTGAGAAAAGAAGTTATTATGTGGAAATTACACCATAATGTCCATGAAGATTTAATTGGTTGCTAAGATAAATAAATAACCCAATGCAAATCTTCAGGATCAATTTCACGTTTTGGTACAAAAAAAATTGAAAAAAATTAAAAATAATATTATAAAGAGTCAAACCAGCAGTCGGAATAAGACTTATTCACCCAAAATAGTAGAACATTCTATTTTGTTTTGGAATTGGTTGCATCATTCAGATTATGCAAATTTTGTTTTCAGCTAGTACTAAACAATAAGAAATTGAACAGTTAAAGTAGAATTAAAGATTATAAATGAAGTCATGGAATTACAAATAATGATCCAGAATCATGTATTTCACCGTACAGACAATGTATCACATTAATTTTGATATTTCTCTTATAAGAACAATTGAAAGTGCAATTTTACAAATGCTGACTATTTAAACATTATTTGTTAATATTGAATTAACTATGTCTTGTTCCTTAACATTTAAGGCCGTCACATAGTGGATGTCCAGTACAATGGCCGTCAGGTGGACGGAAGTCCTTACTATGTGAATGTTTTTGACCTCAGGATGATCAGAGTGGACAATTTCAGACATGGAGTTGTAGGAGATTTAGCTGGATTTAGTGGTAAGTTTGTCATAAACTTTTTAAAATATCCATTAAACTTAGTAAGATATCTTGCAGACTTTAAAAGATATTGCATATACAGTTTTAATTAAGATATCTTGCATACTTTAAAAGATATTGCATATAGAGTTTTAATTAAGATATATTATAAAATGTGAGATATGTTATTCAATTTATGAGATTAATTAACTCTGTTTAAAGGATATCTCATAAAAATTATTTGATATCATCGAATATATAAGATATAATAAATTTAGTAAGATATCAAAGTTTATCAAATATCTTATAAATTGTATAATATATCATGCAAAATAAGAAGATATCTTATAACAGTTATTTCAGATATCTCCAAAGTTTTATAAGATATCTCTTGAACTTTTTATAATATCTTACTTAAAATTTATACAAGATATCTTGTAAAGTTCTAAAAATATCTTTCAAAGTTGATGAGTAAGATATATCAAAAAGTTTATAAAATATCTTATAAATTGTATAATATATCCTACAAAATAAGAAGATATCTTATAGACAGTTATTTCAGATATCTTCAAAGTTTTAAGATATCTCTTGAACTTTTATAATATCTTACTTAAAATTTGTACAAGATATCTTGTAAAGTTCTAAATTTAAAGTTGACGAGACACCTGATTAAGTATATAAGATATCTTATAAAACATACAGTATATCTTAAAGGATAATTTTATAAGATATAAAACATACAATATCTCTTAATAAGGGACACTTTTATAAGATATCTTATAAAATATACAATATATCTTACTTAAGGGACAATTTTATAAGATATCTTATAAAACATACAATATATCTTACTTAAGGGACAATTTTATAAGATATAAAACATACAATATATCTTACTTAAGGGACAATTTTTTATAAGAAATAAAACATAAAATATATCTTACTGAAGGGACAATTTTATAAGATATCTTATAAACCATACAATACATCTTACTTAAGGGACAATTTTATAAGATATAAAACATAAAATATATCTTACTTAAGGAACAATTTTATAAGATATCTTATAAAACATACAATATAGCTTACTTAAGGGACAATTTTATAAAACATACAATGTAGCTTACTTAAGGGACAATTTTATAAGATATCTTAGAAAACATACAATATATCTTACTTAAGGGACAATTTTATAAGATATAAAACATAAAATATATCTTACTTAAGGGACAATTTTATAAGATATAAAACATACAATATATCTTACTTAAGGGACAATTTTATAAGATATAAAATATAAAATATATCATACTTAAGGGACAATTTTATAAGATATAAAACATTAAATATATCTTACTTAAGGGACAATTTTATAAGATATAAAACATAAAATATAGCTTACTTAAAGGACAATTTTATAAGATATCTTATAAAACATACAATACATCTTAAGGGACAATTTTCTAAGATATTTTATAAAACATACAATATATCTTACTTAAGGGACAATTTTATAAGATATCTTATAAAACATACAATATATCTTAAGGGACAATTTTATAAGATATAAACATACAGTATATCTTAAGGGACAATTTTATAAGATATCTTATAAAACATAAAATATATCTTACTTAAGGGACAATTTTATCAGATATTTTATAAAACATAGAATATATCTTACTTAAGGGACAATTTTATAAGATATTTTATAAAACATAGAATATAGCTTACTTAAGGGACAATTTTATAAGATATCTTATAAAACATAGAATATAGCTTACTTAAGGGAAAAATTTATAAGATATTTTATAAAACAGAATATGTCTTACTTAAGGGACAATTTTAATAGATATCTTATAAAACATATAATATATCTTACTTAAGGGACAATTTTATAAGATATAAAACATACAATGTAGCTTACTTAAGGGACAATTTTATAAGATATTTTATAAAACATACAATGTAGCTTACTTAAGGGACAATTTTATAAGATATCTTATAAAACATACAATATATCTTACTTAAGGGACAATTTTATAAGATATTTTATAAAACATACAACGTAGCTTACTTAAGGGACATTTTTATAAGATATCTTATAAAACATACAATATATCTTACTTAATGGACAATTTTATAAGATATCTTATAAAATTTATAAAATGTCTTATAAAGTTTTTAAGATATTCTATATAGTTTATGAACTATCTACTTTTTCAAATAAATTCCAGTTTGGCTTGCCATATTAAACTGGCTCAGATACTTTCAGTCTGCAGTGCATATTCATTCCAGTATAAATTTCCTGTTGCAGTTGACTTCAGTCTAGCTGGAACACTGGAACAGGATATTCGTATCGTCAGCCCATCAGGTAGTGATGTTGCATATGACACTCGCAGTCTGGGACATATGTGGCAGGATGTGACGTATGAACCTGAAGAACCAGGAACCTTTAAAATCTACATCACCTACGCTGGCTTCCAACTTCCAGGCGAGTCTTTGGTCATGCTTAGGGGTTGACATTGCTTACTATGCATCACCCATCATAAGGCCATGCTGGAAAAAAATAAGTCCATTATCACTTTTAGAAACTACAAATTTGCTTGTTGAAAGTTTCTTTTAGACATTAATAACACGGTGTTGAATAGGTATTAAATTGATCTTGTCCATTCTATATAGCCTTTATTGTGCTGAGGTGCTGTTATATGTTAATACTTATAATTCATACTTTTATTATGAGATACCAGTCACTCCTAAATAAACTTATGCACTTTTCAGTATAAGTTACCTTTCTGCACTACTTTCCCATTTATCAGGTTGTTATCCAAAAAGATACCCAGCCCTGGCTTTTTAAAAAATATCATTATAAGGCCTTATGGTCTTGTTATGGGAAAAATATGGTATTTTATGCATCTGCCCTTTGACTTTAAGATTGTTTGAGAGAATGGGAGGGACTTGGAACTGATCTTCTTTTTTGTCGCATGAAGTTATGATTGATATGTGCTTCATTGTTGATTGAAGATCAAGGTCATCAAGCAACATAATATTTTACAGTTATTGACCGATGCGAAGTGGAGGTCAATATGGTAGGTTTGCTGGTTCATAATACCTCATATACATGATCTAATGCAACATTTTGAAATTAAATCTGCTTCTGCAAAGTGAAAATGCCGTTTCATTTGCTTGACAGTATAAAAAATGTTGTGACATCATGACAGTGCAGTATCATGAATTATCACAAAACACATGATGTCATGTCAGAGAATGAAAAAGCATCTTTCACAAGAATCATAATAATTGGTGAAGTTGTCTAAGGTAATGAAATTAAACATATATACCAGTTATATTATTCTGAGAGAAATTGTTGCAGTACACCACCTGTAAGTTCAAGGTCAAGTTCACACGACAAACTTGCCATATTACAGGTTTTATCACCTTTTGCGACTTTGGCCATTGCTAGTGCCAACAGAGACATGGATGAACATCCACTAGTGAAAAGCTGTAGGCATATTTTTCTAATTTTTTTTTCTGACAAAAAAGCACACCCATGCAGGCGCACAGGGTCAACATTTGGGGGACATAGGACAAAATTTTTTGGGAAACCCGCAACCCTGCACTCAGTGTGCAACACTGCTTGTTCAAATATTTTTACTTGCAGAATCAAAGTCAGATATGTTTGTGCTTCATGTCATTACACATACATAGAACACATCACTATGACATATCAAAATTTTGTCCAGGGTGGCTCACCTAGCAATGATGTGGCTTCCATAACTACCATTTGGAAAACCTATTTTTGACCTCATCTTAACAGCTGAGCCAATTTCAATCAGACTTGGTAGAAATGTTTGTTAGGACATGCTCTATCAACTTTATGTCTAGGGATGCTCCCTTAGCAATGGAGTGGCTTCCATAGCAACTGCATGGAAAAAATATGTTCAACCTCTTCAGAAAAACACAACCAATTTCAATAAAACTTGGAAGGAATGTTTGTCAGGATGTGTTCTGTCAAAATTTTGCCTGGGGTTGCTCTCCTAGCAAGGGTGTTGCTTCCATAGCAAGTGGGTGGAAAAACTACTTTCTACTTTTAATTGAGAATGGCTAAACCAGTTTCAATCAACTTGGTAGGAATGTTTGTTAGGAAAATTTATTTTCAGCTTCTTCTCAAGAACAGCTGAGCCATTTTTTATTACAATTGATAGCAATGTTTAACTTTTTCCCAAGAACAGCTGAGCCATTTTTGATTTCAACTGGTAGGAATGTTTCATTGTACATTCTCTCTCAAAGTTGTGTTTGGGGTGGCTTCCTAGGAACAGTGTTTCTTCCTTAGCAACCAATTGTTGTAATGGTTATATGCATATCAAAACCAGTGAGCTTTTTTAACACAATAAATATAAGAACTCATAAATAAATATGTTGCCAAATTATTAATTTCAGGTTGTTTCCTTTCCATATCAAAAATTTATTCACAAGAGTTATTTCCCTTACTAAGATAGACATACAGTACAATTTTATAGAGAAATCTCAACAGAGGGTTCGTTGATGACCATAATGCAGAAAATAAAATCATCTGCACTACGTTTGCATGTATTCCCTACAAAATTATCACATAGATAACTCTAAAATATATACTTTTTTAATATGGCAGTGTTTAACTACAATAAAATATTTATAATTGAAATGTTACATAATACACTGAGTAGTTGATGTTACAGGTGAGAAATGCCTTTTTAAAACTACTTGAAAAAAGGACCCCACCCCACCCCACATGTACCATGCAGAAGAGCAGAGTCAAAAAATGTTATGGTCCCCAATCTGGCCTTCTGTAGTGATGTTTATCCTTGCTACTTGTGTGAACATTACAGATACCCAATATTTAGTTGTCAACAAAGTAAAGAGTCTGTAAGTGTCTAATTGATGATAAGTTTTGTGGAAAGGAATGATTATATCATATGGGTACCCATGTTGTAATGGCAGGTGCTAATACCCAAACCCCACCCACATCTTTATTCTCATTTTATGTCTTATTGTTGATTAAATTAGATTATTTGTTCCATCAGTTCTAATACGCCTTTACATGCAGGGTTAGAAGCAGACCTCAAAAACTCTAAAATTTCATTTTGACCTTAGAAACCTAAAAAAAAAGTCCAAAAAAACTGAAGGAAACCTAAGTAAATTTTTAAAAACCTAAAAATTTGAAAAAATGAAGAATGGCTGTACCCCGACTTCACAATAAATGCTTTTTTGCACACAGTTTTTCAGTAGGCTAGCCTAGCGGTTGAGAAAGTGTGCGAATTATGCAAACGAACGACATCCGGTCATTTTATTCTATCATTAATTTTCAAATTTTTAATAAATGTTATGCTCACCTTGGAGATAATCTTGTAACTGCTTTGTGTCTTGAACCTCAAAATTTTTTTTAAAACCTTGAAAAAACTAAAAAAAAAACAAATTTTAAAAGTTAATTTCACTTCTAACCCTGTACATGAATATTTATCAATATTTGTCGAATAAGGAAGTATTGTTCTGGATATCGTCACTCACATCTTCATCCTACTGGTAAAATCGAACTTGGACAACATTATGAAAGAATCAAACAATTTTGGAAAATTGAAACAAAGAAGCTTTTTATAGTACTATGACAACTTTTTGTTGATTATTTTAGAACAGAATATCTATTAAAAATCAACAACAATTGCAAAATAGCCAGATTAGCATTTTAAGTGACAAATACTCGAATCTACAAAGAGTTGTTTGCTCATAAGTTTCTGCATTTTGGTGGAATATGTGCAACATGAAGAAACCACTTATAAATTATATATACCTTTGTGTCACTGGTAAATATTATTTAATGAAATAAATATTGAAAGAAACAGGATTGTTTGAAGGTTTTGGACTTTATCTATTTTTGAAACATTGTGAAGAATTATTGGATACTGACAGTTCAAAGTGAAGGAATCCATTTGAACACAGTCTGATTTATGTATGGCAGTGCACTTATTCACTCTAGATCTTAATTTAATTTATTATAAATATTCTCATTGAGATTAATAAGACACATCGTCCTTGAAATAATGTAAAAACAGCAAAGACTTGAACATTTCAGTCTCAAAAGATTGTAAGTGTCACATGAATTTAAAATCACAGGATCTGGGTACCTTTCCAGATTTTGGTACCATGATTTCAGTTGATGCCATTAACAAAAAGGATGTCACAAGACTAAGTAAATTCTCCAGTTAATATGTGTACTCAGTATATATGACAGTATGCAAATTCCACCCCATCTTGCATGTGTTCCACAAGACCTCTCACATTAGAATCACAACTTGATGCCTTTAATAGGCCATTTGACCATTCAAACAAGATGTCAGCCAATTAAGTTAGGTAGGGATTACATCCCACTGGCTGCATATTTGTTTAGGCTATCTTTGTACACTATACAGATGATCAAAAGTGGTGCATCATAGGCAGATTAAGGCACATGGGAACGAACAGATAAGAACTTAGCATCTTATGAAAATTGAATGCTTTAGAGCCCATCATCAAATATGGCCACCTTTAGTAAAAATAGAAAATCCTTTAAACAATATTTAAAAGAAAACACTCAACAGTATTTTACTAAATTTGATAGAAAGCATCCTAACATGAAAGGCTTTTAAGTTTTTTTCAAATGATGCTGAGCCACTATCAAATGTGGCTGCTGTTACTGAGTATGAAAAATCTTGGATAACTTCTCAAAAGCCGCTCAACAGAATTTGAAAGAAAGTAGCCAGCTAAAGTTTATACAACTGATGTCAATATGCCATCAAATATGACCACATTACCATAATTTTCACAAGATACTCCCATATTTAGTTCCAAGAGACTAAGGGGTATGGTATATGAACCACATGCGGCAGATACATAATTTTATTCTGTGTCCAAAGTCATGCCAATTTCATTACTGACAGTTTATTAAAGAAAATCTATTAGAATTGAATAATTTGCATCAAATAGAGGTGATGCAATTTCAATTAATTTATATTGATCAAAACCACATAGGTTTTTTGCATGCTATGTGCATACTATCTTATCTAGAATCATGAAACATGATGAGGGTATGCATCTTGATGAACGCTACTCATATAAGTACTGTATATATACTCGCATATAAGCCGGGTACAAATGCAAACAACATAGACCCTGATCCACCATCGCATAATGCACGGGCAGATCAGGGTCTATGTTGTTTGTTCTACTGGTTAGTCCTTACAAACTGCATAGACCCAGATCTGCCGGTGCATTATGCGATGGCAGATCTGGACCTGTGCAGTTTGCAGTTGGTATCAGCTTATACGTGAGTATAGACGGTAGTAGGTCATTATGGCCTGTATTTTATGCTTCACTGACTTGGGTTACATTTTGTATTTGATGTTCATTTCTCAGGCACTGTTGATGCTGAAATTGTGAAATTGATGATCATATGCATCACTGTTACTACCACACTAGTACAGCAAAAGAAGCTCATCATGACCTATATTTAATTTTGTACTAGCTTTGGTTAAGTTCTTCATTTAGCTCATGACCACATGAGTTTTTGGCATACTATATACATACTATCCTACCTAGAATCATGCAATTTGGTGACTGGGTGCATCTTGAATAGTTCTACATCCATATCACAAAAAGCGGTCTCTTTGACTTATATTTCATGCTTTATTGACTGCTGAAATTTTGTTCCAAGCTCATTTATTGGGTTCTGTTTATGTTCCAGTCACAAAACTTGATGATTGAATGCATCTGTTAGTGCTAGACCCTTACAACCAGAGAAGGTCACTGTGACCTACATTTTACTCTGTATTGACATGGGTTAAGTCTTTTGTTTAGCTTATCACCACCTAGATTCATCCATATTATACATATCCTAGCCTACTCAGAAAGCCCGTTCTGACCAATGAAGTTGGAAGTAGGATTAAATGACATTTTTGGTGGTAAACTTTCCATATTAATGTCTATACATTGTATATTGTGATAGGTTACCCACAACAGGCTAACTCTTTATTGTACATGTGAATAAGTATAAGAATTAGATGAGTGGACTGCATGGTTTTTATGTGGGGCCTCACCTGTAGTGGCTGATCAAGGTAATTATTGATACTTGAACTATGTTTGTACTACTGGTGGTCATTTCACTCCAATGTTACTCAAAGCCTGTGACTTTCACCTACTAAAACGTGGCTTCTTGGAGTGGACAATAATGATAGCTTTTGAAGCAGATTTTAATAAGTTAAACAACGATTAAAAAAAAAACAAACTATTAATCTCTTGTTTTTATAAACTCATTATAGTACCTCTGCTTTGACATCTTAGAACAAAATGTTCTTGTTTTTTCCATTGTTTTATGTTTTTAATGCCCTGTCACAGTTTGTATGTATGTATGGTTTAATATGTCAGGACAATACTATTTTAATGCCCTGTCACAGTTTGTATGTAAGTATGGTTTAATATGTCGGAACAATACTAGCTATATAGTGCTGATTAAAAGTTAAACTGTAAAGAAACAATTTGGCAAACAAGAAACTTTAGCTAGAAAAGGGTCCAGCATATCGTTGTCAACATCACTTTATTGTGAATGTATTTTCTGCATGATAATTAATGTTAACAATGCCTACTTCAGACTACTGAAAGCTTCGTAGAGGTTGTCTACATAATTGTTGATTATAATGCCTACTGGAGACAACTAAAAGCTTCCTAGGGTTGAGCTATGTAATTGTTGATTTAATAACAGTAATACAATACCTGTCCCCATGTCCAAGCTCATAATTCCAACCTCCCATTATATGGAATGTTCTAGAAATCTAGAACAGAGAGAACCAAGAACCAGTCTGAGTAATACATCATTGGCTCATGCAGGATACCCTTCATCTTTTCCTCGGACCCTTGTAACGCTAATACATGTTCGATTTGCTATCAGAACATTGCATTCATTTTCATGTTTAAATACGTTTTTCAGCAAATTAGTCAAAATTTTATACGAGTGATTACACCCTCAGTATTTTATAAAATTTTTAGCTCTTGATAAATTAGAGGACTTTATTGTGCCGTGTTCATCTAGTGGTGCTCTTCTCTGGTCATCCAATTCCCTTACCAGGTGTTAGTACATTTTCGACTATGTACTCACTTAGGCAGTACTAATTTAATTGTTTCATCAAATAATTTTATTGCACTGATTCGTAATGTCCTTGTAGAATTGCAGCACTCTATCAGGGTTGGTGATAGAGTGCTGCAATTCTACAAGGACATTTAATTGTTTCATCAAATAATTTTATTGCACTGATTCGTAATGTCCTTGTAGAATTGCAGCACTCTATCACCAACCCTGATAGAGTGCTGCAATTCTACAAGGACATTACGAATCAGTGCAATAAAATTATTTGATGAAACAATTAAATTAATACTGCCTAAGTGAGTACATAGTCGAAAATGTACTAACACCTGGTAAGGGAATTGGATGACCAGAGAAGAGCGCCACTAGATGAACACGGCACAATAAAGTCCTCTAATTTATCAAGAGCTAAAAATTTTATAAAATACTGAGGGTGAAGGTACCAGAGACTAGATCGCGTGTCCCTGAGAAGTGCAAGCAGCGATATCGCTCAGGATTGTCTGATGGAGGCTTATCCATTAGATCATCATCACCTGACTGGTCTTTGACTGTGCACTGGGAACCAGTCACCAGTCTTTGAGTGCTGGTCACCAGTCAATGGAGTCCCATTAGCGGAACGGGGATATGGATCTGATTGATTTCCCCCTTTTTCCATTCTACCGATCAACCCTGTTGGGGATAGGGAGTTGGCATATACTTGTCCAACTAGGGAAGGGGATAGGATTGGCATCCTGCCCTTTCCTATTTTTTCTTTCAATCCCTATGGGATGTGGGGACATCCATTTCAGGGAAGCGAATCTTCCTTCCCATTAATGGCGACATGGATGCCCATGCCTTTGCCTCAGCAGTTCAGATGTGGCAGTCACGGACCTACATCTTCTGCCCATGTGGACCCAAACAAAAAGGGGGGGGGGGAAGTCTTCTCCCACCAGATGAAGAGGGACGAGAAGTATTACCATCCCCCTAAAAAGTCTGCAAGTAAGGGTGGTCCTGGATGAGACACTGGGTGGGGAGGTCCCACATCTCCCCTCAGGAGCAGGAGCAGGATGATGATGTCCTTTTGTTTTTGGTGGACTCGAACGAGTTCACCAAGGAACCAGCTGGAATGGTCCATTCTCCCACCTGTCAGTTCAGGCAGAGGAGGAGGAAGAGATATGGTCTTCTTCCCCCAGAGATGTGGAGGACAAGAAAATCCTCTCCAGTTTGGAGAGACTCTCAGGGCCCACATCACAACCAGATCTCCTTTTACTCATTCAACCTTGGTAAGGGGGTTTTCTTAAAGGTTTTCTAGAGACCAGGAATTTGCAGGTAATATAAGGGGTGGTCTCTTCGCCCCTATACACTGTGACTGCTGGTTTCAGCATCTAGCTACAGAATTTACTCTCCTGCTTGGCCTCTTAAGCTCTTCCGCTTCCCCAGGATGCTGGGGCATTGCAAGTGGAGATTTTGACAGGGACTTGAGCTTGCCTTCCAGTTGAGACACTGGAGGCACTGGAGCTTAAAGCCCAAATGCTAGTAACCATAGCCTTGCATGCCAATATTTTTCAGCAGCCTTCTTTAGTCTTCTGAAGGAGGAATCTTTGTCTCCAGCCATGCTGCAGCAGTTGCCAAAACTTTGATGTATGCCTTGTTAATGTCCAAGATGCCATCGGCAGAGCTGCTCCACCTTTGCAGAAACGTTGCTCTGGACACATCGAAGGTCTTACTGGATCACAGTAAGAACTTTCTAGGGGCTGCTTCCTTGGAGGTGGATACTCTCTTTAGAGGTCTCATTTCCTCTGTGGCTTCTCAGAACCTAAGAGACCAATAGCATCAGTCAATCGCAGCCGCTCCTGGCCTGTCAAAATTGACCAGGAACCATCCACATCATGACTGCCCATTGGGGCCTTCCTCAAAGTTCTTTAAAAGGATTCAACCTCAACAGTCCAGGAACCAACATTAATTCAAGCTTCCCTCTTGCCCATCATTAGCTAGATGAGGCAGCCTGAAGGGTCAAGGGGGGAGGCCCTAAGGACTTGAACCCTCTCCTGCCATGCATCCTTCTTCCTGGGATCTCCATGGGTGCTCTGCTAGCCCTCTTTTCAGAGGTTTGGGGGGCACTCTACAGATAATACATGCTTCTGAGAGAGTGACAGGTGTAAGATAAAGTATTTTGCATTTGCAACATGCACAATGAAGAGAATGTTGGCATACCTCTATGTTACTTTCATGTACTGTGGCTGAAATTTCTTTACGTATTGTACTTGTGAAAACTGGACATGATCTAAGCACACAGCAGACAAAATGTCCGCTCCAAAGTACTCGAAAAATCAGCCTGAATTAGTCAAAAGTGCACTATTTTCAGCAGTTATTAAAGTCGAGAAACGAATTTTGCCAGAGCAGACAATACCAGCCTCTGAAAGTACTATGAATGAATTACAAAATATCTAAAAAGCAAAAAAAGTTGTTGGCTCTTTTTTTTATATTTACCTTTGAAGTCCAGGAAGTGAAAATGACCAAGCGGAGCTAGCAGTTTTTTTAGTGGTGCACATCGTAAGTAAGACCAAGCTGTATACTCTATAACCCAAATTGCACCCATCAATCATACACCAAAATAAAGGGAATTCAAAGTTCTTTTAACAATAGCTAAGATATACAAGGTCTTTTTTAAGTAGCCAGCACAGCCATTGAGGAAAACCTGGGTAATTCTTTTTCTTTAAAAATCTAACCCTATGCAAAGTACGAAACTGGAGAGCGCCACCTTAAAACAAATATGAAAATTTGTGCAATTGCTTTTCTCTTTCTCATATAATTATGTATGCATTTCTCAACAAAATGGTATATTAACATTGATGTTATGCATAAAAATAAGCTAATTATGCCTATTTTGCTCTAGCTTACCCAATATGCCTTGTGGCAGTATTTTGTGTGCAATGACCTCAATTATGTGGAAATTAGAAGTCTTAGAACATAGGAGTAAAGTCAACTTAAATTTAA
Source organism: Margaritifera margaritifera (assembly GCA_029931535.1). Classification (NCBI taxonomy): domain Eukaryota; kingdom Metazoa; phylum Mollusca; class Bivalvia; order Unionida; family Margaritiferidae; genus Margaritifera; species Margaritifera margaritifera. The sequence continues at coordinate 1,407,855 of JAQPZY010001220.1, forward strand.
AACTGTTGTATTAAGTCAAAGAAAAATATAGCAAAAATGTTTCTGTTCATTCGCTTGTAATAAAATTCTGGAAAATAATGATGATAAAGTAGATTCGCTTTCTTCCATATACTAGTGTTAAAAGAATTAGCAAACTTTGTACCCTTTGACCTTTGACCTCTGTGAACGTGAACTCTTCCATCCCTGTTCAGTCTGTACATTTTATTAGTGACATCTCATGAATAATTGTGGCAAGTTTCGTGTTCCTGTCTTTTACCAAAACATTGGTTGCTATTGTTGAGAAAATGCAAGGTATAGTTTTAAAATAGCCCACTTTTCATCGGGGGGTGGGGGGCTGGGCTTGTGTGCGACTTTGCTACAAATGAATACTGTTCTGTGGGGAAATACATGAGAATTATTCAAAAGGACTGTTTAGATGCTTGCAGCTTAAATGTTTCAGCTATACAACCAAAATTAAATCATATAATAATAATGCATATGTTGTCTTTATGGGGGCGCTCTACAGATAATACATGCTTCTGAGAGAGTGACAGGTGTAAGATGAAGTATTTTGCATTTGCAACATGCACAATGGAGAGAATGTTGGCATACCTCTATGTTACTTTCATGTACTGTGGCTGAAATTTCTTTACATATTGTACTTGTTGAAACTGGACATGATCTAAGCACACAGCAGACAAAATGACCACTCCAAAGTACTCGAAAAATCAGCCTGAATTAGTCAAAAGTGCACTATTTTCAGCAGTTATTAAAGTCGAGAAACGAATTTTGCCAGAGCAGACAATACCAGCATCTGAAAGTACTATGAATGAATTACAAAATATCTAAAAAGTAAACAAAGTTATCGGCTCTTTTTTTATATTATTTACCTTTGAAGTCCAGGAAGTGAAAATGACCAAGCGGAGCTAGCAGTTTTTTTAGTGGTGCACATCTTAAGTAAGACCAAGCTGTATACTCTATAACCCAAATTTCACCCATCAATCATGCACCAAAATAAAGGGAATTCAAAGTTCTTTTAACAATAGCTAAGATATACAAGGTCTTTTTTAAATAGCCAGCACAGCCAGTGAGGAAAACCTGGGTAATTCTTTTTCTTTAAAAATCTAACCCTATGCAAAGTACGAAACTGGAGAGCGCCACCTTGGTCGGGCATAACGGAAGATACTTGGGTCCTTTCTATAGTAAAGTAAGGATACTGACTTCATGACCAGGAACATCCACCTCTTGCAAGGACCACCATTCTTTTTCACCAGTCAAAACTGGCTCAATTAAGGGAAGAGGTGCGCACCCTTCTGCTAAAGGGCACAGTAGAGAGGGTGGCAAAAGACCAGTATCTGGCTTTCTACTCCGAGGTTTTCCGTGTCTCCAGAAAAGGTGGAAAGTTTTGGCTTATAATCAATCTTTCCACCCTAAACACATTTCTTCAGGAGGAACTATTCAAGATGGAGACGACCACCTCAGTCATGAATGCCATATGGCCCAGCATCTGGGCAGTCTCCATCGACCTTCATGATACGTACCTTCACATCCGAATTTTTCCTCCTGACAGGAAATATCTTTGGTCCTTCCTGGATGAGGAGGTTTTCCAATTTGAGCTCAGTTGTTTTGGTCTAGCCTCTGCTCCTAGAGCTTTTTCCAGGGTGATGGGCATAGTTGCCGCCCACCTGAGGGCTCTGGGGATCCCCATCCTTTAGTATTTTGATGATTGGTTGATGCATAATGGCCTCAAAGAGTCCCTCTTGCATGATCTGTCACATTGCTGGCCCACAGTGGCATGGCTAGGACTCATTCCAAACCTACAGAAATCAGAACTAATCCATTCTCAGGATTTCATTAACGTGGGGATGAATTTCCTCACCAACCTTGATCGAATTCATGTTTCACTGAACCGAGTAGACAATTCTGGCTCTTTTGGTGGTGCTTTAAGCCAAGATCTTGTTGGCTCGCCAATATCTATCCCTCCTGAGGACCTGGTTCCCCTGGGAAGACTGTACTTGTGTTCTGCACAAGGATCCCTTGTTGGTGCAGATTCCTCTAGGGTCAGTAACTGCACAAGGATCCCTTGTTGGTGCAGAATACTCTAGGGTCAGAATTTCATCCCAACTTGAGTTGGTACGCCAGTCTGGACCAGTTTCGGGCTGAAGTACCAATGGACAGTGGACACCTTCAGTCTAAGGTGAGATCATCTGTTTGCTTATGCCTTCCCACCTTTCAGAATGATTCTGCAAGTGCTCCACAAAGTCAGGACTTCCACTTTCCAGTTCATTCTGATAGCCCCTCTGTTGCCCCAATGACTGTGGTTCAGCATTTTACTCGACCTGTTGGCAGACCAGCCCAAAATTACTTCAGAGGAGGGACCTGCTATCACAGCACAGGGGGTCTCTTCTCCACAACACCCCACAGATTCTCCATCTTCATGCTTGTCTCATCTCAAATGGTCTATCTGCCAGGACAAGTTTTCGCGCAAGGTTGGCAACTGCATAGTCCAGGCCAGGAGATGGTCTGTGTCCAAGGTCTATGATGCAAAGTGGACAATCTTTTGCAATTGGTGCAGTGGAAATGCTTTAATCCTAGCTGTCCTTCTCTGAGTGCAGTGGCAGACATTCTTCTCTTCCTGTTCCAAGATGGAATGTTTTGTTTCTACTATTAAGGACTATAGGGCAGCCCTGTCCAACATGCTTAAGTTATCTAAGGGTCCAGCCATTGGTTTGGAGCCTCGTCTTTCTGACCTTATCAAGTATTTGTTTTGCTGCAGAGACTGGTATCTTGCTCAATAATACCTAAGTGGAATCTCTCATGCATGTTGTGAGCTTTGTCAAAACCTCCTTTTGAATCGCAGAATGAAGCTTCCTTTGAGAACCTTACCATTAAAACTGTTTTCTGCTCTCCTTAACATCTGTGAGAAGGAGCAAGCTTTATGCCCTGTTCATAGAAAAAGGTTATTTCCAGTTCAGTGGCAGTTGCAAGTCTGTATCTCCTCCTTGTCAACTGTTTTTTTGTTGTTGTTGCTAAAAAAACCAGCTTTCTTCAGTAGCCCTGCTCTCTTTAGAGATCCCCAGTCTCAGTTGTATTTTTGCTGGGGATGATCTAGATAGACTCCTCTGCCCAATTAGGGCACTTTGGTTCTATTTGACCATGTCAAAAGTGAGAAGAAAGGGTAGGAAGTGTCTCTGTGTACCTATTGAGCACTCTGCTGAAATCTCGGCATCCACCATTTCCAGGTGGATTGTCCTCACTATCAAGATAGCTTATCAGACCCTCACTGAGAGGGACCTTTTGTTCATGAGAATTAAAATGCATGAAGTCAGGGCTGTTGCTACTTCATGGGCCTTTTTTAATCATTCATCATTGGAGAATGTTATGAGAACTGTGTTTTGGCAGTCACTATTTTCTCCTCCTTTTATCTTCAGTCTTTGGCACACCAGAGTGAAAGCATTTTCTCCATGGGCCCAATAGTTAAGGATAAAAAAGTGGCCAAATCTGCTGCCAACTTACAATAGTGGATACCCCTACCATATGGGTGAGTATATTAATTTTATACCAGCTTTTTTAGGCCATCAGCCATTCTCTGAGCTGGCAAATTCAGCAAGGCAATAGTGATAGGTATGTATTACTGCTATTCAAATGGTTTTTTTTGGGGGGGTGGGGGGTATAATAATTGTAATAATGTAATACTTACCTGTCACTATTGCAACATTCTCTCCTCTCACCTTACTTTGATGGCCAAGGTGTAGTTTGGATCCAAGTCACAGAGGAAAAGTATCCTGCATGAGGAGTCAATGATGTGGTAGTCAGTCTGGTTCTGGGTTCTCTCTGTTCTAGATTTCTAGAATGTTCTATATAATGGGAGGTTGGAATTATGAGCGAGGATGAGGGGACTTAGCGTCCCTGAAGATAAGCAAGGCAATAGTGACAGGTAAGTATTATTAAAATTAGCTTTGCACACACAAGCACACACACACACCCGCATACACACACAAAAACTACATATATAATTCCTACTTGAGACTACTAAAAGCTTCATAGAAGTTAACTATGTAATTGTTGATTATACTCTGGTTTCTTTAGAAATTCTTAGAAATAGCTCATACAGCATGTACCTCAGTGCGACTTTATCACTGAAAATTAAGGCACTGAAAATACAAAAAAACACATAAATAGCTTATCTAAAACAACTTAACAGAACTTGATAAATTTCATCATAGAGCATCCTGGAATTGAGGCCTTTCAGTATTGTGTAAATGATGCTATGTGCCATCAATATGGATCAAAATAACCAAAAATAGGGAAACCTTGAAATAGCAATCAACAGTACTGGAAGAACTTTCCACAGAAAGCATCTTCCTGACCCAGATTTCATTGCCAACTTCTCTTTCATTTGGCTATTAGTCAGATGTCATAGGCAAGTGAACCCAGGCCACTTGAACCTCTTGTTTTCTAATTCTGGTGTTCCAACACATTAAGCTCTGCCCACTTCCCATAAATACATAGTAGTGTTACACCAGCTAGGCTGCACAGGTTTGGAGTTATGCTGCTATCAATTTGATCCATATCCTCTCAGTTTGCCTCAGGAGGTATAGCCAAAAGTAAAAGTGATTTCTCAAGGGTTTTAACATTTGACAATGGCACTATTTTGTATGCATTAGAGCCATTGAATACTGAAAATTGTCCTCTACAAAATGCAGTTGGTAAAATGCGTTAAATAACTGAATAATGAAAGGAATTGTCTCACTGCTGAATAGCAAAAAGTCACTTAGTAAGAACTTGATTATGGCGGTTGATCTAGAAGTCAAACACTTAAATGATCAGGACAAGCTTTGTTAATATTAATGTTACAGGGTAAATGTTACACTTATGGCAAATCAACTGTGGATGATTTTCACATGCTTGCTCATTTTTAAGGGGGGGGGGGGTATTCATTACATTTAGCAGGAATTTGCACAGTCATGCATTCTGGAGAAAGCTGATAATATTTCTCCTGCAACCTGTCACAACTCGGGCAAGTATATTACATGTACTAGGTTTGGTCTCAGTTTGCCCATCAGTTAGAAGGCGCATGGTAGGACTCGTATTTTCCTTAATTTTCTGTGTGTAGTGTATACCCAACTTCTACATAGCATTGAGTGAGATCTGCTATTAGATATTGTGCTTTTAGATCAGGTTCTGCAAGTGTTGGATTAAACTCATAAATAGATGGAACTTATAATATAATTCTTCTTATGCATTGATCGAGGATATTGAACACTGATGTGGTTGCCATGGTAGCTCAATTGTTAGAGCATCAGACTTGTAATTGAAGGGCCATGGGTTTGATGCATGCTCAGGACAGCCTGGGTTGGCTGTCTTTAATGGTGTGTCCTTGGAAAAGGTACTTAGCTTCCATGATAATATGTTAAAAGTGTCATTAGAAAAGAAAACCAAGCAACTAAACATAATGCATAAATGAAGGATTGTTATTCTCACATTCTTAAATGAAAAATGAGGCTTGAAGTTAAAATGGCAGGCTGTGAATAATGATTCTGCTTTAAAACAGCATAACACCAATTGAAAATTTCCTCACCTTTAGATATACCATAAAAAGTTAGGTTTACACTGCAAAATTCAATGTAAACTTTAAATGACATTTAACACATGTCAACATTCGAAGAACAGTGGTCAAGACCATCAATGTAATAGCTACACAGCATCTGAAATTGCGTATTAAAAATAGCTTGCACTCTTTCTTATCCATAGAATTTAACGAGTCAGACAAAAAAAACTCTGATATTGTCCTCTTGGTGTAGAATTGGTTTTCCTTTCATAAATAATGAGAAAGATGAATTTGAAAAAATAAAACTGACATCAATGACTTTTTCTACATAAACCAGACTACAGAATTTGTACCTGTTACCAGGTCAATCAGTGCAAGACATTAACATCAACTAATGCAGATTTAAGTATGTACAATAACATTTATGTTGATTATTATGAAACAGTGCTCATGTTATAATGGAAATCATGAAGTTTTTGCCAAAATCATAAATATAGATGGAACAGAATCAACCCTAATTTACCAATACATTATACCATGTCAGATAAGGATCTACTGCATTCACACTTGAATATACCATATTATTTGCTTATAAGTCAAGTCCAACAACTGTAAACAACATGGAATCTGATCTGCCATTGCATAATGCACTGGCAGATCAGGGTCTGTGTTGTTTCTTCTACTGATTACTCCTAACAAGCTGCATAGACCCAGATCTGCTGGCGCATAATGTGAAGGCAGATCTGGGTCTGTGCAGTTTGTAGTTGGATCCAACTTATATGCGAGTATATATGGTACATTTTACATCAGCAAAATGTGGTAAGCTTCAATTTGAGATTGGGTCTAGTATAGTATTATTTTGGAAACCTGGCCCTATGCTCACTCAAACTTAAATTTACTTTTGTCTTAGGTCTTATATTTGTTACGTTGCTCCAAAATAAACTGTATTTAACAGCAGGCATTGAACATAACAATCATTATATCACTACCTAAACTGAAGTAATAACACAAAAGCAAATAGTGGGATAAAATAACCTCAGATCAAGAAAAATTCACTAGTTGAATAGATCCAGGCCGAACTGGTAACCTACACTTACTGTAACCGGGCATGCCAGCGTCACTTTGGTAACAGAGGTGACCAGTCTGCTAAGGTCCCATAGGTTGGACAAGGATCAGATATGGTTCCCAACTGATTACTCTTACCTGCTTAAACAGCCTCTTTGGTTACTCATTCTTGAGATTTACATAGGTAGGCAAACTCCCATCTGGTACCAGATGTAGAGTGGGTCTCTCTGGTGACATGAGAAGACCCGTTTTTCCAAATCACTCCTTCCCTCCTAAATGCACACTAAATAGAGATGTGTTCAGGTATGAGCCAGTTGAATTCCATGATCCATAGTCATCTCCCGGATCACACTAATCCAATGATTTTATATGCCTTTTTGATTCACCATACGAGTGGGTCTGTAACAACCCATCGTCATACTACCAGACTGTATATATATTTAACAGACATCTGTATGTAAACATATTGCTACTTTAAATTGTACTTCATTTATTTTATTTATTGTACGCTATTAGAGTTTGCATTCGAGTGTGCATAAAACATTTACACATGGGGTTTGTTGACCGGTAGAGTTTAGGACATGGTCAGTACATTTTGAAGCTTAGCTGTATAGATTATACATCTTTTTGTATTGATCTCATCTTGGTGGAATGTTTACATTACAACCAGTGTCTACATCCCAATCTAAGTTGGAAACAAGGAATATCTAACCCCATATTTTTTTAATCATTTTAACGTAGAACTCAAACCGAAGCTCAATACTCAAAACTCAGATTGGTTACTTTGAGTAAATCAAAGTCAATTTTGCAGTCTAAAAGAGGAACTTTGAAGCTCCTTGAAGTCCCATGATACTTGATGGTAAATTAAAGTTACAGAATATCACGATTTTTAGACTTTGAGCTCAGTTTGAGTTTTGTGCTTCCCAAAACCAGTAATAGGTCCTGGCCCTTGACATGATTTTACATGTATAGCCAGCTAGCCTTCCTTCAAGGTTTATCACTAATTTGGAGATTGATGGGTCCAGGTCCTTAATAATAATAATAATAATAATAACAATAATTATAATGACTTTATTTAAAGAGGGTGACACAATTAGTTGCATGGAACTAATCCTCCTTGTGGCCCTCTATTATATACATATTTACATACAGAGTACATGTACATAGTTGCACACAATAATAATACTACTACTACTAATAATAATAATAATAATAATAATTTTTAAAAAAGCATTGATAATAAGCTACATGTATATATGGACATAATAAACAGAAAGTTTTGTAAGTACATGCTCCAACTAGGTACATTGTGTATGTACAGTATAAAAATAGTGAGACAACAAAGTGGAAGGTTTGAGAATTTATACTTTAAGTTGTAATGTATTTGTCAAATCAAACAGATTCCACTTTTCATCCATTGAATTAGATTATAATTAACTGCATTTATATTTGTACTTTCTCTAATTTCCTTGGGATTCTTTTCCAAATTAGTGACCCCGAATATTTAAAACTTTTCTTAAAGAGTTCTTTATTTGGTTTTGGAATGCAAAGACGGTTAGCTGAAATTGATCTTAAATTGGGAATGTTGCCTTGTTTTCTAGCATGAATTAGTTCTTTGAGATATAATGGGGCCATATTGTTTGAAACTTTGTGCATAAGTGTAGCCTTTCTCAAAAATATTCGTTCACTTACTGTTAACATTTTAATATCATTAATTGCATTTGGGATGTTTTCAGCATTATCTAGGATGAGTTTGCAAGCTCTTTTTTGCAAACGGAATAATTTGCAAATATTCTTGTCAGAAGTGTTTCCCCAGATAACATTACAGTAGTCTAGGTATGGTTGTATATAGCATTTTGTAATATATTAACCTATGTTTACACATGTAGCCCAGCTAGCCTGTCTTCTGTTTTTGTCATTAATTTAGCCCATGAAATAAATCTATTGAACATAACCTTGGCAGCATGATCGAGTAATACCCTTGGCAGCATGAGTAATAACCTTGCAGCATGAGTACATGTAACTTATAATAGAGTATTTTTCCAGTGATAAGCCACTTGATGGGTAACAAGTTAGAAGAAGAGTTAGAGATGGGTTCATCATTAGTAAGGAGTTCCTTAAATTAAAATTTGTTAGAATTTTGTAAATGCATATAAGAGTTATCTTCTGACATATATAGGCTTGTTGTCAGAGAATTACAATATTGAAATTATTTGTGAGAAGTTTTCATATTTTATTTATATGTATAATGGTCTTTAACTTAATCTTGTATTCATCACCTTAGAAAATTGAATATTAGGATTAGTGTTTTGTTCATGAGGGGTCTGCATAATGTAGTGCAAGTTTTGGGTAAACATGTTTCTGTCCATGAGGGGTTTGTGTAATATAGTGCAAGTTTTGGGTAAACATGTTTCTGTCCATGAGGGCTCTGTGCATAATGTAGTGCAAGTTTTGGGTAAACATGTTTCTGTCCATGAGGGCTCTGCATAATGTAGTGCAAGTTTTGGGTAAACATGTACTGTTTCATTTAAAATTATTGGAAGGACATTTATCTTTTGCAAACTTAATGCATTGTATTGTAGTCATACGGTGTCATTATCAGTAGAGGACAATAGGGTCTATTTACTTTGATTAATATATGATTGAATCCATCATGCATGCTAATATTGTCACCTGGGAACTGAAAATATTCATCAGTATTTCACTCTACTGTGTACAACTTACCCAGCAACCAGCTTCATGTTCTGCTACATGGATCAGTGCATAAATTACAAATTGTACAAATGGACAAGTGCTGCAGCAATACATGTATATAAATTTTTCTGTATTTATTTCATCTTGGTGGAATGTTTACATTATGGCCAGTGTCTACATTATGATCCGAGTTGGAAACAAAGGATATCTAACCCCAAATCCTTGAATCATTTTAGCATAGAACTCAAACTGAAAGCTCAAAACTCAGATTGGATACTTTGAGTAAATCAGCGTCAATTTTACAATTTAATAAAGCAACTAAGAAGATCCTTATATGTGTCTCCACATGCGAGAAAAGGTCACACTGAGAATAAAGTACAGTTAGTGAACCAGGATGAAGTATTTGGTTATCCTTGAATGAATATGCTGTTGATGTCTGACTGGCACATAGAGCAATTGATGCATTCAATTTCCTGCCATGTAATGTAACATAAACCAGTCTCAGCTTAAAGTTGCACACATGAGCATGGTTGATGACAGTTTTGGTTAATGAATCCCTTGAACACAATTAATAAAAAATATGTTTCTAAAAGGAAAATTACATGTTTTTAGCTCTGCTGGTGATAGACCAGGAGAACTTATGGGATGGCTTATTGTCTGTCGTCCATCCATCCATTAATACAAGTTTGTTATCACTACTCCTCCTAAACTACTTGGAGAATTCCCATCAAACTTTACACACACATTCACCCAAGGTCTAGTTGGTCCTAAATGAAAATGGTGCAGCTCAGACATCCAATTTTGGCAGCCACAACAGCCATCTTGAAAATCTTGTTATTGCTACCCCTCCTGAATGGATGGTCATACAGTAAAACCTGTCTTGAGAGACCGCCCCTTCTGCCAACAAAAAGCGGTCTCTCATGACAGGTGGTCTCTCATAACAGGTTTGTACAAAAAGACCAGTTTCCAAGGTCGAAATTCAGCACTGTTTATATTGCATTCTTTATTTATACTTCTTGTTACAATTTTGCATGCATTTATCTGAAAATAATTTTATATAGCAATAAAGATATACATCTAGCATTAAACATGAATTACATTTATATCTGAAGATCACATATACATGTATTAGCATATGAATTCGTTTCTAATTGACTCTTTGTCTTTTATAACACCCTGAATTTGAGTTTTCCCAACGTTTAAACTGGCTGATGTTTTGTGACGGGTCTCACTTTTTTCACATCTTTTTATTACATTCATTCTTTCCTCCATTGTTAGAATTTGTCTCTTTTTCATTGTAGATTCTGCCATTGTTATTAAGGTGCTAGGTGTTAACGTTAACAGTCATCAATTGTAATAACGACTGTAGCGGTTTTGATGAGGCTGTGGGGAAATAACGAATACATAAAGGGATTAACTCTATAAACAAAGGGTGTAACCGACTGCACTAAGGTGAACAGATGACGGCTTGGTGTGAGGGTTGTAATTATTGTAGCAATAACAAAACAAACAACACAAGCCTTTAACAATGACAATCGAACCCGGAAAACGAATCTCCCCTACTGGTATTAAAAACAAAAACAAAGACATCATTCACCCGAGGCATGGATCAACCCCAAAGACAAACGATGTATGCGACCGCTACATTGACCTTGGTACTACAATGGCAGTTAGTGACATGTACTTTTGGTGTACAGTCTGTATGCATGAGCTGTAAAATTTACGAACCGGTAGCCAGCTTAATTTTTATTTTATTTTTTGTTCAGAACAATATTTACATTTTAAACGGTCGTTGATTCAAAGGATTAAATAAAGGTCAGTGGTGTTTGTCTCAGTTCTCGTGAGTTCAGAGCCGTGTTTTTTAGAACAATCAGCCATTCGCGACTTCGCGGTCAATCCTACGGTTCGTAATTTAGTCTCTGAGAAGCAGCCGAGGTAATTCCGAATGAACAATCTGCATGTACTCTAGTCTGGTTTACAAACCATAACTTCTAACACTACATGCATGAGCTGTAAAATTTACGGAACCGGTAGCCAGCCTCATCTTTTTGGTTTGTTTCTTTGTTTTTGTTCAGAACAACCTTTACTTTTAAACGGTCGTTGCTACAAAGGATTAAATAAAGGTCAGTGGTGTTTGTCTCAGTTCTCGTGATACTCTAGTCTGGTTTACAATCCGTAACATATAACACAGCATGCATGACCTGTAAAGTTTACGAAAGCGGTAGCCAGCCTGCAGTCTTTTCTTTTTAAGTGGTCGCGGTTACAAAGGATTAAATAAAGTTCAGTTGTGTTTATCTCTGTTTCCGATGTGGTCATTCATAGCAGTGTCGAAATGCATATTGTGCCAAGAAATCGTGGTCGCTGGTCGTGTTCTGCAGGTGGTCGCTCACGACAGTGCGTTTATATAATAAAATCGATCCGTGCATTACGATTGTGGTCGTAAATGACATATGGTCGCTCATAGCAGAGGTCCCAGTGTTACCATTTAACTTTTTGTTGAATCCTCCTTTATTTAGAAAATCACCGCATGTTTTAAATGAATGGGGTAATTTCCCCCTATAGTTTTAGATCTAGAGAAGACCCTGCATAAGTCTTCATGGTTCTTTAGTTGGACATTTATCTGCTCTGGAATTAATACTCAGATAGTATCAATATCAATACAGAATTGATCTGAATATGTATTTAAGTACATGCATGCTGAATGGAGAGTACTTCTTTAACCTACCCTTAAAAGTTTCAATCAATTAAGAACTTAAAGACCTGAATAAACTGACACATCAGATTTATGTGGATTTAGTAAAGCCAAATTTAGGGATCTTTTTATCAGTTCTCCTTGACTTAGGAAAACGACCTGCTTTTGGATATTCAACCTTCATTTCAAAAGAGGTGGAGGTCAAAGAGTAGATTCTGCTAGAATTGTGAAAGACACTTACCTCTGAATATTTGACCTTCATTTCAAAAGAGGTTGAGGTTGCAGAGTCTAGACACTGAAAGGATTGTGAAAGTCACCTACCTTTGGATATTTGAACTGTGTTTCAATAGAGGTGGAGGTCACAGAGTATATAATGCAGGGATTGTGAAAACTATTGGTGAGATTGAATGTTATTGTTTAAAACAAGTAAAATGAAATATGAACTTAATTGACAGAGGAGACTTACAAGTGCACACTTGTTTTTTGTGTACAGATTTATGCATGAAGTTCATTATTGTGTATGCATGAAAGTCAAAAGTGGAATTATACTTATTTAACATTACAACTTACTTTTACATGTGCACATTTCACTGAAAATCTGCATGGCATATAGATCTTCCACTTCTATCAAGAGAAATGTGGGATAAATTGCCATTCCTAGTTCAGGATCCACTAATTTAGATAGAAGATGATGTATTACATCATTGTTTTTCACATAATTACTATGATCAATATTTCAAGAGGAAAGTGTAAATCTGTACTGCTTATGGAACTAGATGAAACCAGATTTCTTTGATTGACATTTTCATAAAGAAATCATTTTCATGAATGTCAATAGAACTATTCATAGTTTGGATTAGCTAAAATAACATTGTTGTCATGGATACATACCCAACTTATTTCAGCAGAAAAATTGTAATGTAGTATTGATATTATTAGTCATCAGTTAGATAATTAATTGGTACAAATAAATTGCTGGTATACAAGTGACAGGCAGTGGAACTGACAAATACAATTTTTTTTACCAACATGTTTTATCTAATTTCCTGTTTGAGATTTGTTTTTCCATTTCCAAAATGGAAGTACTTTTTGTAATAAAAATAAGTACCCTAGAGTGAAAAGCTTCAGAGAAAGAAAAGTGCCCTTCACAGTCATAAAAACATTGATGGGAAAGGAGACAGTTACATGTTAAAAGGTTCTCTGTAAGAGCTAATTGCTTTGCTTGTCATAAACTAGGTACATGTAATTTGTAATGACTTGTTTCTTCTATATACAGTGCCAACTTGTTTGTACTTTTCTAAGTATAATAAATGGATGATATTTCCTAACATTAAAGTGCATATTGTGTGAAGGACTGGGATAACACCAGAGCTGTTAGAATAATTATTGTGAAGGACTGGGATAACGCCAGAGCTGTTAGAATAATTATAGTGCAAGTATTGTGGTATTAGCAGGAAAGTTGTTTTGAATTAGATATGACAGTGTTTCCAACAGTTGACTTGCAGGTTTTGTTGAGCCGATTTATTACCAGCAACAGGATTTCATATTTGTTATTCAAATTTGTGTGCCACTTGATTTACACAGAGGAGAGAATCAGGCATGTTCAAATGAGTGATCTGTTTCTATCAAGGATTAAACTGCAGCCTGCTTAAAATGATGTGCTGATGTCGTGAATAGTTAACATTATACATAGGTTTTAAAGTACATGCTCAATGCCTTTGCATTATATATTCTTCTATGTGTTGATGTGCTGTTTAACTCCAATCAGTAAAAAAAATCAGTTTTGGAGCTGCTTCAGTTCTCATTGTGTATTCACTTTCTATAAATGAAAACCTCAGCTGCTCAGGGTTTAGTTCTAATGTTAACGAACATACTAACATTGCTCTGGGAGTTGGAATGACCTGAAAATTCAGGATACTGAAGTTTGACACAAAGTGTAAAATCTATTATAAACAGCTTGGTAAAGGTGGACACAGGGAGGCATTGGTGATTTTGTGAATTGTAAAAATTGAACAAGTGTATCTCAGGTACAACTTGATATTGGCCTCCACTACTATATACAAATGAGATTATAAATGTCGAGTCCAGATGAAATAGTAACAATTCATCTGGTACTTTAATGGTATATGCTGTATTAAGTTCGGTTGCGCACAATAGAAGCCAAAAATAACATGTCATTCAGGGGTTCCAAATACTGAGGAAAGTGAAGTTAGAGTGGACTACATGTATATGAATTGGTTAAATTGCAATTTTGAAGAGATTGTGTCATTGAAGGAGATAGGAACTTTTGTCTATATAGGATTTTAATTTTTGTTGTTCATTCTTTGGACTAAATTGACTATTAAAAAATGCATAAAATCAAGTTATATTGGACAGGATAATATATATGTAATGAATAGGTGAAGGAAAGCTTTAACCAGTGGAAGAAGTAATAACTAGTCATCATGATAAGTGTGATTTATAAGCCACTAAACTGGTTTGAACTGAAGACCTTATTAGCTCTACTTCTAATATTCAGGTCGAGTTAGAGATAATTTGGATGATTTAGAGTTTCCAGTGGAGCGAGGAAATAATTTAATCTAGAGAGAGGTCACATGTAGGTTGCTTAATGTTCCATGTTACATGTCACATATGTACAGTTTGACAGTAGAGGTGACAACTAGTTGAAGGATTTTATAAGAATTTAAATGGAAAATTCATGCAGATTCGACTGTTGTAATGTGTGCATACAAATATTATGTTGGACTTTTGAAATGGGGTCAACTAATCTTGTTAATTTTGGATTGTCTTGAGCAAGAATTGTCAGACTTAAAATTTCGTTTCATATATTCATTGTCATTAAGTCATGAAATTTTAATAAAAGTAATGACTTTGTTCTCAGAAATTATTTCAGGACTTTTTTATAGTTGTTATATCACACGTGCTTCATTCCTGATATATCCGTGAATTCGCATTGCAAAGGCTCCATCATGTTCAGGAATTTTCAGTTTAACCCAAGATGATTTTGATGTGCCAGTTCATTAGAATATATTTTATCAAGAGCAATATTTGCATTCATGGGAAGTATTGGATTCTAAGGCTGGATGTCCTGTGGTAAAATTCAACAGTTAGATTGATTGAAATGTGTGTATAGATCAACACCAAAGTCTTTAATGTGTTTAATAGTGTGACAGTGCTTTTGAAAAATATAGTCATCTGGAAAAGTTTGAAGAGACATAATTATTTCAATAGTAAAAAGTACACAAATTAGATGCAAGTTTCAGATTATCATCAGCTTTTGACAGTATGCCATCTGTTGCAGAAATTGTTTTTGTTGGCAAAGTGGATAAAATAGCTGAAAAAATGTATTCTAATATACATGTAATCCATTGTCGATAAGATGTCTTCTGTGATCCCAGATACAAGTCTGCTGTCTACTACCATTTCCAAAATGTTGTCTGCAACCATTTCCAAGAGCTCCTCAATGGAGGACCTCTTGTCTATTTCACCCAGACCTAGAAACATGATGGATGAACTGAAAGAGATTCTTATCAGAAAGTTTGGGCCAACCATCCCAAACCCTGAAATGAAAAAAAGTTTACCCTTTGAGGCTTCAGTTCAGGCTCCTGTCAGCACAGCAAGAAATATTTCAGGTGCTTCCATAACAAAACCTAATGATCATAATACTCCAGCAAAGGAAAATGTGACAGAAAGAATAGATGGTATGATGAATCATCCAATATTCTTTAAGACTTCTATAAAAAAAGACCCAGGCTCTAAATTGCATGATGCTCTAGTTACAGAATTAACTTCTGTTCTGCAGAAAAGGAAGACTGATGCTGACTTGGACACAAAAGAAAAAACTGAGGATCAGGACAACATAAGTAGCGAAAAGAAAGCTTACTTAAACAGGAGAGAAAGTACAAAGGGAAATAATGTGTTTGCAAATAAAGCTCTCTTCGCCTCGCTAGAGAACCATCTGATGCACACTCTCCATAAACATTCAATATTCCAAAAGCAGAGGTTAAAAGTGCATGGTCTAGAAACTTTTGAACTGCCTTCCAAGACTGAAGAGTCTCAGAACAAGGCAGATAATTCTGTCTCAGTTGAAAAGGAGAGCTTTGACAGACAAAGTAATAGTACAAAAGCAGTAGAAAATACTAAGGAAAAAGTAGGTTTATGCCAAGCTGTGCAGTCAGACAAGTTAGTATCATATACTAGTGATACTAATATTGACATAAGTCAAAAAGATGTTGATGACCAGCAGTTAATTGTATATGTTTACACACAACCAAATGGACTGACTGAAGGAGTTGTATGTAGCACAAGAGTGAAACCCTCCTTCAGATCTGGATTGCCAAAGAAATATGTCACATGCATAAGGGTTCAGCGTGAGATGACAGGTACTTTCATATCAGAGTTTTCTCCTTTGTTCTTGTCTGTATATTTGACTTTGAAGAAACTAGCTTATTGGCTTTAACACAATAAATTCTAAACAAATATATATGGTAATCAGTTTTTTTCCTGTTACCATTGTTGGCATAGGTTCTGTGATATTTTTTGCCCATATAACAGAAACATTAATATGACAAAAACATGCAGGGTCAAGGCTATTGTAGGCACAAATATGTCTGAAGTATCAGGAGTCCATTATTTTTATACTTACCAAAAATGTGTGAAACTTGCCAAAAAATTATGCATGCCCACAGGACCCGTAACCTGAAAAATGCAAGCCCACAGGACCTGTAACCTGAAAAATGCATGCCCACAGGACCCGTAACCTGAAAAATGCATGCCCACAGGACCTGTAACCTGAAAAATGCATGCCCACAGGACCAGTAACCTAAAAAATGCTACTGGTCCTGCCTATAACCAACTGGTCCTAGATTTCATCATACAAGAAGACAAAATATATTCAATTACCCAATGGTAAGCAAAGGTAGACATGAATATCGCCCCTTTAAAAGGTCATCTATTTAATGAAAAATGGAAAAATAAAAAAGTAAAAAAAAATAGGATATTTATATATCAAATTATTGAAATTTGCTAAATTTATCATAACATGACCACTGTTTATTGACCAGGACAATGCTGCTAACTGTCCAGCTGACAGATCCATACACACCTCATCTAGAGGATGGGCATCAGAATCTGATGCTGCCATTGATGACCAGTATGAATCATACTGTTAATACTCACATATAAGTCTGGTTCAAATGCAAGCAACATAGACCCTGATCTGCCGTCACATAATGTACAGGCAGATTAGGGTCTATGTTGTTTGTTCTACTGATTAGTCCTTACAAACTGCATAGACCCAGATCTCCCAGCGCATTATGCGATGGCAGATCTGGGTCTATGCAGCTTGCAGTTGGTATTGGCTTATATGCGAGTATATACAGTAGTCAGAATGAAAATCAAGATCATCATCCATTGACTTTTCATCAATGACAGCATAAGATCTAGGCCCAACCTCTAAAGATGAGGCTGTGGTATCCAAACTACAGCTGCCCATGAAATTAGGTCTGTGTAAAGATGAGTTCTACCAGTGGCTTGCTAGAACTGGATCAGATGCTAGAACTGAATGCAGCTGAACAGTTAACAGCATTGTCATGGTCATAGGATGCATTCTGTTTCTGTATTCCAAGGGAATTCTGTCATCAAACTATTTTTGAAACATTGTTTTTGTTTGTTGGATTTGAGGCATCAAAGTACCTCTAAATGTTGACACTGGGAATCAGAAGTAGCAGGTGTCATCAGACATTGCATAGACACAGAAGGTAGACCAGCCCAAAATTACTTCAGAGGAGGGACCTGCTATCACAGCACAGGGGGTCTCTTCTCCACAACAGCCCACAGATTCTCCATCTTCATACTTGTCTCATCTCAAATGGTCTATCTGCCAGGACAAGTTTTCGCGCAAGGTTGGCAACTGCATAGTCCAGGCCAGGAGATGGTCTGTGTCCAAGGTCTATGATGCAAAGTGGACAATCTTTTGCAATTGGTGCAGTGGAAATGCTTTAATCCTAGCTGTCCCTCTCTGAGTGCAGTGGCAGACATTCTTCTCTTCCTGTTCCAAGATGGAATGTTTTGTTTCTACTATTAAGGACTATAGGGCAGCCCTGTCCAACATGCTTAAGTTATCTAAGGGTCCAGCCATTGGTTTGGAGCCTCATCTTTCTGATCTTATCAAGTATTTGTTTTGCTGCAGAGACTGGTATCTTGCTCAATAATACCTAAGTGGAATCTCTCATGCATGTTGTGAGCTTTGTCAAAACCTCCTTTTGAATCGCAGAATGAAGCTTCCTTTGAGAACCTTACCATTAAAACTGTTTTCTGCTCTCCTTAACATCTGTGAGAATGAGCAAGCTTTATGCCCTGTTTATAGAAAAAGGTTATTTCCAGTTCAGTGGCAGTTGCAAGTCTGTATCTCCTCCTTGTCAACTGTTTTTTTTTTTGTTGTTGCTAAAATAACAGCTTTCTTCAGTAGCCCTGCTCTCTTTCGAGATCCCCAGTCTCAGTTGTATTTTTGCTGGGGATGATCTAGATAGACTCCTCTGCCCAATTAGGGCACTTTGGTTCTATTTGGCCACGTCAAAAGTGAGAAGAAAGGGTAGGAAGTGTCTCTGTGTACCTATTGAGCACTCTTATCAGACCCTCACTGAGAGGGACCGTTTGTTCATGAGAATTAAAATGCATGAAGTCAGGGCTATTGCTACTTCATGGGCCTTTTTTAATCATTCATCATTGGAGGATGTTATGAGAACTGCGTTTTGGCAGTCACTATTTTCTCCTCCTTTTATCTTCAGTCTTTGGCACACCAGAGTGAAAGGATTTTTTCCATGGGCCCAATAGTTAAGGATAAAAAAGTGGCCAAATCTGCTGCCAACTTACAATAGTGGATACCCCTACCATATGGGTGAGTATATTAATTTTATACCAGCTTTTTTAGGCCATCAGCGATTCTCTGAGCTGGCAAATTCAGCAAGGCAATAGTGATAGGTATGTATTACTGCTATTCAAATGGGGGTTTTTTTGGGTGGGGGGTATAATAATTGTAATAATGTAATACTTACCTTTCACTATTGCAACATTCCCTCCTCTCACCTTACTTTGATGGCCAAGGTGTAGTTTGGATCCAAGTCACAGAGGAAAAGTATCCTGCATGAGGAGTCAATGATATGGTAGTCAGTCTGGTTCTGGGTTCTCTCTGTTCTAGATTTCTAGAATGTTCTATATAATGGGAGGTTGGAATTATGAGCGAGGATGAGGGGACTTAGCGTCCCTGAAGATAAGCAAGGCAATAGTGACAGGTAAGTATTATTAAAATTAGCTTTGCACACACAAGCACACACACACACCCGCATACACACACAAAAAACTACATATATAATGCCTACTTGAGACTACTAAAAGCTTCATAGAAGTCAACTATGTAATTGTTGATTATACTCAGGTTTCTTTAGAAATTCTTAGAAATAGCTCATACAGCATGTACCTCAGTGCGACTTTATCACTGAAAATTAAGGCACTGAAAATACAAAAAAAAACATAAATAGCTTATCTAAAACAACTTAATAGAACTTGATAAATTTCATCATAGAGCATCCTGGAATTGAGGCCTTTCAGTATTGTGTAAATGATGCTATGTGCCATCAATATGGATCAAAATAACCAAAAATAGGGAAACCTTGAAATAGCAATCAACAGTACTGGAAGAACTTTCCACAGAAAGCATCTTCCTGACCCAGATTTCATTGCCAACTTCCCTTTCATTTGGCTATTAGTCAGATGTCATAGGCAAGTGAACCCAGGCCACTTGAACCTCTTGTTATCTAATTATGGTGTTCCAACACATTAAGCTCTGCACACTTCCCATAAATACATAGTAGTGTTACACCAGCTAGGCTGCACAGGTTTGGAGTTATGCTGCTATCAATTTGATCCATATCCTCTCAGTTTGCCTCAGGAGGTATAGCCAAAAGTAAAAGTGATTTCTCAAGGGTTTTAACATTTGACAATGGCACTATTTTGTATGCATTAGAGCCATTGAATACTGAAAATTGTCCTCTACAAAATGCAGTTGGTAAAATGCGTTAAATAACTGAATAATGAAAGGAATTGTCTCACTGCTGAATAGCAAAAAGTCACTTAGTAAGAACTTGATTATGGCGGTTGATCTAGAAGTCAAACACTTAAATGATCAGGACAAGCTTTGTTAATATTAATGTTACAGGGTAAACGTTACACTTATGGCAAATCAACTGTGGATGATTTTCACATGCTTGCTCATTTTTAAGGGGGGGGGGGGTATTCATTACATTTAGCAGGGATTTGCACAGTCATGCATTCTGGAAAAAGCTGATAATATTTCTCCTGCAACCTGTCACAACTCGGGCAAGTATATTACATGTACTAGGTTTGGTCTCAGTTTGCCCATCAGTTAGAAGGCACATGGTAGGACTCGTATTTTCCTTAATTTTCTGTGTGTAGTGTATACCCAACTTCTACATAGCATTGAGTGAGATCTGCTATTAGATATTGTGCTTTTAGATCAGGTTCTGCAAGTGTTGGATTAAACTCATAAATAGATGGAACTTATAATATAATTCTTCTTATGCATTGATCGAGGATATTGAACACTGATGTGGTTGCCATGGCAGCTCAATTGTTAGAGCATCAGACTTGTAATTGAAGGGCCATGGGTTTGATGCATGCTCAGGACAGCCTGGGTTGGCTGTCTTTAATGGTGTGTCCTTGGAAAAGGTACTTAGCTTCCATGATAATATGTTAAAAGTGTCATTAGAAAAGAAAACCAAGCAACTAAACATAATGCATAAATGAAGGATTGTTATTCTCACATTCTTAAATGAAAAATGAGGCTTGAAGTTAAAATGGCAGGCTGTGAATAATGATTCTGCTTTAAAACAGCAAAACACCTGTTGAAAATTTCCTCACCTTTAGATATACCATAAAAAGTTAGGTTTACACTGCAAAATTCAATGTAAACTTTAAATGACATTTAACACATGTCAACATTCGAAGAACAGTGGTCAAGACCATCAATGTAATAGCTACACAGCATCTGAAATTGCGTATTAAAAATAGCTTGCACTCTTATCCATAGAATTTAACGAGTCAGACAAAAAACTCTGATATTGTCCTCTTTGGTGTAGAATTGGTTTTCCTTTCATAAATAATGAGAAAGATGAATTTTAAAAAATAAAACTGACATCAGTGACTTTTTCTACATAAACCAGACTACAGAATTTGTACCTGTTACCAAGTCAATCAGTGCAAGACATTAACATCAACTAATGCAGATTTAAGTATGTACAATAACATTTATGTTGATTATTATGAAACAGTGCTCAAGTTATCATGGAAATCATGAAGTTTTTGCCAAAATCATAAATATAGATGGAACAGAATCAACCCTAATTTACCAATACATTATACCATGTCAGATAAGGATCAACTGCATTCACACTTGAATATACCATATTATTTGCTTATAAGTCAAGTCCAAAAACTGTAAACAACATGGACCCTGATCTGCCATTGCATAATGCACTGGCAGATCAGGGTCTGTGTTGTTTCTTCTACTGATTACTCCTAACAAGCTGCATAGACCCAGATCTGCTGGTGCATAATGTGAAGGCAGATCTGGGTCTATGCAGTTTGTAGTTGGATCCAACTTATATGTGAGTATATATGGTACATTTTACATCAGCAAAATGTGGTAAGCTTCAATTTGAGATTGGGTCTAGTATAGTATTATTTTGGAAACCTGGCCCTATGCTCACTCAAACTTAAATTTACTTTTGTCTTAGGTCTTATATTTGTTACATTGCTCCAAAATAAACTGTATTTAACAGCAGGCATAGAACATAACAATCATTATATCACTACCTAAACTGAAGTAATAACACAAAAGCAAATAGTGGGATAAATTAACCTCAGATCAAGAAAAATTCACTAGTTGAATAGATCCAGGCCAAACTGGTAACCTACACTTACTGTAACCGGGCATGCCAGCGTCACTTTGGTAACAGAGGTGACCAGTCTGCTAAGGTCCCATAGGTTGGACAAGGATCAGATATGGTTCCCAACTGATTACTCTTACCTGCTTAACCAGCCTCTTTGGTTACTCTTTCTTGAGATTTACATAGGTAGGCAAACTCCCATCTGGTACCAGATGTAGAGTGGGTCTCTCTGGTGACATGAGTAGACCCGTTTTTCCAAATCACTCCTTCCCTCCTAAATGCACACTAAATAGGGATGTGTGCAGGTATGAGCCAGTTGAATTCCATGATCCATAGTCATCTCCCCGGATCACACTATTCCAATGATTTTATATGCCTTTTTGATTCACCATACGAGTGGGTCTGTAACAACCCATCGTCATACTACCAGACAGTATTTATATTTAACAGACATCTGTATCTAAACGTATTGCTACTTTAAATTGTACTTCATTTATTTTATTTATTGTACGCTATCAGAGTTTGCATTCGAGTGTGCATAAAACATTTACACATGGGGTTTGTTGACCGGTAGAGTTTAGGACATGGTCAGTACATTTTGAAGCTTAGCTGTATAGATTATACATCTTTTTGTATTGATCTCATCTTGGTGGAATGTTTACATTACAACCAGTGTCTACATCCCAATCTAAGTTGGAAACAAGGAATATCTAACCCCATATTTTTTTAATCATTTTAACGTAGAACTCAAACCGAAGCTCAATACTCAAAACTCAGATTGGTTACTTTGAGTAAATCAAAGTCAATTTTGCAGTCTAAAAGAGGAACTTTGAAGCTCCTTGAAGTCCCATGATACTTGATGGTAAATTAAAGTTACAGAATATCACGATTTTTAGACTTTGAGCTCAGTTTGAGTTTTGTGCTTCCCAAAACCAGTAATAGGTCCTGGCCCTTGACATGATTTTACATGTATAGCCAGCTAGCCTTCCTTCAAGGTTTATCACTAATTTGGAGATTGATGGGTCCAGGTCCTTAATAATAATAATAATAATAATAATAATAATAACAATAATTATAATGACTTTATTTAAAGAGGGTGACACAGTTAGTTGCATGGAACTAATCCTCCTTGTGGCCCTCTATTATATACATATTTACATACAGAGTACATGTACATAGTTGCACACAATAATAATACTACTACTACTACTAATAATAATAATAATAATTTTTAAAAAAGCATTGATAATAAGCTACATGTATATATGGACATAATAAACAGAAAGTTTTGTAAGTACATGCTCCAACTAGGTACATTGTGTACAGAGATCTCGGAAACGCTTAATTACGCGTATTTGGACGGAAACTTTTGGTCCGGGACGCAGAAAATCGCCCATGCACGAGTCCTCCATACGCACGTTTTTTTGGAGTTTTTTTTCTGTGAAAAATGAGGCAATGCTTTTATTTGAGGTGTTTTTTGCTGACTTTTTTTGAGCAAAGGTCATCGGCTTACTTTGATGATGGTTCGTTTGTTATTGAAGGCGCCGCTAAAGGCTCCAGTTGAAGGGTCAAACAAATACCTGTTTGTTATTGCTGCGGCAACTTCAGATAATTGTAGAACATTGAAACAGGTTTGTTTTATTTGTTTAGTATATATCAGTGCTTCAAAGGTAATCAGTTCTCTTTGAAGTGTCAGCAAACGTATTTTTTCTTCTTCCATCTGGTATTTGTTTTTAAATTAGTGTCATCTGCTTGACTGTACTCATTTTACGTTTCCGCCTTCTGCGGATTCGGATTTTAACTAGTCAGTTGCATAAAGTAATAAGGCCAGATATCATCATTAGCGGATTAAGATATAACAGTGCACTGTTAGGGTGGTTTGTCAGTATGAGACAAGGACTTGTTATTTTAACAATATATTCCAGTACATTGTTTCCTGTCATGGTGCCTTTGATTTTCTCTACTCCAAATGCAAGACTGTATATACGGTTTTTATCAGCCAAAATTGGTGTCGCCACACATATATCACCAGATGGTATATTTTGTCACCAAAACGGAAAACAAAATCGCAGTTTGCTACATCAGCGAAGCCCCGTGATCCTGTAATTGATTTCATTTCCGATTGTAGCTGTATAAATATTGCATGCGAACTCTAAACCAAGACACATCGAGACTTGAACAAAATGCCATTTGCAAATCTAGACAAGTATTTTGGGGTTAAACGAAAAAATGATGAAGATTTAAATGAGATTCAGAACTGTGCTAAAGTTGCTAGAACTGATAGTTCGGATGCGACACTATCCAAGTGTAAGAAAGTACGTGATGCCTGGCTTAGTGTTTGGAGTCAAAACTTTCCTTGGATTGACAAAATTGATTATGATGGACAAACAAGAGCTATATGTCATTGGTGTAAAGAATGTGGGAAAGTAAACTCTATGGCAACAACCGGTTCTTCAAATTTGCAAAGTTCAACATTTTCTAGGCATGAGACATCTAGAGACCACCTACTTGCTGCTGAGGCTCATCATGCAAAACAACCCAAAGCAACTGTTCAACATGTAAGTAATATTTTTGTCTCTATCTGTCGAGCTTTCCTAACTATTACAAGTATTAAAACTACTGTTATTTAAGGGGTATATGTGTGCATTTGCATTTTAAACCGCACCATGACCAATGCCCTCCGACTTCATTGAAATGTAAGTAATAATTGCTGGATCTTGTAATATGTCAAGTCAGTTATTAATTCATTTTTTGACTACTTTTATTCATTACAATTAATTTTTAAAAAACTTAAAATTATGCAAATATTATATACTAAATAATTAATGTAATAGGCAAAATTTTTTTTCAAAAAATTAATATTCTTAGGAACATCATGTTGTAATGAGCATACTATATTTTTTTAAAATATTGGTTCCAATAAAATATTTATATTAATTGTTAAAAAAAATAATTACATAATTTAATATTTATGATTTTAGCTTGTTGAAGATCAGAAGCAACAGAAGTTAGAAGGTGATTGTGACAGCACAAAAGAGGCACAATTCAACACCTTTTATTACATTGTGAAAGAGGGTCAGCCACTGAATCAGTACAACAAAGTGATCGCTCTCCAAATCAAGAACAAATGTCCAGACCTTCAAGAGCACAAGAAATTGTACACAAGTGAAGAAATAAAGATGGACATGTTGGAGGCCATAAACTCTACTTTAGAAGAAGTAGTAGACACCAACATGAACAATTCAGAATTTTTGGGACTTATTATTGATGAAAGTACAGATGTGACTGTCCATAAAAAGCTCAATGTTTATGTGAAGTGTCTGAGTAGTAATAATACGTCGGTGATTCATTTTGTGGATTGTATCAGTGTTATAGATGGAAAAGCTGCAACAATCGTTTCTGAAGTAGTGAAGTTGTTTGAGAGAAAGAAAATCCCTCTCAACAAGCTGATGACATTAGCTAGTGATGGTGCAGCTGTTATGACTGGTAGACTCAATGGTGTTGGTGCTATACTAAAAAAGTATCACTCCAAGCATCTAATGCAGATACACTGTGTTGCTCATAAGCTTGCACTTGCTGCAGGCCATGCATGTAGGGACATTACACTGTTTAACGAATACCAGCACACTCTGAAGATGGTGTATAGGTACTTCAGCAATTCTGCAGTACGATATAATGAACTGAGAGCCATGGTGGAAATTATGGAGAATGAAAACATAAAATATGTAACTTTGAAAGAACCAGCAAGTTTCCGATGGCTTTCTCTAGAAGCAGCAGTGAGAGCAATAGTGGACTGTTACCCAGTGCTGTATTCTACGCTTGAACATGATGCTGCAAAGGGTGTTTCTGAGGCAAAGGGACTTTTAAATAGAGTCAAATGTGTGACATTTGTGCTGGTTTCTGGATTCTTTAAAGACGTTCTTGGAGTAGTAGGAAAGCTATCTCAAGTATTTCAACGAGACAATGTGGACATTGAGACTGTGAACATTTTGGTAGAATCTACTCGAATGAAAATCACCCAGTTCAAAACCAAGAATGGGATAGAATTGGCTAAAGTGTATGATGAACTCACAAAATCAAAGTCATTATATCATGGGGTGAAGGTAACAGACAGAGAACAACTCAGATTGCAGTTTCAGATTGATGCAAACAACTATCTGGACAAACTTGTTGAAAACTTAGATGAGAGGTTTGATGAACAATCAATGAAAAACCTTCAGCTTCTGAACACTGTGCTAAATCCATCCAAAGTCCCCAAAAATGCCAACAGTCTTGATGATCATGGAGAAAATGAACTAAAGGAATTGATCAATATTTATGGTGGTGACGGTGGAGTTATTGATGGTGAAAGAGCCCAAGCTGATTTCTACCAAGTGAAGGTAGTAATAAAATCATTGAACTGCACACTGACAGAAGCCTGTACAACTCTACTGCAAGAGTACAGAGATGTATTTCCAGATTTTGCAGTCCTAGCTGCAATTGTGTTGGTGTCACCAGTGACATCTGTGGCATGTGAGAGAGGCTTCAGTGTGCAGAACAAAATCAAGACAAAGGGAAGGTCCAGATTAAAACATGAGACCTTAACAAAATTGATGTGAGTCAAAGAAGAGGGACCTAGTGTGGAGGAATATGATCCAAAGCCAAGCATCAGAAAATTTTGCGAAACGCGACATAGACGAAAGTGAACTATATTGTAGTTCAGAATATATTTGTACATGATATAGATTTTAATACATACTGTTTTAAAGAATAATAAATAATTGCAAAGAAATACATGTAAAACTGATAAAAGTTTTGTATTTGTTTATTCCGGGCATTTTAATGGCCATTTAGTCGCTTCAGAATGTTTCTGGGCACTGCAATTTTTGCTGGTGGGACTGCAACTTTTGCTGGTGGGACTGCAACTTTTGCAGGTGGGACTCCTATTTTTACCAAATTAGGAGTCCTGGACTCCTAGTTTTAAAATCCTAGTGAGAACTCTGGTGTATGTACAGTATAAAAATAGTGAGACAACAAAGTGGAAGGTTTGAGAATTTATACTTTAAGTTGTAATGTATTTGTCAAATCAAACAGATTCCACTTTTCATCCATTGAATTAGATTATAATTAACTGCATTTATATTTGTACTTTCTCTAATTTCCTTGGGATTCTTTTCCAAATTAGTGACTCCGAATATTTAAAACTTTTCTTAAAGAGTTCTTTATTTGGTTTTGGAATGCAAAGACGGTTAGCTGAAATTGATCTTAAATTGGGAATGTTGCCTTGTTTTCTAGCATGAATTAGTTCTTTGAGATATAATGGGGCCATATTGTTTGAAACTTTGTGCATAAGTGTAGCCTTTCTCAAAAATATTCGTTCACTTACTGTTAACATTTTAATATCATTAATTGCATTTGGGATGTTTTCAGCATTATCTAGGATGAGTTTGCAAGCTCTTTTTTGCAAACGGAATAATTTGCAAATATTCTTGTCAGAAGTGTTTCCCCAGATAACATTACAGTAGTCTAGGTATGGTTGTATATAGCATTTTGTAATATATTAACCTATGTTTACACATGTAGCCCAGCTAGCCTGTCTTCTGTTTTTGTCATTAATTTAGCCCATGAAATAAATCTATTGAACATAACCTTGGCAGCATGATCGAGTAATACCCTTGGCAGCATGAGTAATAACCTTGCAGCATGAGTACATGTAACTTATAATAGAGTATTTTTCCAGTGATAAGCCACTTGATGGGTAACAAGTTAGAAGAAGAGTTAGAGATGGGTTCATCATCAGTAAGGAGTTCCTTAAATTAAAATTTGTTAGAATTTTGTAAATGCATATAAGAGTTATCTTCTGACATATATAGGCTTGTTGTCAGAGAATTACAATATTGAAATTATTTGTGAGAAGTTTTCATATTTTATTTATATGTATAATGGTCTTTAACTTAATCTTGTATTCATCACCTTAGAAAATTGAATATTAGGATTAGTGTTTTGTTCATGAGGGGTCTGCATAATGTAGTGCAAGTTTTGGGTAAACATGTTTCTGTCCATGAGGGGTTTGTGTAATATAGTGCAAGTTTTGGGTAAACATGTTTCTGTCCATGAGGGCTCTGTGCATAATGTAGTGCAAGTTTTGGGTAAACATGTTTCTGTCCATGAGGGCTCTGCATAATGTAGTGCAAGTTTTGGGTAAACATGTACTGTTTCATTTAAAATTATTGGAAGGACATTTATCTTTTGCAAACTTAATGCATTGTATTGTAGTCATACGGTGTCATTATCAGTAGAGGACAATAGGGTCTATTTACTTTGATTAATATATGATTGAATCCATCATGCATGCTAATATTGTCACCTGGGAACTGAAAATATTCATCAGTATTTCACTCTACTGTGTACAACTTACCCAGCAACCAGCTTCATGTTCTGCTACATGGATCAGTGCATAAATTACAAATTGTACAAATGGACAAGTGCTGCAGCAATACATGTATATAAATTTTTCTGTATTTATTTCATCTTGGTGGAATGTTTACATTATGGCCAGTGTCTACATTATGATCCGAGTTGGAAACAAAGGATATCTAACCCCAAATCCTTGAATCATTTTAGCATAGAACTCAAACTGAAAGCTCAAAACTCAGATTGGATACTTTGAGTAAATCAGCGTCAATTTTACAATTTAATAAAGCAACTAAGAAGATCCTTATATGTGTCTCCACATGCGAGAAAAGATCACACTGAGAATAAAGTACAGTTAGTGAACCAGGATGAAGTATTTGGTTATCCTTGATGTCTGACTGGCACATAGAGCAATTGCTGCATTCAATTTCCTGCCATGTAATGTAACATAAACCAGTCTCAGCTTAAAGTTGCACACATGAGCATGGTTGATGACAGTTTTTGGTTCCCACACCAAATTTGGCTAACCTTTTGCACATAAGATTCTCACGTGAGATCTAACTCATGTTAGTCTCATGTGCATTTTAACATGCAAATTAGGTAGAACTCACATGAGCAATAGAATCTAACAAAATCTGAAAATCACATGAGCAAGATTGTGAGCAAGCATTTCCTCACATGAGCAAGTCTGCTCATGTGAAAATCACATGAGCAAGAATGGTTAATGAAACCAAGAGCTTGCTCACGTGAGCAATAGGAAAAAAAAATGACTAGGATTTGATTTGCATTTGATAAATATTTCTGACAAGAATGAAAAAGAACCAAGTTCCTATAATAAAACTTATTTAGCAGCAATAAAGAGATTTTCAAAGTGATATTAAAATCTAGAAGATGAGCATATTGTAGTTCAATTATGCATGTTTTTGTGAGGTTTCTCACATGAGAAAAAAGACAACTCATATAAATATGTGATAAAAATGATTTTCAATTATTGTAATTATTATATCGCATGCATTCTGTAACAATAAATGATCGCAGCACAAATGGGCAGGTGTAAAACGCTCGTTCACTCGTCAAGCAAATTAGTGTGATTGTTGTGAAAGCAATGGTCTTCACACACATGAAACCAGCTAGGTGTACTCCATCAAATCACTGATTTCATTACTGATGATAACAAAAGGTATATGGTCTCAGGCTAGCATTGACCAATCAGAAAAGGTTGCTTTTATTGACTCAATGAATAATCCAAAATTATACCAAACAATGTTTTAATATTTATATTATTGTTGATAAACATTCAGTGCATTATGCACTGACAATTGTAAACATGTAGAAGTATTTGCAAGGTGTGCAGCTGCCACCGAAATGGCAAAAATTAGATGACAAGGGAGCGTAATCATATATATGATGAACATAAGAGACTAAGAAAGTACCAGAAATGCTGGGAAAATGGACACTAATGGCTAAAGTATGACACAGGAGAGACTGTGTTGTTGGTGAAATACAGTTATTGTTTGAGTTGATGTTAATGAATAATAAATGTTGAATTAGAAACTGAACTGGCTTCTGTTTGGTTTTAGCCAGATCAGTGAAATTTAGACAGGATCAATGAAAATATTATTTTGGTGATCCTGTGGGTTAGTGAAAAAAAATCCTAATTTTGAGCCATGTATCTTGTTTTACATATGCAAACTTTCTAGAACTCATTACACATACTCCAGCTTCTTTGCTGTTAATCATACAGTTTCACTAGGGACCCCTAAAATCTGAATAAATCAAAGGAAATGACATGGGAATGAATGAATACAAATTCATAATTGTTTGAAACAATATTTATCATAATTGCTTAAAACTGTATTTATCAAAGTTAAACATTATTTTGTACAAGCTTGTGCAATATATCAGTAGTTTCTATCATAATATTTAAAAGTTTGTTAAAATGAAACCTCTCAATAGAGTACCATGATGTACTGATATTCTGTCCAATTTCTTTTGTAAAACACTCTGAACACAAAATATATTTCATTAGCTGTTACAATGTCTTTTTAAATTAAGCATACTGCATTCCTTGCAAAAATGTTGCATGCAGAGCAAATTAAGGAGACAGTGGATGTATGATCTAGATCAAATCCAATGTATTATTAAAGAAGGATTCCAGAAAATTCAGGCTGATGCACAGAAAGGCAAGCTCTTCAGTCTAAGGAATCTCTCACAGCCGCTTTCTCAGATATGTGCTACACAGAAAGGCAAGTTCTTCAGTCAAAGGCACCTCTCACAGCCGCTTTCTTGAATATGTGGGAAATCTTCACTTTTTTTCTGTATGGGTTTAGGCACTTTTTACTTCACTTCCATATAGAAATCCATTTTGGGGAGGGGGATGTTGTCAGATGGTTTAAGGTTCCCTCTCCCCATCTGTTAAAATCGTACACTATTAGGTGAAAAACAAGAATGTTAGCCATTTGAATTGCACTGAACCACCTCTTCTTAACAAATCCTCTCAGAATAAAATCCTAAATCCTTCCCTGCTTCTTGTACGATTCAGGTACACTGAAATAGATTATACATGCAGCAACATGTACTATGTAACCTGGACAACAAATGTGACTATATACCTGTTTGGCAATGGCATTTTTTTTTTAATTCAACATTCTAAAATCACTTCACTTGTCTTAGAAACATCTGTAAGTGTTATTCATGACCATTTAGTTTAAAAGCTGCAACATCATATCTGTTAAACGTTTGGTACTTTACGTCTTTAAACACAAAAAAAGCAATATGAAATCAACTCACTTTACACCTTAAAACCTTTGAAATAGATCCATGGCCATATTCTTTGAAAAATTAAAAGTATAAAAATTAGAAGCATACCTACATGTATTCGACTTCTGAACTTGCCTCATTTAAAGTTCAAATTTCACTGCATGAAGACAATTGTAGAATTTGATATGCTTCTTGAAAAACAGTCCCTAACAAAAAAAATAAATGAGATTAACAAGCTTGTATGTAATTTATCATCAACCATCCGATCTTCATGCTTATCCTTGATTCGTGCGCCATGTTTCTCGTGACCTCACACGCTTGTTTTGAGATCATGACATAATCAACTGGGTCACTAGCATTCGTTGACAGTAACAGTAAGTGCTGATTAAGACATTTGAATACTTAATACAAATCAAATTGAAAAAAACACAATGAAAATGGCAAATTTGACTTATGACATACACTTTGTGGCCCTGGCATGAGTGTTAGCCATTCAAGCCAGGGCCGCTGTTCACATGTTGGTTTTCTTTACCTTTTGATTAGCGTGAAACCCAAGACAGAGATTTTTTAGACCACAAAGGCAATGTAAAAATTTGGTCATTATAACATGCACTTCTTATAACATGTTAGAAAAAATAAATCCAATGAAAAACTATATATAGTATGAAATTTTTCATTGAAATATTTTAATATAAGGCAAAAAAAAAAAAAAATATGTGTGTTTCCTATTGCACTGGTTTTAAAATTAGGGTAGGCAGTATTTTTTTTTTTTTTTTTAAATTACATATAAAGCAAAAATATTTCAAGCACTTCAAAGTACTAGGCATGAAAATCGGCTCAATTAGATGCACAAATGTGATTTTTTTTTAATGAAAAAAACATTTTTTAAAAAAATGTGTGGGGGTGGGGAAAAAGTGCTAGGGTCGGCAATGAGAAACAGGGACGGTCGGCCGACCGGAAACATATTTTTATTTCATTTTTTGGCCTAAGGGGAAAAAAAAATCTTTGCTACGAAATAGCATGAAAAAAATCTTGTAAAACTTTACAGTATCTTTAAATATGATAATTTAGTCAGACAACTTGAAGAAGAAAACAAATTAAAAATGCATCGTTTTTTTTTTTTTTTTTTAATATTTTTGCCATCATTATTTATAAGTGTTTTATTGCAGTCGATATGCGTTTGAAAGAAATGATTTGTATTGCATATGCAAATATTAATAATATGGGGACATCATACATGATCGATTTCTAAAGTAAACATTGACCTAATTATCACATTCCAATCTTACGTCACGTGGCCTTTATTTCATGTGCACGAACCATAGATATGATTCCGGCAACAGACAAATTTAGACACGCTCGGAAAAACGGTAGCTCGCAAAGAATTTGGAGACTTTATAACGATGAATAAATGAAGCAGATATAGTTGAACACTTTCTGTGGCGATTTCAATAGTTTCTCCCAATATTATAATATAAACGTTAAAATTAACGTTGAGGGCACGAACCATAATACTTCGAGTATTCTAATCTCGTCACCCTATTGTCAATAACTGACAACAGTGCATCTTGATTTTACTCACCAACATGATAATTCCATGATTTTAAATTATCTCCTGGTTTCTATGGTCAGTTGCTGCACATGTATTGAGCTTGCAATGAAATTTCCCGAACTATTGAGCTAAATTGTGACAGTTCCAGCTTTAATTCTTTTTAAAATTAGACGGCGCCTATTTGAAAGCGAGGCTACCATGGTAGTTGTGTGTTATAGTACCTTCAAAAAGTTATGTGTATATTTTGCGGTCAGTAAACCAGTCTCCTGACTGTAAACAAGGGAAATAACCCGGATTACGCGAAAAACCACATTTAATCTGATGTGATTTTATTTTATTATTTGATTTGGTTTTTGAAAGCAAAATTCTTGAAGCATAATTCTTTATAGAATGCTGGCAGAATGGGGTGGGTCTCTAACTCACATGAGAAAAACCAACTTAGAACAAATCTAAAATGTGTCTGATCAGAATCGAAGTCCAAATTTCTCACGTGAGAATTTAGAACTCCGCCTTATTTTCAAATATAGTCAGATGTAAGGGGAAAGAATATTTTCTAAGTTATACTTTCTCATGAGAACATTCAAATTCTCACGTGAGCAAAATCTACACATGAGAAAATTGGTTAGTTTTTCAATGGCTCACAAGATCTAACAAACTGCACACATGAGCTTGCAAAATCTACCCAATTTGCGTACGTTTCTAACAAGGTTCTCATGTGCAGCTTATGAGAAGCTCATGTGAATTGGTTAGATTTTTCTGTACGGGTGAATCCCTTGAACACAATTAATAAAAAATATGTTTCTAAAAGGAAAATTACATGTTTTTAGCTCTGCTGGTCATAGACCAGGAGAACTTATGGGATGGCTTATTGTCTGTCGTCCATCCATCCATTAATACAAGTTTGTTATCACTACTCCTCCTAAACTACTTGGAGAATTCCCATCAAACTTTACACACACATTCACCCAAGGTCTAGTTGGTCCTAAATGAAAATGGTGCAGCTCAGACATCCAATTTTGGCAGCCACAACAACCATCTTGAAAATCTTGTTATTGCTACCCCTCCTGAATGGATGGTCATACAGTAAAACCTGTCTTGAGAGACCGCCCCTTCTGCCAACAAAAAGCGGTCTCTCATGACAGGAGGTCTCTCATAACAGGTTTGTACAAAAAGACCAGTTTCCAAGGTCGAAATTCAGCACTGTTTATATTGCATTCTTTATTTATACTTCTTGTTACAAATTTGCATGCATTTATCTGAAAATAATTTTATATAGCAATAAAGATATACATCTATTATTAAACATGAATTACATTTATATCTGAAGATCACATATACATGTATTAGCATATGAAATCGTTTCTAATTGACTCTTTGTCTTTTATAACACCCTGAATTTGAGTTTTCCCGACGTTTAAACTGGCTGATGTTTTGTGACGGGTCTCACTTTTTTCACATCTTTTTATTACATTCATTCTTTCCTCCATTGTTAGAATTTGTCTCTTTTTCGTTGTAGATTCTGCCATTGTTATTAAGGTGCTAGGTGTTAACGTTAACAGTCATCAATTGTAATAACGACTGTAGCGGTTTTGATGAGGCTGTGGGGAAATAACGAATACATAAAGGGATTAACTCTATAAACAAAGGGTGTAACCGACTGCACTAAGGTGAACAGATGACGGCTTGGTGTGAGGGTTGTAATTATTGTAGCAATAACAAAACAAACAACACAAGCCTTTAACAATTACAATCGAATCCGGAAAACGAATCTCCCCTACTGGTATTAAAAACAAAGACATCATTCACCCGAGGCATGGATCAACCCCAAAGACAAACGATGTATGCGACCGCTACATTGACCTTGGCACTACAATGGCAGTTAGTGACATGTACTTTTGGTGTACAGTGCATGCATGAGCTGTAAAATTTACGGACCGGTAGCCAGCCTAATTTTTTTTTTTTTTTTTTTGTTCAGAACAATATTTACATTTTAAACGGTCGTTGATTCAAAGGGTTAAATAAAGGTCAGTGGTGTTTGTCTCAGTTCTCGTGAGTTCAGAGCCGTGTTATTTTAGAACAATCAGCCATTCGCGACTTCGCGGTCAATCCTACGGTTCGTAATTTAGTCTCTGAGAAGCAGCCGAGGTAATTCCGAATGAACAATCTGCATGTACTCTAGTCTGGTTTTCAAACCTTAACTTATAACACTACATGTATGACCTATAAAATTTACGGAACCGGTAGCCAGCCTCATTTTTTTGGTTTGTTTGTTTGTTTTTGTTCAGAACAACCTTTACTTTTAAACGGTCGTTGCTACAAAGGATTAAATAAAGGTCAGTGGTGTTTGTCTCAGTTCTCGTGATACTCTAGTCTGGTTTACAATCCGTAACATATAACACAGCATGCATGACCTGTAAAGTTTACGAAAGCGGTAGCCAGCCTACAGTCTTTAATTTTTAAGTGGTCGCGGTTACAAAGGATTAAATAAAGTTCAGTTGTGTTTATCTCTGTTTTTCCTATGTGGTCGTTCATAGCAGTGTCGAAATGCATATTGTGCCAAGAAATCGTGGTCGCTGGTCACGTTCTGCAGGTGGTCGCTCACGACAGTGCGTTTATATAATAAAATCGATCTGTGCATTACGATTGTGGTCGTAAATGACATATGGTCGCTCATAGCAGAGGTCCCAGTGTTACCATTTAACTTTTTGTTGAATCCTCCTTTATTTAGAAAATCACCGCATGTTTTAAATGAATGGGGTAATTTCCCCCTATAGTTTTAGATCTAGAGAAGACCCTGCATAAGTCTTCATGGTTCTTTAGTTGGACATTTATCTGCTCTGGAATTAATAGTCAAATAGTATCAAAATCAATACAGAATTGGTCTGAATATGTATTTAAGTACATGTATGCTGAATGGAGAGTACTTCTTTAACCTATCGTTAAAAGTTTCAATCAATTAAGAACTTAAAGGCCTGAATAAACTGACACATCAGCTTTATGTGGATTTAGTAAAGCCAAATTTAGGGATCTTTTTATCAGTTCTCCTTGACTTAGGAAAACGACCTGCTTTTGGATATTCAACCTTCATTTCAAAAGAGGTGGAGGTCGAAGAGTAGATTCTGCAAGAATTGTGAAAGACACTTACCTCTGAATATTTGACCTTCATTTCAAAAGAGGTTGAGGTTGCAGAGTCTAGACACTGAAAGGATTGTAAAAGTCACCTACCTTTGGATATTTGAACTGTGTTTCAATAGAGGTGGAGGTCACAGAGTATATAATGCAGGGATTGTGAAAACTATTGGTGAGATTGAATGTTATTGTTTAAAACAAGTAAAATGAAATATGAACTTAATTGACAGAGGAGACTTACAAGTGCACACTTGTTTTTTGTGTACAGATTTATGCATGAAGTTCATTATTGTGTATGCATGAAAGTCAAAAGTGGAATTATACTTATTTAACATTACAACTTACTTTTACATGTGCACATTTCACTGAAAATCTGCATGGCATATAGACCTTCCACTTCTATCAAGAGAAATGTGGGATAAATTGCCATTCCTAGTTCAGGATCCACTAATTTAGATAGAAGATGATGTATTACATCATTGATTTTCACATAATTACTATGATCAATATTTCAAGAGGAAAGTGTAAATCTGTACTGCTTATGGAACTAGATGAAACCAGATTTCTTTGATTGACATTTTCATAAAGAAATCATTTTCATGAATGTCAATAGAACTATTCATAGTTTGGATTAGCTAAAATAACATTGTTGTCATGGATACATACCCAACTTATTTCAGCAGCAAAATTGTAATGTAGTATTGATATTATTAGTCATCAGTTAGATAATTAATTGGTACAAATGAATTGCTGGTATACAAGTGACAGGCAGTGGAACTGACAAATACAATTTTTTTTACCAACATGTTTTATCTAATTTCCTGTATGAGATTTGTTTTTCCATTTCCAAAATGGAAGTACTTTTTGTAATAAAAATAAGTACACTAGAGTGAAAAGCTTCAGAGAAAGAAAAGTGCCCTTCACAGTCATAAAAACATTGATGGGAATGGAGACAGTTACATGTTAAAAGGTTCTCTGTAAGAGCTAATTGCTTTGCTTGTCATAAACTAGGTACATGTAATTTGTAATTACTTGTTTCTTCTATATACAGTGCCAACGTGTTTGTACTTTTCTAAGTATAATAAATGGATGATATTTCCTAACATTAAAGTGCATATTGTGTGAAGGACTGGGATAATGCCAGAGCTGTTAGAATAATTATTGTGAAGGACTGGGATAACGCCAGAGCTGTTAGAATAATTATTGTGCAAGTATTGTGGTATTAGCAGGAAAGTTGTTTTGAATTAGATATGACAGTGTTTCCAACAGTTGACTTGCAGGTTTTGTTGAGCTGATTGATTACCAGCAACAGGATTTCATATTTGTTATTCAAATTTGTGTGCCACTTGATTTACACAGAGGAGAGAATCAGGCATGTTCAAATGAGTGATCTGTTTCTATCAAGGATTAAACTGCAGCCTGCTTGAAATGATGTGCTGATGTCGTGAATAGTTAACATTATACATAGGTTTTAAAGTACATGCTCAATGCCTTTGCATTATATATTCTTCTATGTGTTGATGTGCTGTTTAACTCCAATCAGTAAAAAAAATCAGTTTTGGAGCTGCTTCAGTTCTCTTTGTGTTTCACTTTCTATAAATGAACACCTCAACTTCTCAAGGTTCAGTTCTACTGTTAACGAACATACTAACATTGCTCTGGGAGTTGGAATGACCTGAAAATTCAGGATACTGAAGTTTGACACAAAGTGTAAAATCTATTATAAACAGCTTGGTAAAGGTGGACACAGGGAGGCATTGGTGACTTTGTGAATTGTAAAAATTGAACAAGTGTATCTCAGGTACAACTTGATATTGGCCTCCACTACTATATACAAATGAGATTATAAATGTTGAGTCCAGATGAAATAGTAACACTTCATCTGGTACTTTAATGGTATATGCTGTATTAGGTTCGGTCGAGCTCAATAGAAGCCAAAAATAACATGTCATTCAGGGGTTCCAAATACTGAGGAAAGTGAAGTTAGAGTGGACTACATGCATATGCATTGGTTAAATTGCAATTTTGAAGAGATTGTGTCATTGAAGGAGATAGGAACTTTTGTCTATATAGGATTTTAATTTTTGTTGTTCATTCTTTGGACTAAATTGACTATTAAAAAATGCATACAATCAAGTTATACTTTACAGGATAATAGATATGTAATGAATAGGTGAAGGAAAGCTTTAACCAGTGGAAGAAGTAATAACTAGTCATCATGATAAGTGTGATTTATAAGCCACTAAACTGGTTTGAACTGAAGACCTTATTAGCTCTACTTCTAATATTCAGGTCGAATTAGAGATAATTTGAATTATTTAGAGTTTCCAGTGGAGCGAGGGAATAATTTAATCCAGAGAGAGGTCACATGTAGGTTGCTTAATGTTCCTTGTTACATGTCACATATGTACAGTTTGACAGTAGAGGTGACAACTAGTTGAAGGATTTTATAAGAATTTAAATGGAAAATTCATGCAGATTCGACTGTTGTAATGTGTGCATACAAATATTATGTTGGACTTTTGAAATGGGGTCAACTAAACTTGTTAATTTTGGATTGTCTTGAGCAAGAATTGTCAGACTTAAAATTTCGTTTCATATATTCATTGTCATTAAGTCATGAAATTTTAATAAAAGTAATGACTTTGTCCTCAGAAATTATTTCAAGACTTTTTTATAGTTGTTATATCACATGTGCTTCATTCCTGATATATCCGTGAATTCGCATTGCAAAGGCTCCATCATGTTCAGGAATTTTCAGTTTAACCCAAGATGATTTTGATGTGCCAGTTCATTAGAATATATTTTATCAAGAGCAATATTTGCATTCATGGGAAGTATTGGATTCTAAGGCTGGATGTCCTGTGGTAAAATTCAACAGTTAGATTGATTGAAATGTGTGTATAGATCAACACCAAAGTCTTTAATGTGTTTAATAGTGTGGCAGTGCTTTTGAAAAATATAGTCATCTGGAAAAGTTTGAAGAGACATAATTATTTAAATAGTAAGAAGTACACAAATTAGATGCAAGTTTCAGATTATCATCAGCTTTTGACAGTATGCCATCTGTTGCACAAATTGTTTTTGTTAGCAGAGTGAATAAAATAACTGAAAAAATGTATTCTAATATACATGTAATCCATTGTCTATAAGATGTCTTCTGTGATCCCAGATACAAGTCTGCTGTCTACTACCATTTCCAAAATGTCATCTGCAACCATTTCCAAGAGTTCCTCAATGGAGGACCTCTTGTCTATTTCACCCAGACCTAAGAACATGATGGATGAACTGAAAGAGATTCTTATCAGAAAGTTTGAGCCAACCATCCCAAACCCTGAAATGAAAAAAAGTTTACCCTTTGAGGCTTCAGTTCAGGCTCCTGTCAGCACAGCAAGAAATATTTCAGGTGCTTCCATAACAAAACCTAATGATCATAATACTCCAGCAAAGGAAAATGTGACAGAAAGAATAGATGGTATGATGAATCATCCAATATTCTTTAAGACTTCTATAAAAAAAGACCCAGGCTCTAAATTGCATGATGCTCTAGTTACAGAATTAACTTCTGTTCTGCAGAAAAGGAGGACTGATGGTGACTTGGACACAAAAGAAAAAACTGAGGATCAGGACAACATAAGTAGCGAAAAGAAAGCTTACTTAAACAGGAGAGAAAGTACAAAGGGAATTAATGTGTTTGCAAATAAAGCTTTCTTAGCCTCGCTAGAGAACCATCTGATGCACACTCTCCATAAACATTCAATATTCCAAAAGCAGAGGTTAAAAGTGCGTGGTCTAGAAACTTTTGAACTGCCTTCCAAGACTGAAGAGTCTCAGAACAAGGCAGATAATTCTGTCTCAGTTGAAAAGGAGAGCTTTGACAGACAAAGTAATAGTATAAAAGCAGTAGAAAATACTAAGGAAAAAGTAGGTTTATGCCAAGCTGTGCAGTCAGACAAGTTAGTCTCATATACTAGTGATACTAATATTGACATAAGTCAAAAAGATGTTGATGACCAGCAGTTAATTGTATATGTTTACACACAACCAAATGGACTGACTGAAGGAGTTGTATGTAGCACAAGAGTGAAACCCTCCTTCAGATCTGGATTGCCAATGAAATATGTCACATGCATAAGGGTTCAGGGTGAGATGACAGGTACTTTCATATCAGAGTTTTCTCCTTTGTTCTTGTCTGTATATTTGACTTTGAAGAAACTAGCTTATTGGCTTTAACACAATAAATTCTAAACAAATATATATGGTAATCAGTTTTTTTCCTGTTACCATTGTTGGCATAGGTTCTGTGATATTTTTTGCCCATAATACAGAAACATTAATATGACAAAATCATGCAAGGTCAAGGCCATTGTAGGCACAAATATTTCTGAAGTATGAGGAGTCCATTGTTTTTATACTTACCCGAAGTGTGTGAAACTCGCCAAAAAATTATGCATGCCCACAGGACCCGTAACCTGAAAAATGCTACTGGTCCTGTCCATAACCAACTGATCCTACATTTCATCATACAAGAAGACAAAATGTAGTCAATGACTCAATGGTAAGCAAATGTAGACATGAATATCTGCCCTTTAAAAGGTCATCTATTTAATGAAAAATGAAAAAATAAAAAGTAGGATATTTATATATCAAATTATTGAAATTTGCTAAATTCATCATAACATGACCACTGTTTGTTGACCAGGACAATGCTGCTAACTGTCCAGCTGACAGATCTATACACACCTCATCTAGATGATGGGCATCAGAATCTGATGCTGCCATTGATGACCAGTATGAATCATACTGTATATACTCGCATATAAGTTTGGTTCAAATGCAAACAACATAGACCCTGATCTGCCATCACATAATGTGCAGGCAGATCAGGGTCTATGTTGTTTGTTCTACTGATTAGTCCTTACAAACTGCATAGACCCAGATCTCCCGGCGCATAATGCGATGGCAGATCTGGGTCTATGCAGCTTGCAGTTGGTATTGGTTTATATGCGAGTATATACAGTATCTCAGAATGAAAATCAAGATCATCATCCATTGACTTGTCATCAATGACAGCATAAGATCTAGGCCCAACCTCTAAAGATGAGGCTGTGGTATCCAAACTACAGCTGCCCATGAAATTAGGTCTGTGTAAAGATGAGTTCTACCAGTGGCTTGCTAGAACTGGATCAGATGCTAGAACTGAATGCAGCTGAACAGTTAACAGCATTGTCATGGTCATAGGATGCATTCTGTTTCTGTATTCCTAGGGAATTCTGTCATCAAACTATTTTTGAAACATTGTTTTTGTTTGTTAGTGTCATATTCCTTTCGAATAGCTGTTTTTTTCCATGGCTGTTTTTAGTCTTTTAGGCTTTGGTGGATTTGAGGCATCAAAGTACCTCTAAATGTTGACACTGGGAATCAGAAGTAGCAGGTGTCATCAGACATTGCATAGAAACAGAAGGGTTTTTAACTGGAGTTACAAGTATCTATTGTATGCAGACTATATGCAAGTTATTTCTCATCTCATCTCACCCTGCAGATTGGATTACTGTGCTCTAGATTCGTGAGTGGTCACCAAAAACAATTTGCCATTATTTATTTTTCATATGGTTTCAATTATTTCTTTTAATAATCTAAAATATACAATTTGTAGATTAAATTGACTCGATATACCTAAAAATCAAACTGGACAGATGGATTGGCTACTCATTTTGTGTATCAGTCTGGCATCAGACTTGCGGGCTGGTGGTAATTTCAGTGTTTACCAGTAAGTCCCCCCCCCCCCCAAAATAGGTGTGTTTCCAGTCGGCCGACTGTTCCTGTTTCTCGTTGCTGACCCTAGCACTTTTTGCCCACTCCACCCCACCCCCCCATTTAAAAAAAATAAAAATAAAACAAATCACATTGGTGAAATTGATTTGTGCATCTAATTGAGCCAGTTTTGTCCAGTGCTTTGAAGTGCTTGAAATATTATTTGATTTATATATGTTTAAAAAAAAAAAATACCTGCCTACCCTAATTTTAAAACCAGTGCAATAGAAAACACATATAGTTTTCTTTGCCTAATCAAAGGCAATTCTGACACAGACACATAAGAGAAAAAACAAACTTGTAGTCTCCTATTTGATGTGATGGTATCACCTCTTAACATATATTTTTACATCATGCAAATCAACACAGATTGATTTAGAACAAAAACAACAGTCCATTTACCATATATGCAAACACCACTTGTAATATATATATCTTTCAGCAAAATATGTCAAAATCGGGTGTCAGACAGATGATGGAAAAAAAGGCAAGAATGTGTGCCTTTTACAGTATGGTCACCATATATACTCACTTATAAGTTGGGTTCAGCTGCAAACAATATAGACCCTGATCTGCCATTGCATAATGTGCAGGCAGATCAATGTCAGTAATGTTTGTTCTACTGATTACACTTAACAAACTGTATAGACCCAGATCTACCAGCATATTATGTGATGGCAGATCTGGGTCTGTGCATATTATGTGATGGCAGATCTGGGTCTGTGCAGTTTGCAATTGGATTCAACTTGTATGTGAGTATATAGAGGTATGTAAGAATACACAGTATGTTCATCTGACCATTAGAGTCAGGCAGTATACTACAGGGAACATGTTGGTTATTATGGGTTTAACGCCATTTTTCAGCACATGATAGACTATACATGGCAGCCAGTATATTTGGCAGAGGAAGAACCTGAGAAAATCCCGGGAAGAACTACCAACCCGGGAAACTACTGGCAAGCTTTTTCACATAACCACGTTGGCCGAGCCCAAGACTCAAACTCACGCGGACAGAGGTGGGATGTCAGTGATCTGTAAAGGCGAGCGCCTTAGACCACTCGGCCACCCGGGGCCCCACAGGGAACATGTAGGCACCAGAATAATTCAGTGGTACAAATTTATTTACCTAGAAGGGTCTGCTCATATATGAAGTTTTTGCCACCTCATTTCCCTTCTGTCAGCATCTCTTCTTTTCACCTTTACAGATGGGGTTAAAAATACATTTCAGAATATACCTTACAAAATTTGCCAGACCATGTATCATCACATATTTTAATTTATGATGCATACAATATTTAGGTTAATAAACCCATTTTGTATTCTTGTCCTATTACAAGAGATAAACATGAAGTCATGACATCATATAAAGCTTAAAGGGGAAATGTCTGAGGCAATCCAAATGTGCCTCAAATCATGAATCACTACACTTTTTATGCAGTTTATTAGAAGAAATGTGTATTATTGTCATGTGTTTGGCAGAATCTTGCACATTTATTTCAGATGCAAGTTATGAAAGTAATTGAATAATTTTAGTCTTTTGGCTTGCCAAGGCTTGCAAAAAATGTAAATGATTACACTATTCATAAATTTCATTTGAAATAGGCAGTAGTATAAAATCATCTGTACATGTATCAGAAATTGATCTTGACATCCTTATATCATGACTGCATATTTCTTTGTTATTTGTTTTCAATGCAGTGTAGAAATTAATTCATTTTAATCAATATACAATATCAGCCATGTCCGTTAGAGGTGATATCTAGAATTAGACTTGACTCGTTAGTTTATTGCTGTCATTTGGAAACGTAATTTTCAGAAGTGACATAAATTTGGAAATTTTTTGCAGGTTGCCCATTCAAACAGGAGATATCTGATGGTGGGTTGCCCACAGCAAGTGGAGATGGTCTGTACTTTGGACAGGAAAACAAGACATCCACTTTCCATGTGGATGTTGGTCGCAGGAAGGGAAATCTGCAAGTTGCTGTGGATGGTAAATAATGCATTTTTCAACTCTTGTACAATGGCCGCATAGATGATGCTCTTGTACAATGGCTGCATAGATGATGCTTTTGTATAATGGCTGAATAGATGATGCTTTTGTACAATGGCTGCATAGATGATGCTCTTGTACAATGGCTGCATAAATGATGCTTTTGTATAATGGCTGCATAGATGATGCTCTTGTATAATGGCTGCATAGATGATGCTTTTGTACAATGGCTGCATAGATGATGCTCTTGTATAATGGCTGCATAGATGATGCTCTTGTACAATGGCTGCATAGATTATCTTGTATAATGGCTGCATAGATGATGCTTTTGTACAATGGCTGCATGGATGATGCTCTTGTATAATGGCTGCATAGATGATGCTTTTGTACAATGGCTGCATAGATGATGCTTTTGTACAATAGCTGCATGGATGATGCTTTTGTACAATGGCTGCATGGATGATGCTTTTGTACAATGGCTGCATGGATGATGCTCTTGTACAGTTGCTGCATAGATGATGCTCTTGTATAATGGCTGCATGGATGATGCTTTTGAACAATGGCTGTATGGATAATGCTTTTGTACAATGGCTGCATGGATGATGCTTTTGTACAATGGCTGCATAGATGATGCTTTTGTACAATGGCTGCATAGATGATGCTTTTGTATAATGGCTGCATAGATGATGCTTT
The DNA here is from genome assembly GCA_029931535.1 of Margaritifera margaritifera. Taxonomy (NCBI): domain Eukaryota; kingdom Metazoa; phylum Mollusca; class Bivalvia; order Unionida; family Margaritiferidae; genus Margaritifera; species Margaritifera margaritifera. The sequence goes on from JAQPZY010001220.1 coordinate 1,452,132, forward strand.
TGTACAATGGCTGCATGGATGATGCTTTTGTACAATGGCTGCATATATGATGCTTTTGTACAATGGCTGCATGGTTGATGCTTTTGTACAATGGCTGCATATATGATGCTTTTGTACAATGGCTGCATGGTTGATGCTTTTGTACAATTGCTGCTTAGATGATGCTCTTGTACAGTTGCTGCATAGATGATGCTTTTGTATAATGACTGCATAGATGATGCTTTTGTACAATGGCTGCATGGATGATGCTTTTGTACAATGGCTGCATGGATGATGCTTTTGTACAATGGCTGCATAGATGATGCTCTTGCACAATGGCTGCATGGATGATGCTTTTGTACAATGGCTGCATGGATGATGCTCTTGATTTTTATCTGGTCTCTTATACACATACATCGCCATCGTTAAATACAATATCTGAACAAAAACATTACTGCAGACCCCTTTCTGTAATAAATAGTTGAATGTCATTTATCCAGAACAAATCATTGCCACTAAAATGTGGGATAATTTAGATAATTGTCAGATAATTGGATTCAATTTATTAATAACTCTTCAAATTGCATCATATGCAATCAATTGATGGTTAAATTGATCCGAGGTTAACGAAACTAGACTATGCATTCTTATAACAGATTTCCAGATCATTATATTTTTAAATGATTAAACACCCACTGTGGATTGAAAATAAGAACTGAGACATTTTTAATCACATGTTGTCAGTTACTGTGGCAGGGTCATACCTCAAATGGTTCTAGGAAAATGACTTTCATGTAGCCCATCTTAAATTCAATTTTCCACAAAAATAACCATAATATAAAACTGCTGTCTCTAAGACTTCCCTTCCATGTTGCAAGTTAATAATAGTATTGTTGTGAAATATTTTTCAAGCTATATTTTTTTTAAATTTTGAATAAAGTTACTGTATCATGTATAAGTCCACTGGGCTACCTGCCTGAATTCAACACACAGTAGCCCACACACAGCATATAGTGTAATAGTCCACTAGGCTACCTGCGTGAATTCAGCATATGGTAGCCCACACACATCATATCATGTAATAGTCCACTAGACTACCTGCCTGAATTCAGCATATGGTAGCCCACACGCAGCATGTAATAGTCCACTAGGCTACCTGCATGGATTCAGCATATGGTAGCCCACACACAGCATATCATGTAATAGTCCACTAGACTACCTGCCTGAATTCAGCATATGGTAGCCCACACGCAGCATGTATTAGTCCACTAGGCTACCTGCCTAAATTCAACACACAGTAGCCCACACACAGCATATAGTGTAATAGTCCACTAGGCTACCTGCCTGAATTCAACACACAGTAGCCCACACACAGCATATAGTGTAATAGTCCACTAGACTACCTGCCTGAATTCAGCATATGGTAGCCCACACGCAGCATGTATTAGTCCACTAGGCAACCTGCCTAAATTCAACACACAGTAGCCCACACACAGCATATCAAGTAACAGTCCACTAGGCTACCTGCCTGAATTCAGCATATGGTAGCCCACATACAGCATATCATGCAATAGTCCACTAGGCTACCTTTCCTGAATTCAACATATGGTAGCCCACACACAGCATACAGTGTAAAAGTCCACTAGGCTGCATGCCTGAATTCAGTATATGGTAGCGCACACACAGCATATCATGTAATAGTCCTCTAAGCTACCTGCCTGAGTTCAGTATATAGTAGCCCATACACAACATATTATGTAATAGTCCACTAGGCTACCTGCCTGAATTCAATATATTGTAGCCCACACACAGTCCACTAGGCTACCTGCCTGAATTCAATATATTGTAGATCCCACACAGCATATCTTGTAATAGTCCAATTTAATTAATTTTATACAATCCTTGTGTTTGTGTGTGTGATAGGACCTGGCTCCATTATAATTTTCTACAATCCTTGTGTGTGTTTGTCGCAAGACCTGGCTTCATTCTAATTTTCTATAATCCTTGTGTGTGTGTGTCCCAAGACCTGGCTTCATTATAATTTGCTACAATCCTTGTGTGGGTCCCACTACCTAAGCTTCATTATATCTTTAAAAAATCTTAATGTATGAATGTCCCAAGACCTGGTTTCATTATAATTCTCTACATACCTTGTGTGTGCCCCAAGACCTGGCTTCATTATAATTTTCTATAAACCTTGTGTGGGTCCCAAGACTTAAGCTTCATTATAATTCTCTACAATCTTTGTGTGGGTCCCAAATCCTAAGCTTCATTATAATTTTCAACAATCCTTTCGTGTGTGTGTCCCAAGACCTGGCTTCATTATAATTTTCTACAATCCTTGTGTGGGTCCCAAGACCTGGCTTCATAATAATTCTCCATATACACTGTGTGTGTGTCCCAAGAGATTGATTTGTTATAATTTTCTACAATCCTTGTGTGTGTCCCAAGACCTAGCTTCATTATAATTTTCTACAATCCTTGTGTGGGTCCCACTACCTAAGCTTCATTATAACTTTAAAAAATCCTTATGTATGCATGTCCCAAGACCTGGTTTCATTATAATTCTCTACATATCTTGTGTGTGTCCCAAGACGTTGATTTGTTATAATTTTCTACAATCCTCGTATGTGTCCCAAGACCTAGCTTCATTATAATTCTCTACATACATTGTGTGTCCCAAGACATTGATTTGTTATAATTTTCTACAATCCTTGTGTGTGTCCCAAGACCTAGCTTCATTATAATTCTTGACAACTTTTTTGTTTACAAAACTCGTGCTTATGCTTGAAATTTGAACATTTTGATATTCTGTAATTTTGATCAGAATAAAGCTATAATCATGAAACATTCACGATTTTTTTAGCGCTGGTTCATCGATCTACTAGCAAGTTCATGTTCAGTGATCTAGATTCAGTTGATTTTTGGGTATCAAGCTTGAGTTTGGTGCTTAAAAAGTTCAGAAAATATGAGGCCTGATTAAGTTCTGTGACCTTATTTGTCAGTTTTGTACACCTTTTTGAGCTTTTTTTTATTTAAAATAATAAGTGTCCTCTAGATCATATTCTGTACAGTGATCATTACCTACCTATTAAAAGTGTCCTCTAGATCATATTCTATACAGTGATCATGACATACCTATTAGAAGTGTCCTCTATATCATATTCTGTACAGTGATCATTACCTACCTATTAAAAGTGTCCTCTAGATCATATTCTATACAGTGATCATGACATACCTATTAGAAGTGTCCTCTATATCATATTCTGTACAGTGATCATTACCTACCTATTAAAAGTGTCCTCTATATCATATTCTATACAGTGATCATGACGTACCTATTAGAAGTGTCCTCTATATCATATTCTATACAGTGATCATGACGTACCTGTTAGAAGTGTCCTCTATATCATATTCTATACAGTGATCATGACGTACCTATTAGAAGTGTCCTCTATATCATATTCTGTACAGTGATCATGACGTACCTATTAGAAGTGTCCTCTATATCATATTCTGTAGTGATCATGATGTACCTATTAGAAGTGTCCTCTATATCATATTCTGTACAGTGATCATTACCTACTATTAGAAGTGTCCTCTATATCATATTCTGTACAGTGATCATTACCTACTATTAGAAGTGTCCTCTATATCATGTTCTGTACAGTGATCATTACCTACCTATTAGAAGTGTCCTCTAGATCATATTCTGTACAGTGATCATTACCTACTATTAGAAGTGTCCTCTAGACCATATTCTGTAAAATTATCAAAATTGTTTTGTTTTTTAAATAATGGCATAAGAAACTCAAATGGATTTATTTTAATAATTTCTGCTACATCATTCAGTCTTGACTGGTTCTCCTGCCTTTTATTAGATAGATCTCAGCAGAAAGTATATCACAGATGAATATCACCAGGAAACTTGAATTAGTCACAATTTCACAGGAATTACAATGGCTAAATATCACACATTGTTGCTTTTTGTTTGCTGCTATTATTATAGTAATATTTAAGATATTTTACTTAGCAAATATGATCTAGAGAACATTTCTTAAACTGAGATGAGTAATTATTATTTTGATTTGGGAAGAATATATTTTTTGCAAAATCTATAAGTACTTAATTCTATCATCGTGACATATATTATGTCACTCACTGACTGGATTGTTCATCATTTAAATTTGTGTCCTCCACATGTCTATTTATTTATCCATCTGTCAAATTTTCTATTCAACACTACCTTAATTTTGAGATAAATTGGTAATAGGCTTTGTACATTTATGTATCATTATCAGAAAATGTGTTGCATTCTACATTTTGGGTTGTCTCAAAATTAAAGGTCGGAGGTCATTTGTATTTAGTTTTTATATGACTGCCATAAGGCTGAGTGTATTATGTTATGATGATGTCCATCCATCCATCTGTTACCAATTTCATTTCTGCAAAATAACTCAAGTTATATCATTTCTGCACAATAACTCAAGCTTTTTTTGATGGCTTGCACTTGGGGTAAGGAAAACCCTATCAATTTCTTGGTCAAAAGGTCAGAGGTCAGGGTTACTGTGACTGAAAGAAGAAAAATGGTTTCTGCACAATAACTCAAATTCTCTAGGGTACTCAAGCTACCAAGAAATTGGAGAAAAAGTCAGAAGAAAGAATGGGTTTGTTCCTGACCTCCACATCCTATCAGGCAACACCTTCTTTCATAAATGAACCTTGGAAAAAAATCAATTTCATCGAGGAAAAAACCTGGAAAAATTGTGTTTCATAAGTAAGGGAACCCTGGTTTTCCACCATCTACAGTTACAAAGCTTTGTGGATGGTTTGCACTTGGGTAAATAAGAACTCTATTGAGTCAAAAGGTCAAGGTCACTGGCTGAAAGCATCAGAATGGTTTTTGCACAGTAACATGTTTTTCATCTCATACCTGGACCAAACTTTGTGGACCTTACTATGGTAAGGAAGAAGAACATTAATTTTGGAGTAAAAGGAATAAAGGTCAAGATCACAATGACGGAAAGAAGAAAATTGGTTTCTGCACAAAAATGTCACTTATCTGTATAGAGGACTGTTAAACATGGGGTGGGCATGTAAGGTGCCATTCATGGTACTCTTGTTCATTTCTGCTTCAACTCTACAGCAGTTTTAAGATAAAAAGATGAAACTTGGTAGTTGTATTTGTCTCTGCTAGAAGATATTTCAGGTATCACAGCCTAGGTCATATCTTCAAGGTCAAGGTCACTGATCAAAAGATGAAACTTGGTAGTTTTATTTGTCTCAGCTAGAAGATATTTCAGGTATCACAGCCTAGGTTATATCTTCAAGGTCAAGAACACTGATCAGAGTACTAACACTTTCATGTTGCTGCCAGATACTAAGCAGGAGACATAAATTCACAGAATTTTCCCAAGTTCTCACCTGGAGCAATCAGTTTTATATACTAGGTAATTTGCCAGTGCTAATAAACAATTCTCTTTTATCCTAGGTCCCAACTCCATTGCCAAATGTAATGTGGACCCACAGTCAGATGGTTCTTACACAATCTCCTACATCCCCGTTGAGACAGGCATGTTTGATATCAGTGTCAAGTGGAATGGAGACGAAATTCCAGGTAATAAGCAAAAATGAATGACTGGAACTATTCCATTCACTCCACGATTAAGATATCCCACCCACCATATATAGTAATCCTTAAGTTTTAATTCTAAGACTATAGAGTCTCTTCCATGACTATAGAGTCTCTTCCATGAGTTATTACAAGGATTAAATAATGATACAGATAAGCCTCATCATATCTCATTGTTTGTCTCTGTTTTTTTTCCATTAAAAAACCCAGCTAGTTTTGTTCAGGTTTAGCACTTGTCAGGGACTGTATTATAGTGTCATATCTTTATACAAAAAGTCCTTTTGTTTAACAGACACTTATTGTGTATCATTTTGGAAACAATTATTTCCAAATGCAGGTAATGGCAAACCTGCAATGAATGCCACCTGTTTTAAGCAAAAGTCTTGAACAGCTGGTCCTGCAAAATAACTTATTATTGTGAGAAATTATGGTTTCAGTAGAAGTCAGTAGCTGATAATATTTCACCGTATATTTGTACAGGACTCACCATCTGCAATTTCAGATTTTCATAAAAGTTCATTTTAAAGGTGTCATAATATATTGCTGTATTCCATTGGAGATGATTCATCCAATTAAGAATAGCATCTTCTGCCATTTGATACAGATTGATCTAAGCCTAAAAAATGTTTGCTTTTTCTGATTTAGCATCATTGAAAGCACTTGCCTGACACACGATTCTATGTTCAATCTCTTTTCTTTCACACCCAATTGGTCATGATTAGGAGTGGTGATCACATGCAAATAATAAATCAAGGAAGACGCACACTTCACTATTGGTTAAATAAAAAATTAAAAGTGGTGTGTAACAGATGATCACCAACTTCTATAAAATTATGCAGTATGGTAGGGATGTTGTGAAACAGAAATAATAAGATATGCTAGTGGATACTTATTGATACAATATACGAACAATACCAGTGATGATTGACATGTCAAACATTTTACTTACAGTTTGACCTAAATACAGCAGATAAAAACACATGATGTACATAAAATGCAACATAAATAAAACACACATATTATGACATATGTTAAATGTTTACTGAAAGAGAGACTACCTACAATTCTTTTAGAAATGAATATGTAATCTGTTTATAATTTATAACATTTTCAACACATACAGTATTATAAAGTAGGCCTGCAGTATCTTCTGCCCAAGGATTTGCCCTCACCACAATACATCATCTTCATAAGTTGATTATTTTTATATTTGATTTTAGTTTGTGTATTATTATAAAACTGCAGGTTTCCTTTTTTTCTTAATATTGTACTATGTGGTAGCTTGCATTTTCCCACATTTTATTTATACCACTTTATTTTTTTATCAGCGAAGTAATTAAGAGATATTCATTTCATTCAGTATTGCAATGGTTTAAGATCATAACCCCCAACAGATGCATTGTCCCCAGAGCACCAGATGGAGGCTTTGCACCCTGCCCCAATCCTGATACTTTTCAAACTTATCAAGCAGTTTTTGTTCTTATTGAAACCCCTGCTGAGAAACCTATTCTGAACCCCTTTCCTTTTCTCACTTCCAAGATGTGACTGCTTAAGACTGGTTTGAGTGAAATGTCTTGAACCACCTAACATTAGGTACCCTAATTCAGCAGGGTACCCAAAGTCAATCCCTCTTCATCTATGTCAATAACACAATTTAAATTAATTAAATTTGACACCTTACTGCATGTATGCCAGTAACACAATTAAAATTAATTAAGTTGGACACTTTATTGTATTGTGCAATTTTCATTTATCCACATTAAACTTTCTTTTGAAAGCCACATGAAGGTCATGTGTTTTCCTGTTCTGATTAAGAATAGTATTACAACAGAAAAGTTAAGGATCAGATTCAATCATTTGACGGCCATTCATAAACATGACTTCGTGCGATGGTATTTCCCCTTACTATTAATCACCAATTACTTGTAAATAGTATCCATGTTCTGAAATAATGAAATGATATTGCTGCAGAAATCCTGTGTTTAATTATTTTTCATTCATCTTATAATCCTTTATGATGTAACAAATTTATTACTGGTTTCTTCACATCACATCGAAAACCTAAAAACTGTTGCAGGTGCCATCTGTACTATGGCATAGCTAGTAACTCTTGACAGATTTGCTTTTTTCTTGAAATGTATGTAGAGTTGTTCTTATACCCCCACCTCTATAAAAGGAATCCTGGTGTCCATTTGTCCAACCTTCTGTCTGTCACACAATTTCATTAGCACAACTAGATCCGCAGTGTTTGATTGATTGCCATGAAACGTAAATATCATGGTCATCACCTGAAGGTGCACATTGACAAATCACTTTAGTCCCTCAATTTTCACAGGTGTTTTTACTTTAAACTGAATGCAGTGTATGACATAACTATGTGAAATCAACTAGTCTCACAGTTTTTGATGGATCACCATGAAACTTGGAAAATTTTATGGTCATCATCTGAAGTTGCAAATATCGACAAATCACTTTGCTCCCACAAATTTTGTTAGAGTTTTTGCTCCATTTGTCTTGTAACTTAATGCAGGTATCAATTCAATCTCATTAGCACAACTAGTCCTGCAGTTTTTGATAGATTACCGTGAAACTTGGTACATAATATGGTCATCACCTGACGATGAACATTTCAACAATTTTTACTATGCTCCTGCAATTTTTTTGGGAGTTATTGCCCTTTTTTACTTGCCATTGAGTGCAGTGTGACAGAATCATGACAATGCAAATGGTCTCATGTTACTGGGAAAATGAAGAAAAAGTCAGGAGAAAGAATCAATTTGTTCCAAACCATGGAAAGTCCTTTCATTTTGCAAATATTGATCAGAGTTGGGGGAAAATGGGGAACATTAAACTGCCACTTGATCACAGAAAGAATACGTAATTGAGTCATAATTGAACTGATCATGAGTAAAATTTATTGAATTCTGACCAGAATTTCGAAGGTTGTGAAACTCTTCAGTCAGCTGAGGGACAGTTGCTGTATGGATCATTTGGGTTCTTGCCCTAAACATACTGGTATTGTCTGACCGAGTGCTCAGGCATTAGGATCAAGTTAGACTGGTTACCCCATATTCAGCGCCATATTGTTATCTGTTCTTATGCAGAAGGGATGAAGACCATTCGCACATTACACTGTGCCAACCAATGGGAACATCCTCAGCTTTTTCTGTCAAGTCAAGAAGGAAACCTCAGATGTAGATCACAGCCATTAAGAACTATATTCAGAACTACTTTTGTTCACATTGCACAATATTTCGGCAGAAGGAGACGAAGTCACATTCAGAACATTGTCAGCCTTTTTCTGTCGCAACATGTGGTGCACTTTGTCCAAGGCGAATCATAAAACCCATCAAATTTATGTGTATTCCTACAACTAGGTTGTTTTTCAACTTGACATTGATAATCCAATTGTGTGCCAACATGTTGTCTTTGATGTGTGATCTTGGTACATTTAAAAGAAATTTTTTTTAACCTTATTGTCACAGTTCCCTTTTGATATGTAAGTTAAAGAAAATATATGATGATAAATCTTCATTTTTTATTTGGTAGTTCACACTGGGAACACAGTGTTAAGCATTATCTTCAATAGTAACTTTCGCCAGCACTACCTTTGTAGTGAATTTTACTATCAGATCTTGACAAATAATGTAGAAATCTACTGACTGCTAGGGCAATTTTCAGTGCAGAATCCCATGCTTTTGGCGTTCTTGACATTGACTGCATTAAATATACATCCCATAGTCGGATTACACTGAAAGTAGATGTTAGGGCACCAACCAGACATGAGTGGATTTAGAAAGAAAAAAAACCCAGTCCTTCGTTTTATACAAAGGTACATAAGTTTTAGGGCTGTATGTCAAAATGTAAAACAACCCTTTTCTAAGAAATGTTCTGTAAATTTAAATGATTTATGTGTAAAATAGAAACAGCTTTTGATTATAAAAATTGCACATTTTCTAATCCAAACTGTTTTTGATTCCATTTAGTAAGGGTCACAAGTGAACCTTGAAAAAATTCAATTTCATCCAGGAAAAAACCTGGAAAACACCTGGAAATGTTTGTTTCAAAAAATGTCTTAACCCTGCTCACAGATTTCAGTGGAACACAATGAAAAACTTGGGAAGTGTTATGATCATCAGATTCGAAGAAGATAGGTATATCAGATACAAATCACTGTGCTCTAGCAATTGTTGTTGGAGTTATTGCCCTTTTTGACTTGGAGCCTGATGTAATATGACAGAAACTTATGAACACAAAACTAGGTGCACAGTTTTTAGTAGAGTGCCATGAAACTATGTATATGTTATGGTCATTATTTGAAGATTGACATATAATCAAATTACTGTACTTTAATTTTTGTTATTGTATTTTTCGTCTTGCAGCTTAATACAGTGTATGAAAGAATTATTATATAAATGCAGCTAGTGCAGCAGTATTTTAATGGATCCATGTGAAACTTGGAACATATTATTGTCATCATCTAAAGATTGACATATCAATAAATCAAAGTCCCTCTATGATTTTGTTAGAGTTATTACTCTTTTGACTTGGATCTGAAGATTTGCATGTCAACAAATCACTATGCTCTTGCAATTTTTATTCAAGTTATTGCCATTTTTGTCCTGCAGCTGAATGCAGTGCAAGACAGAATCTTGGGAATGCAGCTTGTCTTACATTTTTTATGGATCACTGTGAAACTTGGTACATATTATGGTCATCATCTAAAGAAGCACAAATCTATATGCACTGATTTTTGTAGGAGTTATGCCCTTTTTGATGTCGAGGTAGATGCAATATATGACAGAATTTTATGAATGCAACTACTCTTGCAGTTTTTAGTGGATTGCTGTGAAACTTAGTGCATATTATGGTAATTATCAGAAGATATGCATCTTGACAAATCATAGTGCTCACACTGTTTTAATAAGAGTTATGCATTATGCCTTTTTTTGACCACAGACTCATTTCCATCATGGGTAGGGGAGGGATGTGGATAAGGTTGGGGTATATTTACATGAGCAAATTGCTCACCATTCATTTAGTTGTTGATGCTTCTATTAAATTATTAAAATGAGAAATACTGTTTTGTAATAATCATCAAAAAGTAGAACCATTTTCTTAAAATACAGAAATGTACATTTATTGTGATTTCCTGATTTTCAATGTAGCCCAGGGATGACTTTGATGGTAAGATGTACATGTGGGTTACAATTTGACAATAATTTATAAAGTCCTTGGATAATAGATAATAATTAATTATAGACTATTTCTGAATTTCTCCCCTCATGCAATATCCTAGCAACCTCAGCCTTTTCTCGGGCAGCAATGACAACTCTGCAATAGGGTAATCACACACGCCAATTTCCTGTCAGTTTTGTTGAATGAAAGCTTTTGATTAGAGAAGTTACTGTCAATAGACACTAACATTTATGTTTATATTTCACTGCAAATCAATCTTATCTCATTTTTGTTCCCCTCCTTTTTGCAGAAAACGGGGAACATAGTATTTGTCTTTCCATTCATCATTCTTTCACACATTTCCTTCCGCTTTATAACTTTAAAGCCATTTGAGATTAAGGAAGGAAACTTGGTGTAGTTGTACATCATAGCTAGAAGGTCTGTCATGTACCACATTGGGGTCCTACCTTTCAAGGTCAAGGTCACAGCTCAATATTTCATGCTTGCCGTATCTTTTCTTCTGCTCTATACATACCCTGAAAGAGGCAATGTTGCCAGTGAAACAAAAAAGCAGTGCAGAATGAACACAAACAAAATGTTGATTGAACACAAAAAAAGTGATGAATACAATATGAAGGAAATGAATGCAAAATGCAGAATGATGAATGGAAAACGAAATGAAACATACAGGTATATTAAGAATGAATTTTAAAATCTGTTTACCTATATTTTGGGCTGCTACTAAATTTCCACAATCGAAGGTTCCCTTTGTATAATAATTCAGTATCAGATTCTTTATTTTTTATGCTGACAATGTTTGACTACTTGCAAGCTGTTAAATGGTTCCAACAACCACCATTGATGTGATGACATCATTACCAATAGTTGTATCTGTACAATATTTATTTGAACAAAATGAAATAAGAATAAAATTTGGTAACAAATATTCTGCAACTAAATTTTTTTATTTATTACAGTTGTGGTTATATTTTTTATTTATCATAAATTCAAGGTTGTCTTTTGAATTTTATGCATTTCATATTTAATTAGCTCACCCGGCAGTGACATTTTCCTATCACTCTGGAGGCCATGTTTTAGATCTGATTTTGATCAAACTAGAAATATATGCTTTCATCATCAATATCCTTCCCATTATCTTCTCTAGTATCAGGCTGAAACTGAAAATTAGAAGGTAGGTCACTGCAACCACAAAAACAATCTTTGAAATAACAGACAAAAATGGATGGTTCAGCTGGAAAAGTATACGGTAATTTAGCTGGCGGCTAGTCGATAATGAGAAGGCTGAGATGTCAATCAAATTCAGTAATGAGCAAGATCCACACATAGTAATGAGGTGATCTTGCATCTGATTGGCTGAGATTGTCACCACTTTGGAAGCCATATTTCTGATCTAATTTTGATCAAACTTGGAATATATGCTTATATCATCAAGATCTTGGAAATGTTCAATATTGAGCAAGATCCTTGTATATGAATGAGCTGATCTTGAATCTGATTGACTGATATTGCTACCATTATGGATGCCATATTTCTGATCCATTTTAATACAACTTTTAATATGGGGCTTATATCTTCAAGACTTAGATGAGTTTATTATTGAGCAAGAGCCATACATATTTATGAGGTGATTTTGCATCTGATTGGCTGGGATTGTTAACACTCTGGAGGTGATATTTCTGATCAGACTTGAAATAGAGGCTTACATGATCAAGATTTCACATAAGGTTGATAATGAGCAAAATCCATGCATATTAATGAGTTGATCTTGCATCTGATTGGCTCAACTTAATACCACTCTAGAGACTGTATTTTCATCTGCTTATGAGTACATTTGGTCAATAGACTTAAATCATCAAGATGCCCAATCAGTTTTATTATGAGCAAGATCTGCACATATTAATGAAATTCAGTGTGGGTTGAAATAGTTCTCAAATTGTATGCAATATAATCAGTTGTTTTCCGCTTTAAAATTCCTGTCTTCTCTCTAAAGGAAAGCAAGGGAAGTAACCAATGATATTGACTATTGAGAATCACAGGTTTGGGTTACATAGAGTTTGTCTCCTTGCAAAAATTACTCCAACCAGATTTAAAAAAATTTTTTTTTTATAGAATAACATGTATAAATTTCAGTAGAACAGTTTATTAGCAAAATAATACACCTTAGGGATTAAAATAAATAGTTTGCAATTTATAACTGAAGAAACAGTATAAATCAAAATATTGTTAGAGAACATGTACAATTGCAGGCTTGCAAAAACTGTGTGCAGTGATGTAATTAAGGATCAGAATTTCTTTACAGTTATAGATATTTGTTTCCAAGTAATTGTGTTTTTAGCTCACCAGACCACAAGACCAAGTGAGCTTATGGTTATGCCCCTACACCTGTTATGCTTCATGTGTTTTCAGTCATCCGTCTGTCAACAAGTGCCACTCTGGAGCCCATATTTCTGATCCAATTTCAAACAAACTTGGAATATGGGTTTATATCATCAAAATCTCAGATGAGTTCGATATTCAGCAAGAACAAAGCATATTAATGAGGTGATCTTACATCTGATTGGCTAACCTTGTTACCACTGTGGAGGCCATCCGATCAGAATTAAATCAAACTAGGAATATATGCTTATATCAGTAGGATCTCTGACAAATTCACTAATGAGCAAGAGCCATGCATACTAATAAGGTCATCTTGTATCTGATTGGCTGAGCCTGTTTCCACTCAGGAGGATGTATTTCTGGTCTGATTTTGATAAAACTTGGAATATATGCTTATAGCAATTAGATCTTGGATAAGTTCAATAATAAATGAGATCCATGCATACTAATGAGGTGATCTTGCATGTGACTGACTGAGCTTGTTGCCACTCTGAAGCTCGTATTTCTGATCCAATTTTGATCAAATCAGATTTGAAATATACGCAAGGTTTAGGGTGGTTTTGATAAAGAGCGAGATCCACGCATATTAATGAGGCAATCTTGCATCACATTGGCTAACCTTGTTACTTCTCAGGAGGCCACATTTTTGATCCAATTGTGATCAGGCTTGGCATATATGCTTATACAGTAAAACTCCTCAAAACTGAAACCTCAGTATACAGGAATCCCCTCAAGACCAAAATCTTTTTAGAGTCCTGAATTTTTCCTTCTTTAATCTCAAAATTTGTTCCCAGTCAACCATAACATAACCCCTCAACTCCAAATACCGAAACAAATTTTGATCCCAAATTTCAATTTTACACTTAAAAACCCCCCATAAAACCAAAACTCACTTCAAACTTGGAAATGTATTTTGGCTGCTAACATCCTGACACGCTGGAACAGAATAATTACAGTTAGCATGTACTGTAGTAGGCTTATCTGTGAGACAAAGACCTGGAAAATGTAGCGAAGTTAAAGCAATACTTGACACGTGATGACATAGATTAGGGCTGACAATAGACTAATCTAAAGTCTTTGCACCAAAAAAAGAGCCAGCTTTTAAGGCAAATTATTAAAAACTAAATGCCTGTAGGTAAGCCATTTAAGAAAGATTATGTTTATCTGCTTATTATATAATTGGGATTAATGCTATTCATTTGTATACATGACCAATAGAACATTTTTTTTGTGTTATTGTTTTAATTAGATATCAGGGCTTTTTTAACCAGTATGTGGCTTTGCTTTAGATGCTTTGTTGATGGAGACCAACAAACTATTATAAAAGTCAGATTCACTCAATTGATTTTCAGTGGAGAAAAATTATTACATGTATTTAAGTAGCCATGACTGTCATTTGTCTTGACTCGCATGTCAAGATGTCAGAATGACCAGCTAAGCATCGTAGGATTGAACTATCTTTACAGGATAAAATTAGTCTGATCAGTTAGTACGAATCTGTGCCAAAACCTACACTGAAGAAACTAGGGGATAAATTCAGCATAGGAACATCTACTGTTTTGGATATTCTAAAGAAAATGGAATTCTACAAGAATGAATGTGAAGACAACTGTGATGCAAACAAGCATCGTTTCAACAATGCCTGCAAATTTGACAAACTGAATGATCTTGTGTGGCAATGGTTTAGCCAAGCTGGGACTAAAAACATTCCAGTTTCAGGCTCTATAATATATAATCTCTCTCTCTCTCTCTCTCTCTCTCTCTCTCTCTCTCTCTCTCTCTCTCTCTCTCTCTCTCTCTCTCTCTCTTTCTCTTTCTTCACATAAGCTCTTTAAAAAAAATTTTGTTTTCACATCTGCGAAAACCTCAGTAAACCAGAAACATCCCAAAACTGAAACTTGTTTGGGGTCCCAAGGGTTTTCAGCTTTGAGTGATTTTACTGTATTATCAAGATCTCGGAAAGATTTGATAATGAGCGAGATCCACAAATACTAATGAGGTGATCTTGCATCTGATTGGCTTAGCTTGTTATCACTCTTGAGGCCACATGTCTGATCTTATTTTAATCAAACTTGGAATATAAGCTGATATGATCAAGATCTTGGACAAGTTTGATAATGAGCAAGATACATGCTTATTAATGAGGTGATCTTGTATCTGATTGGCTGAGCATGTTACCACTCTTAAGGTCACAATTTTGATCTGATTTAATCAAACTTCAAATATAGGGTTATATGATCAAGATCTTACACGAGTTCTGTAATGCATGGGATTCACGCATATTAATGAGGTGATCTTGCATGTGATTAGCTAAGCTTGTTGAAAACATAGAAACTGTGTTCCTGATCCAATTTTGATCATACTTGGTAAATAAGCTAAAATCATTAAGAACTTGGATAAGTACAGTTATAAACAAGATCCATGCATTTTAATGCAAAGACTTTGCATTAAATTCGTTGAGTTTGTCAGCACTTTAGTAGCTCTATTTCTGGTCTTATTTTTATCAAACTTGGTAAATAGGCAAATACTTATCAGGATATATACCAATAAAGTGTTTTATTATGAGCAAGATCTACACATATTAATGAGGTGATCTTACATATGATTGGCAGAGCTCATTGCCACCTGAAAGAATATTTTCTGAGCCAGTTTTGATCAAACTTGGTAAATAGGCTAAAAAGATATTGGATGACTTTGAGCTTAACTGGTTATATACCAGAAGAGCTTATGGGATGGTCTGTCATCTGTTGTCAGTCATCAGTCAGTCCGTTAGCACAAGTTTATTAACACTACTCCTCCTAAACTACTTGGAGGATTGCCATTAAACCTGACACATGCATTCATCCCAAGGTTTAGCTGGTCCTAAATGAAAATTGTGCTGCTCAACCATCCAGTAGGACCACCACAGCGACCATTTTGAAATTCAGTTTATTGCTACTCCTCCTGAATGGATGGCCATAATAACATGGGGTTTTCCCTAAAAGACTTTTTATGATATCTAGTTGGTACTAAACGAAAATGGTGCCACCAAGGCAGCCATCTTGAAAATTGTGTCATCACTACTCTTCATGAACAGAAAGTCAAGTCGACATGTGGTTTTCACCAGAAGACTTCTTATGAATCTAGTAAGTCCTATATGAAAGTGATATAACTCTGACCTCCAATATGGCCATCATGCTGGCCATCTTGAAAATCTTCTTATCGCTTCTCTTGGATGGATGTTCATATTGTCATGAGGTTTTCACTATAAGATTTCTTATGCTGTCTGGTTGGTCCTAAATGAAACTGAAGTTGATCTGATGTCCAATATGGCTGCTTGATTGAACACGATTATGAGTGAAATTTATGCATACTAATGATGTAACATTCCATCTAATTGCCTGATATTTCTGATCAGATTTTGATCAGACTTGTTCAGTTGTCTAATATTATCAAGGTGTTGGATGAGTTTGATTATGAGCAAGACTTACACATATTAATGAGGTAATCTTGTATCTGATTGGTTGAGCTTGTTACCACTCTGGAGACCAATTTCCAAGCAGAAAATAAAATTGCTCCAGTTTCTTTAAAACTTGGTAAATAGGTAAATATCTACAAGATTTGGATGACTTCAAATTATAAGTTTGAGACTGTGCATATTAATTATGCCTTTACCCTTTAGAAAGAATTTTTATGAGGCTATTGTAAAATAGGCAAAATTAACATGACATAATGATTGGGAGATAGTTTACATGGGATATGTTCTTACAATACTACATAAACCTGCGTAGTGAAATGGTTACCTGGTTAGTGTAAGGAATGTGAACAGTATCTGGTCCATTTGGGCCTCTTGTTTTCTAATATTGATTTTTGTTCCATCGAGAACATCTTTCATGTAAAAATCATGCCTAAGAATTAAGGGATGTAACTTGGTAGACTTATATCTCATCATTAGAAGAAATGTCAAGTACAACAGTGGAGTTGTGTCTTGAAGATCAAGGTCATGGCTCAGTATTTCAGGTCTTTCCCCTCCACTCTATAACTTTATAGATTATATCATCATTAAAAGATGTGTTGTGAACCACAGTAAGGTTCCTATCTTCAAGGTCATCTGACATAGCTCCAGATATTCTGATGCAATTTGGTATAAACATTGTCTCATAGACTAACATGTGCCTTTTATGAATCTGGTCTCCTCTACTTCAATTTGACAATAGTTATGCCCCTTGTCAAGCAAATTCTTCTCTTCACATGGAAACTTGGAATGTTGCTTGCTGTCAATATAACTCGAGAACCATTCAGCATATTCTGACAAAATTTGGTAAGAACATTGTCTCTTTCACCTAAATGTTTTGTCTCCTCTACACCATTTTGGACAGAGTTATGGCCCTTATCTATCAACTTCATATCGTTACCGAGGATGTTACTTGTAATCAGCATAGCTTAAGAACCTTTCTTCATATTAGGATGCAATTTTATGTGAACATTGTTTCATAGACCTAGATTTGTCTTTTATGGGTTTTGTCTTGTCAGGTCCAATTTGAATAGAGTTAGTACTCTTGACAATTAAATTCAAATGTTCAATTTGGAAAGTTGCTTGTAACTGGGATAGCTCAAGAACTAGTCAACATATTATGAAAGAGTTACATGTGCCTTTTATGGGTTTAGTCTCACACCAGTTTGACAGAGTTATGCCCCATGTCAGCCAATTTTTGTCTTCACATGGAAACTTGGAATGTTACTTGCGGTCAGAAAAGCCCAAGAACCATGCATTCAACATATTCTGATGAAATTTGGTAAGATTATTGTCTCTTACACCTAGATGTGCCTTTTATGGGTTTCAACACTATGCCAGACAGAGTTATGGCCCTTGTTAATGAACTTGATATCATTACATGGGATGTTGCTTGTAATCAACATAGGTCAGTTAGCATTCAGCACATTCTGATTAAATGTGAACATTGTTTCATAGACCAAGATGTGACTTTTATGGGTTTTGTCACTTGTACTCCATTTTGAAGTTATGACTCCTGTCAATCAGCTTCATAACTTTACATGGGATGTTGCTTGTATTGACAAGTTCTTGAAGGAGTTGCATTTCAAGCATTCCATGTCATCATTTAGAGGAGTCATGGCCCCTGAATGCCCATCTTCTCCTGACTTTGATTTATCCCCACAAGTTCCATTGTTTAAGGCCCAACAGAGCAAATTGTAGTGAGTTGGGACCATTATGATGCACCGATCACTAATAGCTGTTACTTAAATGACAAAAGACCTACCTATAATCAGCATACACGACCAATGGATAAACATTACAAAAGATGGCCAGATTTGGGTACTGTGATGTTATTTTAGTTTTTTTAGTTTTTTGTTGTTTTTTTAGTCATTCAGCTATAACCCAGATTTGGGAAATGGCATGGACACAACTGTTTTCTTTAAATTCATAGCTTATTAGATAATGGGGAAACTTTGCACAGAAATTACCAGTAATTGAAGCTTTTATATTGATTGCAATAATACTTTGAGGGGAAAAAGATGAAGAATTTTCCTTGAATGGAAAATATTTTCTTCATCAGGTGATAGAGAAATTTTCCCATTAAAAAAATAATCTCTAAATAAAGATTCTTCCTTGAAAACCTTAATGAGTAGCTTGGGGCATTGAAAAAATCTCTTTTAAGTTGACTAATATTAGGGTGTTGACAATGCCTTTTTAAGTAGACATATTGGTGTGTTGAAAATGTTCCTTGTTTAAGTTGACTAATATTAGGGTGTTGACAATGCCTTTTTAAGTAGATACATTGGTGTATTGAAAACATCCCTTGTTTAAATTGACTAATTTTGGGGTGTTAAAAAAGACTCTTTTCAAGTTGACTAATATTGGTGTATTGAAAGAGTACAATATTTAAGTAGACTAATATTGGGGTGTTGAAAAAGTCCCTTGTTTAATTAATAATCTTCAAATTACACTTTACCAGCAAAGTATTCAAAACAACTAAACAAGATTCTGCATACTTCCTCTTTGAATGTTTTGGGTCCTTATTAAACCAAGTGCATGGGTCAGTGACCATAAGTTGTCATCAGGAATTTGTCTCAATATGACAAGTGAAAAACAAGTCAAGTTATCTAGATCCTGTACTTTATGTCCTGGAGGCTTTGACTTGATCAAAGATACATAGTTCAGTCACAACATGCCTCATCTCTGAGGTGATCAGCTTATCTTTTATAGAGAATTTGTAACTGCACACCCAGTTTTTGGCCATTGGCAAGAAGAATATCTAGTGACCTGTGTTTGTTTTGACCCATTGAAGTAGAACTAATTTGTCTGAAACCTTAGATGAAACTTTTGATATATTAGTTTCTGGTTAACCAGTTTTACTTGTCCTTTCATGACTGAAGATTTCACAGGCTCTCGAGGTTTGATGGGTGTATCCTTTATAATGTGTGTCTGGAAAATACTTCAGAAGATGTTAATCATCTTGGAGAAATAGTTTAATTCATTATTTACTCACGATGGCTAGTAAGCTCAGAAAAAGTCGTCTCTGTAAGAGTCAGAGTAGTCCAGATATATCTGATCAGGAAAGACAATCATGGATTCGACAATGTAGTTATGATGATATCTTCAGTATTCTACAAAATGATTTCTCGTGCCTTCAGGGGAGAAGTGTATCTTCTGCAGAGTTGGGGACACCATTTATAAACCATTTTAATACTAGGTCCAGAAGTTGTGATCAGCTTATAGTGAACGTGATAGACTGGGGCTGTCTAAAACATAAGACACCTGTGAAGAAGACATATGTCTTTCAGGATGATCCTCGTTTTTATGACCCTTTAGAATGGAGTGATCGTTATAATGAGAATTGGGGTAAGTTGGTTTAGCAGAACCTGTAAAATTTGTATTGCTGTTGTTTTCAAGTCAATAAAAATGTTGAATTCCTAAAAATAAATGCAAGTGAAATATTTGGTGTTAAAGTTTTGAAAATACATGTTTTCAATCTGAACATTTTGCTTGATGATCATTCATTTCACAGAATTTAAAATATTTAGCACCAGAAAATTCATGTCAAATGCAATTGCTGCTTTATCATTAAAAAGTGTAGCCTTGTTCCCGCTCAACAAAGTCTCACCATTGGGTAGGGTTGGACACCCATTCCACCCCATTCTAGTTGTCTTTTAAAAAAAATTCTTACAAAATATGATTCACATGTGCTGTGTTCATCATCACTTGCAACTGGCATGACACCATATGTGCATAGAAAAGCATTGGTCATAACGGATTTATCTCCCTTTCAGGAAGTCCCTACCACCCAAGGATTGTGGATCCCAGCAAAGTAAAAATCATAGGTGGTTGGAATCAGTTTTACGATGGAAATGAGAGAATCAGTCTCATCGTTGGGGAGGTAAAAGTGCTGCCCTTTGAAACATCAGAAGCTGGCCCAGGTAAGAGGGAAGTTATGCATTTTGATTTGCCTGCTATGGCAGTAGGAAGATAAATAGAATACTAAAACCTCTCAAAACTTGCCCCCTTTGTAATCCAGCCTCTTCTCCAGACTGGAAATATGCTTTGGTCCCAATAGAGTAATTTTAATACTGATTAAACCTCTGTATACTGGCCACCTCTAACAAATGTCCAAATCTTTTGGTTCCATCAGCGTCCAGTTTAGGTGAGTTTTATTTTATTATCTTTAGTAATGTTTTATATAAATTTTTACTTAAGTCCGACATTATTGTCAAGGTTTGTACAATCCCCTTTGTATAAAGTGTGTGTCCACTTCAAAGCAAGATAGAGTATTTCATGTAGACTAAAATGTCTATTGTCCAGACTCATTGGGAGGCATTGATTATATCAAGGTAATAGGTTGTCCAGACTCATTGGGAGACATTGATTACATCAAGTTAATAGGTTGTCCAGACTCATTGGGGGACATTGAATACATCAAGTTAATAGGTTGTCTAGACTCACTGGTAGACGGTGATTACATCAAGTTAATAGGTTGTCCAGACTCACTGGGAGACGGTGATTACATCAAGTTAATAGGTTGTCCAGACTCACTGGGAGACAGTCATTACATCAAGTTAATAGGTTGTCCAGACTCACTGGGAGACAGTCATTACATCAAGTTAATAGGTTGTCCAGATAACTGATTATTAATTATGTTAAGCCAGGGAATATTCCATTATTGGTACCTCATAAACAAAATTCTATGAGTATGGTGGGTTAATTATCAAGATGAAAAATCCAATATGTCTGTTAACTATTATTTTAGTGGGGTGTAAGAACTTCAACAAGATCATAACTAGATACACAGTTTTGTTTTAATTAAAAGGGCAGACAACCTCTGCTTTCGAAGTTTAAAATGCATATATGTAATTTAGGATTCAAATATATGAAATAATTTTATTATTTATAGTATTGAGTTATAGTGTGATTTATTATCAGTGGAAATTATTCCCCAGAAGAAGGCTAGATTTTAAGTGAACAATGCTGATTCGTCTGTTGTTTGGCAGGATTTTTTCTGGCACAAGGGAGGTAACTTCTAAAACTAGAACAGTGTTTGCTAACAATTGTCTGCAATGTCAACAATGCCAACTAAGATATTCACAATGCGCACTATTTCTTGAAATCATGTTTCATGTGTTTTTCTTACAACAAATAAGTTTACATAAGGTTTATGAGGTAATAAATTAATTTCATGTTAATTTACTTGGATTATTATGAATGTCTTTAATCCCATACACCCATGCCTTTGGCAAACTAACATGTAACTAATAATCTATATAATCCATAAGTTCAGATAACCAGAATATAGGTAATAAATGTTTTACTGTACTAGAATTCCAAACAACATTTGTATTGATCGTTGAATCATGATACTAGTGAAAGAATGAAATAAATATCACAATACATACATTGGTACACATAGACATTAAGATTCACCCCATCCACCCACCAAAGTAATATGAATGAGATCTCCACACTTTCAAAGAAGGGATACTGTAAAGTCTAGATAATAAGTATATGCATACAAATAATTGTATATCGACATTAAACACACATGGGCACTTAGGTATTTTTGTACCAAAATAAGCACATATCTGTGTATAAAAGTAAATCTAAGACCTCAAATTCACTTTTCTGATGACTATTCTGTCCTAATTACTTGATTAACTAGTGTGACATTTAAAATACAGTAAGTGTAGTGAGTTTTTGCCTTTCTGGTTTGCTACATGTATCTGTTCATTCTTCAATTAAATTTATGTAAGGTTCAGGAAAATCTTGTCAATAAGCTAAAAAAAAAAAAATATTGAAATTTTGCAAATTGTTGTATTGTGATGCATTTTCGTGGTAATTAGTGCATTTAAAAGACAAGTGTATATGGCCTTCATTAATTTATAAATATAAGTAAACATGCTTATTATTCAGATTTTATAGTTTTGTGTACAGTCCCAGTGTATGTATGTATGTATGTATGTATGTATGTATGTATGTATGTATGTTTGTATGTATGTGTGTGTTTTTGTATGCATGTATGTTTGTATGTATGCATGTATGTTTGTATGTATATACGTAAGTATGTATGTATGTATATATGTATGTGTGTATGTATGTATGTTAGTATGTATATGTGTGTTTGTGTATGCATGTATGTTTGTATGTATGCATATGTTTGTATATATGTATGTATGTATGTATGTATGTATGTGTATGTATGTATGTAAGTGTGTGTGTGTCCCCATCTCCCAAGGACATAACCCCTGGACCACCCTATGACCAGTATATACTTACTCGGCATGAAGAGACAAATTTACACATGTAACTGATATCAGCCCGGGGGTACATCCCTACCCAAGTGAACATACATACATACATACATACATACATTCATGTGTTGGGGGAAAGGGAGTGTAAACAACAAAATGGCAGTCAAATATAAAGTAATAATGTTAGTTTATGTAAATTAGATAATGTTTTATTCACTGTATGGTATTTTTCCATTTAATTTTGTGCTATAATCATGTTTTGAAAAACAAATCAGGATATAATTTTAAGCACCATGTTTTCTTTCAACCCATATTATCATACATTTCTTGGATCAGATCATATGAGTAACATTAAATCAATGATGTAGACCCCCACTCCATTTTAATAAATATACTTGCCAATTATAATTTCTATCCAAAGCTGTATTGTCATCAGATTTAAAGTGATTTAAATTGAAGCCAAATATCAGTCACTTGTGGGGAGAAAAAAATGATTAAATTCAGGTTGTACTTGATGCCAATGCATCCTGATGTTAAGAACTTGATTCTTTTTTTTTTAAGAGCTCAAAATCACATATTTACAATTTCTAAACACATTTTGCAATTAAATAAATGAACATATATCTGTAAAAAAAAGCGCAATGAGTATTGTCTAGCCATTCTTGTTTTTTTTGCAAAGTCTGCGATATTTCTCAGCAGCATAATCTCCAGGGACTCAATGTCCTGGTTTCTAGCCACATCAGTCCTTTCTCCAATGCAAGTATGGCTTCAGAAACAGGAGGGGGACTTCTGGTGGGTCCTCATCACTGTCAATACTAGATCATACTTCCTGCTGATGGGGATCTGTGTTTTCTATTTTGGTGTCACAGAAAAACTGGACGATTTCCGTATCAGTCTTACATTCAACAGTGGGGCAGTCCTCATCATTCTTGATCCACTGCTGAATATTGTCATGTGATTTCAAATGTTCTCGTAGCACAGCTTCAGCCTCTTTAACATCCTCCTCCATGAATCCCTCAAAATCACACTTCTCCTCCTGCTCTTTTGCATCTTGGAAAGTTCCCTTCAGTCCCTTCTCCCAGCATCTCTCTGTGCACTATGAAGTCACACTGTCCCATGTTTTCCCCCCATGATAACTCCTCCTTCAAGTTTAACTTCTTCAATACATCTGTTAATGAATTTTCACTGTTCACCACAGATTTTAGATGTTCTCCTGTAGTTCATCTTAAATGTTGAAATAATCCCTTGATCAAGAGGCTGTATATTGGAGGTCATATTTTTCGGCAAAAGAACAGCTGTAATTTTTCCATTGCTGCTTAAAAGGTTTTCAGCGGCTGGGTGGTCGGGGCAGTTATCAAGTAACAGAATTGCCTTCTCTTCTATTCCTTTACTTAAATATGGCCTCACTTGTGGTATGAATTCCATGAAAAACCAATTTTCAAATATTGTGGCTGTCATCCATGCGCTTTTGCTGTGGTCATACAAAAACAGCAGTGTTTTTATGTTTATGTGATGATAGCAGCATGAAGATTTAAATTTTCCAGTAGCCAGGGCTTGCAGTTTGTGGTTTTCCATCTTTTTTGTGCACACAAGGATTGTTATTCTGTCTTTCATTTGTTTAAATCCCTGTTTCTTCTGTTCATCTAATCACATGGCTCAAGTTGTCGGGCAAAAGTTTAAAACACAGTCCAGTTTCATCACAGTTATAGAACTGCTCTTCCCAATATCCTCCCTCTTGGACAATCTGCCTCAGTTTCTGTGGATAAACCTCCGCAGCAGCACTGTCAGCTGACCGAATTTCTCCACAAGTTGTGCAAGAGCTTATTGCGTATCAAAATCAGAAGTGATACAGCCAACCGATGCTGGTTTCAAATCCCAAATCATGCCCGTTTAACTCTGTCAAACTAATCTGCCATTGCCTTCGGTATTGCACCTGAAATGGGCACCCACTTTGACCTTTCCTAAACAAATTAAGTGTACAGAGCACTATCCAGGTCTGTGTCATTTGCCAATCTAGCTTTTTTTGCATTTTAGTCCAGTCAGCATATTATTAAGTTTTTATTATCATTTTTTTTTCCAACCGCGCAAAGTTGACTCAGGCACATCTAACTCCTTTGCAGCTTTACTTTGCATTTTACCAAACTTAAAACATCCTACTTATCTGTCACAGTACTTTGCATTTTACCAGACTTAAAACATCCTACTTATCTGTCACAGAATAAGCTTTACTTTGCATTTTACAAGACTTAAAACATCCTACTTATCTGTCACAGAATAAGCTTTCCTTTTCCTGGACATGTTCATTGAGAGATTAAATGTCACAATTGACTATTTATCCAAATGATTTAAGTGAACAGTGTCTGTCTTTATTCACTCGTAAATACTGGTAATACTGAACTCAGTCTTAAATCTAACTGATTTCACAACAAAGCGAGACTTAATTGTTTTAATGGACCTTATTTGTAGCTGCAAATGAGCATCTATCAGTGGCTGTCACTTTCTCTCTGGTTATTGGATAATGCATTCTAGGCTGCACTGCAGCAGATCACAGAACGCAGTGGTACATGCATAAGACATGCCGCTGCTAATATTTCTGTGATCTGTTGCTGTCCATGTGTCAGTAAAGAATGACCGACAATAAGCTAGTCTTTGGTATGATCAACAAGGTGTATTTACAGAGATTAAATCACTGATCTGCAGGAGTGGCTTTAGTTCTAAAAACAGTTTTCCACATTCCTGTGTACTGTAACCAAATACATTAGTTGACATGGACCAGTCACAATAGTGGTTCATTAGAGACGAGCTATTCTTTGGTCTGATCAACAAGGTGTATTTACAGAGATTAAATCACTGATCTGCAGGAGTGGCTTTAGTTCTAAAAACAGTTTTCCACATTCCTGTGTACTGTAACCAAATACATTAGTTGACATGGACCAGTCACAATAGTGGTTCATTAGAGACATGAGTAATTTCGGGTGTCCTCTAGTCAGTAGGAATACAATATCTGACATTGCTTGAATATATTATTGTGGCTTATTAGAGTTGAACAATGAATGTAAAAACACATTCTGGCAATGTCCAAATCAGGTACAATAGTTATGATGCAAAGTTTTCAGCTGATGGATGTTGAAAATTCCTTTAAAAAAGTAAAAATAATAATTATCATTATTTTGGTTACGGGGTCCATAGCGTTACCATGTTATATCTGGAATTGCATTATTGTGAAGCATGTCATGACGAGGGAGAGCTGTGTGTGTGTGTATATATATATATATGGTTCCCAGAGAGGAAGTCATAGGTCAGATAAATATAAATTGCAATTAAAGTTATTTTGCTATTATTTTTTTACCAAGCTTTGTTCATGCATTTATAGGTTGAAGAGACTTAATGTGTGTAATACATTTTGGGCTATGATCCCTGGGTCATGGATTGGAAGGGGTGGGGTGGGAATTTTTCATAGTGAGGAATTTTAGTTGCTCGAATTAAATGTTAGATTTAATATTTTATTCACTCTCCATGCTAAAAAATTTTTCTAGGAAATAAAGACAGCATTTATAGGTCTACCCTGTAGCATTACTTAATTCCAACTTTGTTTGAATATTTAAAAAGTAGATAAAGGTCCACTTTTTATCCCAGGAAAATATATATGACAGCATTGTAATTTTACTTCAATTATTGACAGCTTTAAGTATTTATGATTGATGGGTTTTGGGAATTATATATAGAGCACTTATACATCACGATATTTCCTTCCAAAAAAAAATAAATATCTCGATTCCATAATGACTAATGCAGTAAACAAGTAAATATATTTTTAAAAAATAGCATCAAAATGTTTCAAATGGAATCCTGTCTATTTGTACCCTGCAGGGAAGTTGCGGGTAGATGTTGCAGGCCCAGGTGGAAAGATCAGTTCTCATGTTGAGGAACAAAGTGGTGGAAGGACTCTTGTGAAGTTCACACCTGAAGAGGAAGGTCAGTACTAATTAATAATAATAATATTAATACAAAGAATAAAACAGAAGGTCTCTGTGATCAAAAGCAAGTTGCCTGACCTAATGGATAGAAGACAATCATGAGCCAGATAATGTCTTAAAGGATGTGAATAAATAATAATAATAATAATAACAATAATAATAATGATAATCAGCATTATCCAGGCTTGTTGTTGAAGATTATAAAATTGTATATGAACTTTATAAGCCATTTGTATCTTGTAATCATTTTCTTGTTTCACAGTGGTTTTGTTGATAGCAAACATATTTTATTAATAAACTATAACTTTTTAGCATGAAATAGAGATTACACATCTTGTGAAGACATCACTTTAAATGGTGAACTTTAAAAAAAATGAAAGAAAAAATATTTACAGATGTGGATATCCTTTACAACTTTATTATTTCCTGATGATAAGAACATATATATTGACAGGAAATCACTATGTCCACCTCTTCTGGTCTGACTTGCCATTGCCTAACTCCCCTTACCTTGGCTATGCTGTTCCCATTACAATGGATGCCAACAAGGTCATTCTGACTGGCCGTGGGCTCAAGGAGGCTATTGTCCGTGAGGAGGCAGAATTCATCATTGATGGGTCTCAGGCTGGAAAAGGTACATGTCTATATGTAAATACAATATTTGCCATGTATAATCAAAACCTGCCATAAAGATCGTTTGTATTAAGTGACCACCTGTCATAAACAACCATATATTGAAGGTCCCTATTACAATTCTTAAGAAGACACTAACATGTATTTAATAGGAACCTGTCTTCAGAGGCCAATTTTTCTCCTCTAAAGTGGTTGCCTAACACAAGCTTGACTGTTTAATTTGCACCCAACCACAAACAGCTTGCACCGAGATCTTCTGTCATACAATGTGATGGCAGATCCTGGTCTGTGTTTACTGGGAACTATTAACAAAACAAACAATATAGAACCTGATCTGCTGGCTTCTTATTGAACAGCAGATCTTGGTCTGTGTTGTTTACTGGGAAACATTGGTAGAACAAACAATATAAAACCTGATCTGCTGGCTTCTTATTCAACAGCAGATCTTGGTCTGTCTTTATTAGTGGGAAGCATTGACAGAATAATATAGAACTAGATATGCTGGCTTCATATCCAACAGCAGATCTTGGTCTGTGTTGTTTACTGGGGAACATTGACAGAACAAATGGTATAGAACCTGATCTGCTGGCTTTGTATCCAACAGCAGATCTTGGTCTCTGTTGTTTACTGAGAAACCTTGACATAATAATATAGAACCAGACCTGCTGGCTTCTTATCCAACAGCAGATCTTGGTCTGTCTTTATTAGTGTTAAACCTTGACAGAATAATATAGAAGCAGATCTGCTGGCTTCTTATCCAACAGCAGATCTTGGTCTGTGTTGTTTACTGGGAAACATTGACAGAACAAATGGTATAGAACCTGATCTGCTGGCTTTGTATCCAACAGCAGATCTTGGTCTATGTTGTTTACTGGGAAACCTTGACAGAATAATATAGAACCAGACCTGCTGGCTTCTTATCCAACAGCAGATCTTGGTCTGTCTTTATTAGTGTTAAACCTTGACAGAATAATATAGAAGCAGATCTGCAGGCTTCTTATCCAACAGCAGATCTTGGTCTGTGTTGTTTACTGGGAAACATTGACAGAACACTATAGACCCTGATCTGCTGGCTTCATATCAACAGCAGATCTTGGTCTCTGTTGTTTACTGGGAAACATTGACAGAATAATATAGAACCTGATTTGCTGACTCCTTGTCCAACAGCAGATCAAGTCTGTGTTACTTGCAGAAGAATGCATGTAAACAGGAGGATATACAGCAGCACATTTTCAGATGTTGAAATCAACCAACAAGTGAGTCAGACATCCATGATGTTGAAATCAACCAACAAGTGAGTCAGACATCCATGATGTTGAAATCAACCAACAAGTGAGTCAGACATCCATGATCTTAAAATTCAGAGTGCTAGATAAGCACCATATTTGTACAAGCAAATCAACTAAATGCTCAAGAAGAAATTTTAAATGTCTTCAAATTATGCAAAACAACTTAATTTTAAGCATCAAGTCCAGAGTTGTTGTAGTAATACTCCTGCCATTAACAAAGCCCATAATTTTTTATTTTGTCAATGTAAACTGTGATATCAGGACAGATTCCAGATGTTCCATGAATGTTTGAAATTATAGTACCGGTCCTTGATTACCGTGAAAACGTGCAAATAGATCCCTAATTAAATTAATATGAATTAGTCTTGGTCACTAAGCCTTTTGACACATTCTTAAAGGTATGATTAACATCTTAATAATCAAGATTTAGTCTGATACAGGGATGGTGCTGGCTTTAAAAAAGTTGTCGCCCAAAAAATCGCAAATCTCAATATTTTGTCGCCAATTTTCAAAAAGTGTCGCCAAGCAAGGAGTAAGAATTTTTCCATGTCTATTAATGTAGTAGGCAATGAAAATTGAAAAAGATGGAGTATTTATTACTTTATTGACAGCAAACAATACAATACCACAATATTACAGAATAAATCATTGCATGACTATTTTGTATGCTTATTTATAATGTTTTGCACTATTAAAATGTTGTTTCATGAAAATAATAAAATCAAATGTAGCAATCTTAGCTACTTCCGTAGTCTTTGCATCCCGCATGACGGTCTGTACAAAGGTATGGCTGTTGTCACCTGAAATAAATGCATTATCAAATATAAAATATCTTCTTTCCCTACATTTGCAGTCTCTCTCTCTCTCTCTCTCCGGTTCTCTGGTTTATGATTTATACCTTGCTATAGTATCACACTACAAGCATATTTATTGTTTTACTACAGTCCCGTAATGCAGTCAGTGATGTGTAATAACACGCATCTCTTTGATGTACTTAACTTCAGACAAATTGGGTTGTTCCACTTAGTATACTTTACCTATGCAAATTAGCCTAATGGGTTCTCCCTCAGCAGTGCTCAAAGGTTTTGACACTACAGATCACCCTAGCTATTGTGAGCCAATTCAGTAAATCTCTTAAAGTTGTCATCTCTGACCGCCTTACCTTTTAATTGTCTTTAGAACAGTTGTATAAACAGTAGAATGTTAATCTGCCTGTATTAGCTAGACGAGAACCGTGTATATTTCAGTGTCATAGGGTCATAGGGGTGTGATTGACACACGGATAATCTGCACCTGGAAAATCGAAAGTATGCTCCGATATGTATACAATTTACTGAAAATAGTTGACCTTTTATAGGGCAAGAAAGCCTTATACATTTGCGTAAAATCAATTTATGTATGAGAATAAACAGTAACCTTGGAAATATTCAATCGGGATGGACCGAATTGTTTGAATGTAAATTATTGTAGATTGTCCAAGAAGTATGAAACGCACCCCCCCCCTTCACACACACACAAAATCCAGCCCCCGTTTTGCAATTATTCCTGTAATAGTAGCAATTCCAAATGTAACAAATGTAATTGTAATTCAAGGAAGATCGCTAGACATTGTTGAGAAAACGTATGAAATTTTCAGTCAGGATATCTTAACATCCCTTTGAGGTAATTTAGAATCTAGATCTCGGCAAAAATATTATGCACATAATTATGTGAAAACAAAGTCAAGACATCTGAAGGTAATTTTGCATCATATCTCAGCCACAGATGCCCAAATTTCCAACTGTCAAGAAATTTTCGGGGTCCGTTGATCATGATGTGGTGTTGTACTTAAAGTATTGCTACCAGCTGCATTACAAGTAGATGATGATGGACTGTCAGGTATAACATCTGGTTCAGTGACTGGGTTGTCTGATGCACTTGCGCTAAATCCAAATGCTGTTAATTTTGTTAACTTACTCTTAGGATGAGATGATGAACACGAAAAGTCTAACTTACGTTTACTCATGATAGTATATAGGTCTGATTGAGACTGAATTTTATTTTTCATTTGCTTCGTATTTATACAGAACGATTGGTGCTTCAAAGGTAATCAGTTTTCTTTGAAGTTTCAGCAAAAAAAAATGTTTCTGGTACATTTTTCCCAAAAAAAAAAAGAAGGATTAGCCGTCGTTTGGTCTATTGTAGCTGGTCTGGTAGCATGACTATTGGAGTGTATCACCACATACACTACTCAGGCCAGATGTCAGCATAAGCGGTCAATATGAACAATGGATTTGTTTATGTAACAATAGATAGATTCCGGTGCATTGTATACCCAAGTTTGCGGCTTCCTTTCATGGTGCCTTTGAATTCCTCCACTCCAAACCCAAGATTGTATATACAAGTTTTAACAGCCAAAAATGTTGTCGCCAAAAAAATCGCCAGATGGTATATTTTGTCGCCAATCAGGAAAAAAAATCGCAATTTACGACATTGGCGATGCACAGGGCGATCCCTGTGATATTGTGAGTTTGTGTTTTGCTGCTGTTCACCAAATACCCCATTGGATTTCTAGCAAAACGCAAATAGTTCCAAACCAGGTAGTAACATACCGAGTTTATTAAATATACTCTAGCTCTGGAATTTTTTCCATCAACACTAACCACTAATATTAATCAGGTCATTATGTTACATTATATAGAAGATGAATATGAGTGTTATTGGAAACAAATTAATTTACATTTATTAACACATGCTGCTTGCAGAGCAACCTGCAGCATTATGTATTATTGAAACCAGTTTCATATTGTTCAGGTGGTCATATGAAGGCAGATTGGAGATTATTTATATCACTAAACTAAAAAAAGGTTTTGCATTTCTCGGAAGACATTGCAATGTAAGATTTCTGGGTGTTACATACCTGTCAACCCATATGGGTTACCCATATTTTGTATCTTTTTTCCTATGTTTTCAAGTAATACAGGCGTATTGTAAAATTTATTCAGGCAAAACCAATTATAGTGGGGGGAAAAAAATCAGTTTGAAATCCGCAGATTCAATTTGATTTGGTCAAACCAGTGAGCTAAACGAATGACTCTCGCTCTCACAAGAAACAAGATTTTGATAATGCGCATGCATGCAGCAAAGACAGTTCATTTGAAAAAGAGCTGCTAGTAGCAAGATTCCACCGCCTCCAGCAAAGAAACAAAAAAAAAAGCAACTGGTCAACATAGTAAGGAATTGGAGAAAAAGTACCTGGGACTCATTTAAACATCATTGAAAGGCCCTGAATACATGTACTATGTTCCATGCTGTAAAACCACGAAAGTTGTGACTTCAGGCATCTATGATCTTAACATGTATTTCAAGACAGCCAGCCATAAATAGTGTGTCTTGAACACTAAAACATTCAAGCCAATTAATAAACAAGGATATTAGTGGCGCTAAGCATAATTTGCACTATGTAAGTACTGTACACTATAGTACAGGTCTCCTGGTAAACTTTATGCAGCCCGTGAATTATGAAGCCTTTATTTACCTTTATTTTATTTCATGTTGGAGAAATTAGAAAATATGTACATGCAAAATAATGACATGAAAACAATCATAGTAGTTTATAACAGTTTATTGACATGGTAATTGAACAAGAACTGGTCACTGCTGTGTGGAGTGATCTTGCCAATTTTGTCTTGACATTTTTTTTGTGTCTATATATGCTGGGACACCAGATCATAGATCAGGGTCTGTGTTGTTTGCATCTGGACCTGGCTAATATGCGAGTATAGACAGTATTACATTTTTGGCAGCATCAGCAGTTATCAGTTCTATGCCCAAATTTGTAAAGTTGTCATATATTCATAGCACTATTCCAAGGTTTGATATTGTGTTCTGTTGAGCCCTTCTTTCAGTTTGATTCTCTTGCATGACTTGTGGTATCATGGAATAAAAGGTTGGAAATATTGTAAAAGAAGGAATGGTCTGAGGTATGTTACAAAAATGTACCGTTTCCCCACCTACAGGTTTTTTCTGCTTCATAAGGCTTTGCCTATTTATTTTCAATATGCTTTATTTTCTGTAGTTGACATGAAAAAGTTGAGAGAGCTTGTATAATTTTCATCCTTATTAAAGAAGCCTATCTAAAAAATGTCCAAATTTAATTAAGATAAGGCTTTTCATTCAGAGATGTTGTTATAAAAATGATCGTTTTCTGTTACAACACAGGTTCTCCTGAGGTAACATTGAGCGGAGTGAGAGCAGAGGTTAGTGTCAAGGTAACTTCTCTTGGAAATGGCCGCTTTCGCTGTAATTATGTCCCTGTAGTTCCTGGGGCATACCTTCTGCATATCAGTTGGAATGGGAGACAACTCCGTGGTTCTCCATACAAGGTCAATATCATTGGGGCATTCTACCCCAACAAAGTGTCTGTCAGCGGAGAGGGACTCAAGGGAGGCTACTTGGGCAAGGAAATGAATATACTGATTGACACCAGACGAGCCGGGCCAGGTGAGTTTCTCAAAAAGTTACTATAATCTTAGAAGAAAAATAAAATTGACTTCATCACATTATGTGTCATTAACTCTTTCAACTCTGAGTAACTACAGGGGAAAGACACCCAGTCTACACTAAGGAACTTTCAAAAATTTTTATAAATGTGGACAACATATTTTCAATAACATTTTACAATTTCGTTTCTAGGGGTAGGAATACATATTTTGTACCATTGTAAAGTACTGTATATAAATTCAGGACTCTGAAAATATGCTTATAAACAAGTTTAGTATCAAATACTCATGTTGGGTCCATATGCTTGGTAAAATGATGAATATGACAATCACTTACAAAATTCAGGTGTCTTATACACAACGGCAACTCCAGAACCTGGAGATTCCTCATTGTTGTCATTATGGCCAACAATATCCCTCCATTCTTGTTCTAAGCATTGCTTCTCTTCTCAGTTTATATTCACAAAATCAAAATTGACAATATTTTCAATTTCATCCTTAGACTATTCTGACTTGGACAGTCTGCCATTTTGGATGTACCTCAGATGACCTTGAAAATTTACATTTATAGATTGGAAAACACTGCTTACTTTTTAATAGCCTACCTTAAAGTCGGAATGTATCCAAATGAATCATACTACATTGTAATTGTTTACTATTGGGGTATCCCCCACATCGACCTAGCTGAGAATAGATTATAAGAATGTGAAGTGAAAGTGAAACTGGAATACAGGTCAAAATTATTGTTTCTGGACCACAATGGCAGTCTGCAGTGTTGAAGCATTAATATTACAACTCATTATGCCTTTAAATATTTTCATCGTTACACATAAAATATAATTGATTTCACTTTAAGGTATAAGCATAATGTCTGTATTTTCCAAATTAAAGTTTCAGTTACTGATAATTTACCAGACAGCTACTGACAAAACATCTACATATTTTGTCATGTTTTAATGGAATTGCCAAGGCTAAAAAAAGAAACATCAGTTTCAAGTGCATAAATTGATATTCAGCATCTTGAATTTTATTATTGATCATAGTTTTAGATAATCTATTCATGAAGCAAAGATGCCTTAATTCATCTTGATGGATTCTCTTAAAGATAGGAACATATTCAGTATCTGTAGAATTGAAAAATCTCATTATTATCCCTGTGCCTTGTTCCAGTGAAATCGATTTGTTGGCAGACCCACAATAATCATGTTCTCTTTTTAAGGTGGTCAGCCTTTCAGCATCACTAATTAACAGCCACTTGTCACTCCCAGTTGAAGGAGCTGACCTGTATCTATGATGTGTTTATGTATCACTTATATACAGCCAAATGCTCTAGTTTTAATTTATTAACTTTCCAATAGATTATACTTGACTGCAACCACAAGATGTTGATCGTATCAGACCCCTGTTCAGTGATCTCTGCATTGAGAGTTATCAAATTCTGTAGTTCAGTGCTGGGATAGTTTTTATCAAATTCTGTAGTTCAGTGCTGGGATAGTTTGTATTAAATTCTGTAGTTCAGTGCTGGGATAGTTTTTATCAAGTTGTATAGTTCAGTGCTGGGATAGTTTTTATTAATGATTTTGGCACATCTTAGGAGTATTATCAACATTTCTTGGTATTTTACTCTTAGGCGAATTAACAGCCCATTGTATGGGCCCCCACCAGGTGGCACTTTGTGAGCTGGAAGATCGGCGGGATGGAACTTTCCGACTTGGAATCCGACCCCAGGAGCCAGGACGGCATGTGTTGCAAATCAAATATGGGGGAGAGCATGTCCAAGGTATTTGTGTTCCACTAGTTAAGACAGAATGTAATGAAATTTTTTGCTTATTCATTTGATGTTTGTATTTTACTGAACACATTTATAATGTATGCATGCAAGACAAGATGGAACATTTAACCTAGTATTAAGATACGGTTACATTGAGTTTTCAGGCAGCTTTCATTGTTGGATGACTGAATTTTTTCAATAGGCAGGATTAATTATGGTGAACTTAAAGTGTGTTCTAATTGTATCATACAAAGTTCTCTTCCGCTTGGATATGTCTCTCATAGTACCTACTTTCTACTGAAGGTAATAGTGTGCATTGTTATCTTCGAGATTACTATAAATATGTTCATAGAAAACGGATGCCCTGCCACCCCCACTTTTATCTGACTTTAACACAAAACTTGATCGAGATGTGACTGGGAGAAAGGGGGTCAGACATACAAGGTACCCTTTCCACATTTTTGTTGAGGTAGAAAAATACTACAGTTATGTCAAATATTGTATTGCTGATTTGTCATCATCATTATTAGGGCCCCATGTGGAGATGCAGGAGCCCAGTGATAATCGCCTTTTACATCTGTCCATCATTCTGTCTGTATGTTGATTCTCACATCGTGTAACCAACAAAGTCCCATAACCCATACACATAATTTAGTACAATTTAGAAGTTGAATTGCTTATGATACATTGGTGTGCCTTTTAAAGGTTTGTCTTTCCAAGTCCAATTTTGACAGGGTTACTGCTCTTTTTTGGTCAGTTTTACATCTCCCATATTGCGTATCCTTGTAACCAGCATAGCTCAGGAACCATTTAATATATTTTGATTTGATATGGTGTCTGCATTGTCTCTTAAACCTAGATGTGACTTTTATGGATTTTGTCATAGAGTTATGGCCCTTGGCAATTAATTTCATGTCTTCATATACCATGCTGCTTTTAACCAGCATAGCTCAAGAACCATTGAGCATATTCTGATGCAATTTGGTATAAACATTGTCTCATAGACCTAGATGTTGTATAGACTGTAGTTATACTTGCAGCATTGATCATTGCCCATGTATTTCATACTGTAACTGGATTTTTCCCTGTTTATACCAGGTTTATATTATAAAAGTGAAAAACTAAATCGATTACAGAAGAAAAGTTAAGTAGACGTGATTTACAGACAGGCGAAAAAAAGGACTAAAACTAGATTTGTGTTTGTAAAACATGTATGCCCTTAACGCATATCTACAGATTTAAAAAAAATATGAAAAATTTGAAAAGTGTGAAATATTGCTGTAACTGCATAAAAATCTGATTGAGTCATCAATGTATGGGTACAAATATGCATGTTAAATTTCATTTATCCACCTGCAGAGGTTTTTACTCAATCATGCTAATGAGGTCTCTGTCAACAAAGTTACGTCTAAAAAAACTAAAAAAAAGTTGTGCAAAAATTAAAAAATTATTGAAACCAAATTTGATGTATCTATCTGGGGTGGTTTTTGCTTATGCTAACAAAATTTGTGTCAAAAAAAGCATACCTGCCATATTCCCAGACAGTGTTGGGGGGTTTTGGAGACTCAAAAAGTGTTTTGAGGTCCCAAGGGAGATCAGTGCGTATGACCCCAAAAAGCAAGATCATCCAATTGAAAATAGGTTATCGTTTCTTATAGGCTTGTAAAATTACTGGAAATTCAAATTTGATAAAAAAAAGGAAATAACATACCTATTTTCTTTGAACCATACACTTAGAAACAAAAATAATTGGTAGATTTAGCATTGTCAAATACCATCACCACACACGTGCCAACACTCACATAATCACAACAAGACAGACATTAAATACAAACTATACCAAGTTTCTGTCTTGAAAATCCATTGGACAGTGGAATATTTTCTTAATTAGATGCAGTCTTTGCCGCTCTCATAGTTCAGTGGAAGCATGGTTTGAAGGTAATGCAAGTGTCATTTGTGTTTATCTTCACACTCATTATCTATGGAAGGGTGGTTTGAAGGTAATGCAAGTGTCATATGTGTTTATCTTCACACTCGTTATCTATGGAAGGGTGGTTTGAAGGTAATGCAAGTGTCATTTGTGTTTATCTTCACACTCGTTATCTATGGAAGGGTGGTTTGAAGGTAATGCAAGTGTCATTTGTGCTCATCTTTGCATTATTTAGAGACTGGATGGTACTCTTGTTTGAACTTCCCCAAAGATCTTAATGAATTTTTGTCAGCATAGAAAATCTTTCTGCATCTGCATTGCAATGAGGGAGTGTTAAATATCCTGGGTGGTGTTGCTGTGTCAGATGATGTTGTACATTCCAGAATGACTGATTTTGATATGGTGTTTGTAGTGTGTGCAAAAAATAAAATGCGCCCCCCCCCCTTTCTGCTGCACCTGACAAAGTCAAACTCTGACCAGGAGTTCTGAAATTTAGGTTTGCTGGACTTTGCTTGCTATGCAGATGGCTCATCCTTTCCTGAATTGCAGCTGCATTTCGACATTTTGCTTTAAAAATGAATCATTTCTGACTACCAAAATAATCATATTTTGCATTTTATATATGGAGTGAAATCTGAGTTCAAAGAAATGGTGATGTTTATCATGAACTTGCCAGTAATCTTTAATTATGATGTGTAATAACTTTTGTTCTTCAACATGCATCTCCTTGATTTACATAACTTCAAAACAAATTGGGTTGTTCCACTTTATTTATGCAAATTAGCCTAATGGGCTCTCCCACAGCAGTCTTTAAAGGATTTAACATGGCTTCACCTCATCTATTTTCAGACAGTTAAGTAATCTGTGAAATGGTGGTTGCTTATGTGTGACCACCTTACCTTTTAATTGCCTCTATGATGATCTGTTGTATAAACTGTCCCAAGCATAGTTTGTTTACATGGGTTCTCAGCAAAATTGTTTACTGTTTATACCCTGATAGTCTCAAGTGCATTCCGTACTTGGGATGAAATGCACTTGAGACTATCAGAGTTTGAAATGGTCCACATGTACAAGCAGATAACCAAGTTGGAGGGCTAAAGAAAAGCACAACCTGAAAAAAGTAAATAATGTACATGTAAATTGTTCCCATTACACATACCATACATAATCGCTTACAAGTCGAGTCCAGCTGCAAACAACATAGACTCTGATCGGCTTCACATAATGTACCGGTCTTTGTTGTTTGTTCTACTGATTACTCCCAACAAACTGCATAGACCCATATCTGCCAGCGCATTATGTGATGGCAGATCTGGGTCTGTGCAGTTTTGGAGTTGGACTTAACTTGTAAGCAAGTATATATGGTACATACACCCAACAGTGAACAGCATAGACCTATATCTGTGGAACAATTTGCTGTCAGATGAGGTATATATACACTTTTTGTGTTTAAAATCAGTTGTTGAGCAAATGACCCAGAGTCAGAATACTAGGTTGAGTATGCTACAGCTGACCCAGGTGTATGATTTTCACCAATATGTGTATGATTTACATGAATATATCGCAGTAGGAACATAAGGATTTGACAGCTGGATGTCTTTATCTTGCAGGCAGTCCATTTGTATTTAAAGTTGTGCAACAACCAGATGCAAGTCGTGTGCGTATCACAGGGCCTGGGGTAGAGCATGGCATTCTGGCGAACTTCCAGAGCCGCTTTATTGTGGAGACTCGTGGGGCT
This sequence comes from Margaritifera margaritifera, assembly GCA_029931535.1. Classification (NCBI taxonomy): domain Eukaryota; kingdom Metazoa; phylum Mollusca; class Bivalvia; order Unionida; family Margaritiferidae; genus Margaritifera; species Margaritifera margaritifera. The sequence goes on from JAQPZY010001220.1 coordinate 1,490,875, forward strand.
GGAGCTGGGCAACTGACTGTCAGAATAAGAGGACCTAAAGGTACATAATGTTAGGTGTGTGTGCATGTGCAGACAGAGATGGAGAGAAGGAACTCTAGAAAATGACAATATTTGTAAGGTTTTATTTTTCAGCTAATATACATGTATCTAAAATGATGATATGCCATTGAAACCACCCAATAAGAAAAGAGGAAATTTTATAAATTTTGGTCTTTAATATCAAAACTTTTACAGTGACTGTGAGTGAAGTAAGGTTTCCTTATACTGTCAAGTCACTCTTTTGTTGCAGAACCAAGTTTAATAGTTATTACAAACCACAAATGTAGCAATGCATTAGTGATTCTTCTGTGGGAACAGTAAGACCCCTTCCCAAATCCGAGAGCAATAGTAGCTCAGTGGTTAAGGCATTGGACTCCTGACCAGATGGGTGCAGGTTCAATTCCCACAATTGGATCAGCCTGGATTTGCTGCCATGGTGTGTCTCTGAGCAAGGCTCTTTTTCTGCTTGCTGCAACACGATATGACTTCAAAGTGTTGGTGTGCCATAAAATAACCCAAACCTTCCCAAATCCATGCATACAGGTACCAATGAAAGTCCTTTTTAACACAAAACCACAAATTCCTATACCCACAGAAATAGATGAATTCACAGTTCTTATCAACTGTCATGTTTTCTTGAAGAGGTAATAATTGCAAAAACTGTCTAGGATATTAACATTTGTCAAAGTTTACTCTTGATTCCAAGCTGAATCAATGTTGTGTCCCTTCATCTACAGACACCTGCAATGACAACTGTCCATACTTATAAGTTGGGGATAACGGCAAACAACATAGACCCATGATCTGCCCTCTCATAATGCACGAGCAGATCAGGGTCTGTGTGGTTTGTTCTACTGATTACTCCTGACAAACTGCATATACCCAGATATGCTGGTGCATTATGCAGCAGCAGATCTGGGTCTATTCAGTTTGCTGTTGGATCCGACTTATAAGTGATCATATATGATATACTGACAAGTAAAGGGAGATAATAAGGCAGCTTTTTAGAGCTTTATTATCTGAACTTTTCTTGGATTTTACTGCTTTCAAAAATCAGGTGCTAAAATATGATTTAAATATTTGCAAAAAGCTGTTTTAAAAAAATGAGACATCAGTGAGCTAGAGGTAGATGAGCAAAACTGAACAGGTATCATTTTAATATTAATAATATTCATTTTAATATTTAATGCCTAATATTTCTCTTCTAGGTGGTTTCCAAGTAGAAATGTACAGGGATAGCCAGCGTGATCGTACCATTTTGTGCCGATATGACCCAGTGGAAACAGGGCTGTACATCATCAGTGTGAAATGGTCTGGAGTGGATGTCCCTGGCAGCCCTTTCCATGTACACCTTGTGGACACACAGCAAGAGTTGGAGCATGTTTACAATGACCCATCATACTCTGCTCCATTACACTCTGTTAAACCATCATTTCGTGCGCCTCAACCAATTAACTATGCGCAGTGGCGTGAAGAGCTATAGGCTGCGAGACCAGTGTGTAAATTATATGAATACTCACCCATCATGCACTGAACTGATATTTACTGAAACAAAATGCCAAGGTATAAAATAATAAACATCAATAATTGCACATATTAATACTGATATATTAGCCTTTTGTATATGAATATGTCACTTGCTTTGTGTTTGGTTTTGATTAAAGACAGGTCAGCTTTTATTGGATTGCTAGGTAAATACAGTTAGAAAATAAAGTAATAGACTACGAGCTATGGCTTGGTATCATATACATCTTTAACAATTATTGTATGTTTAGTTAGAGGATGGCCATGTCAGCGTTGTCCACATATGTTGATAATCAAAATAGAATGACAATAGTTCATTATAGTCAACTTTATCATCTAAAGAAAAATAAAGGTTTATCTTTTTGCTAAATGGTCTACATTTTATATTGTTCAAACTTTTTAATATCTTTATCAAAGTCATAGTGACATATTTTGGGGATTTCATAAATTTTAGACAGCATTTTGTAACACATTAGCTAAATTTCAAGTTAAGAAAAGGTAAAATTCCAATAAATTTCATGCGCACTTAAGGATTTTTGGTAAAGATTCACATTTAAGGAACATGTAAAAGTGCCTGCAGAAAAAAAAACTTCTTTGATACATTGTACACAATTATCTAAATATATGTCTTGATTAACAGGAAACATGTCATGGTAAGTTAGATCATGTATTCCATTCATTTTGAATGGCCCTTGAATGACACTAGATAACAAATATTCAACTACTGGTTGTAGTGTATTAAGTTTTGGCTTGGAGGGATTTGAGTCCCTCTATGTCCATGTCATAGTGTTCATTCTCTTTTCCAATTATAGTTAGTATCACTAACAATAGTAAGAAACTATATGGTCCGACTAAAACAGGTAACAAAGTATAAATCCACTGGCCTTTCAGGTCAGTATTATAAGTCAAGAGAGGCAACTCAGATTTAGGTAAATGATTAGATCTTATAGTACTTACCTTTCTTGGATATTGTTCCAATGTTGGAAATACTTGAAACAATCGTTGAAAAAGATTTTAAAAGGAAATTGCCACAATAATTCCTCAGATAATGGTACAAATGTTAACTTAAATTCATCTGCGACGTATAAGGAAATGAAAATTTGGAATAATAATATACAGACCATTTTAAACGGCATGTTTACAATGTTAAAATGAACCATGAATATTCTCTGGAGTTACCATATATACTCGCGTATAACTCAGGTCCAAATGCAAACAAGATAGATCCTGATCTGCTGTCGCATAATGTGCCTTCAGATCAGGGTCTATATTGTTTGTTCTACTGATTAGTTCTTACAAACTGCATAGACCCAGATCTGCCAGTGCATTATGTGACAGCAGATCTGAGTCTATGCAGTTTGTATAAGCTTATACGCGAGTATATACGGTACATTTTTCGGTCTGATCTTATGAAATTAGTATCACTTCAACCCTCCAAGCCACCAGTGTTTCAATATTTTCATTATATTTTATATTGCACATTTTTGACATAATTATCAGTAGAATATATTGATTTCAATGTAAATCCTATAAATGATGCTGGTACTAGTAGTTTTTGACAGTTATAGACACCTATTCCTAAATTCATTAATTTATTACTCAGGTATACTGTATTAGGCATAGTGTCAGAAAAAAGTTTAAGGTAATGAAATATTACCACATTCATGACTTGATAGATAATTTCATTTGAGATCGTAGGATCTATAATGAACTTAGTTACATGCCAGATTTAGCTTCTTTGGTGGCTATTCAAACATTCAAGGATTATTATTGTGCCAACTTCAGGCCAGAAAAGCAGTGTAATTAAATGAGATTATTATAAGTTCAGTTTGTTTGAGGAGGAGTCAAGTGGGTCAGCTTGTTCAAAGGCATTGAGACTTTGCAATATGAGCAGATTGGCTGTGAATATGTAAATATATCATTTGCACACCAGAAACAGCCACCTCTTTTGTCCTGGTTCTAATGCCTTTCCTGAGTGCAAATTGATATTTCTATGCCATTTCCTCTGAATTGGTAGAACATTGTCAAAAATGATGTATAGATTGTTTTTATTTAAAGCATTTTTCTTGAACGTAAGGTCAATATTGGTATTTTTTCAGTGATATTTTGTGTCAAACAGCTGTATGAATTTTGTATTTACAGTGAACACAACTACTCATATATGATCTTATACTTATGAAGAGATTTAGACTTACCATGCTTTTGATAATACTTCACATTGTTAGGACCCAGCATCGATATACATGAGCACTACAGTATTTACTTTATCCATCTGTCAGTCCATTCATGCTTCTTGTAACCAAAAAAGCTCATCAACCCTACACATAATTAGATGTCATTTGGTAGGTGAATTGCCTGTCACACGTGGATGTACCTTTTAAAGGTTTCATCTTTTCAGGTCCAATTTTGATGGAACTGTTTCCTCCATTCCATCAGTTGTAATTCACAACAGCAGTTCTTTGTAACCATTATAGCTCAGGAACCAGTCAACATATCCTGATGCAATTTGGTACATACATTGTCTTGTACACTTAGATGTGCTATGAATGGTTTTTGTTTTGGCTGATCCATTTTGGACAGAATTATGACCCTTAACAATAAGCTTCCTATCTTTACGTGAGATGTTGTTTGCAAATGGCACAGCTCAAGAACCAATTAGACATATTTTGCTGCAATTTGATATGACCTAGATGTGGATTTTATGGGCTTTGTCTTGTTAACTGTGTTTTTGATAGAGTCAAGGCCCTTGACAATTGGCTTCATATCTTTACATGAGATGTTGCTTGTAACTGGCACAGCTCAAGAACCATTCAACATGTATTCCAATGCAATATGATATAAATATTGTCTCATAGACTTACATGTGCCTTTTATGGCTTTACTTTTATTTATACCAGCTAGGACAGAGTTATGCCTCTTGTCAAGTAAATCCTTGTCTTCACGTGGAGACTTCAAATGTTGCTTGCAGTCAGCATAGATCAAGAAACAATCTTTATTTTTGATGAAAATTGGTAAGAATATGGTATCTTAGACATGCTTTTATGGGTTTTGTTGTGTTTACACTAGTTTGGACAGAGTTATGACCCATATCAATCAACTTCATTACTCTTTACATGGGATGTTGCTTATAATCAGCATAGCTCAAGAACCAGTCAACATATTCTGATGCAATTTGATGTGAACATTATTTTCATAGAGCTAGATGTGCCTTTTACGGGTTTTGTGTAATCTACACCAATTTGGACCGAGTTATAGCCCCTTATCAATCAGCTTGACATCTTTTATATGGAATGTTACTGGTATTGAGGAGACCTTGAATGAGCTAGATTTCAAGCATTTTTTATCATCAATGATATCCCCGAATGCCCAGCTAACATTGGTTTCCCAACACAAATTCCACTGGTTTAATGCCCTATGGAGCAAAACTGTAGTTTGGGTGCCCTTTTTGATGCACCTTAAACTAATAGCTCTAGTGATAACTTTAATTTCATGTTACTGTATTTTGGTGCTTTCTCCAAAACTCAGTGTCTCATTTGGCTGCAGTAGATATTAACTGTGTTACAACTTTTGTCAGGGTTGTGTCTTTTGTATGAATCAAGAGATTGGGGTTAATACCAACTTATGATTTTAACATGCAGCTGAGAATAACAGCCATATTAAATTTTACCATTGCATAGTCTGTCAAATGGGGCATAACATGTCCCATGGTAGATTGAATTTAATACATTCCACATTGTCATTGTTCGGATGCGAGACAGGTGGTTGTTAATGACTCGGTCAGATGTAAAAATAGCAAATTTTTACTTGCTCCATGAATATTTTGCACTCCACAGAGATTCTGATTTTGACAAAAATTTATATATATATATATATATTTTACGAGTTTTCCGTATTTAGTAACATTCCAGTGTGCATTGTTGTGTGCCTAGAGGAATTTGCTTACATTAAGTATTGTTACTTATTATCAAATTTGTTTATTGTTTTATACAAGCATTTAGATGTTTTGTGGGTTTTTTTCTTTTCTTTGCCGAGATTTTCAAAATAAATTGAGAGATTCAAAGGTTAACAAAACTTAAGTACTCTATTTTTGAAAATTGGCATGCCACAGAAAATAATTAATTCACATTATATCTGTCTCACTCTCCTGTTAATTTCAAATGCCAAAAGTTGACTGGTAACAAAAGAAATTTTTTCAGTATTTACTAATACATATTTATTCAGATACCAGTCCTTATGATTCTTATGGAAGTACTTCTTGTGTCTCTTTAGGACAGTCCATATTTATGTTACATCTTTTTTGTATAAATTGAAATAATTTTGAAAATATGCAGAATTGTTATAAAGTATGTCAGCTGCTACTGTTTTTTTATTTCATTATATAGATATTATTATTATTCTTGTATCATATTGAGATCTGATATTATATTTGCCTTGATATATTTGTATCTTTAGAAATATTCACAACACTCCTAGAAAATAAAAACTATAGATATCCTTACTAGCTGATTTTACCAGTTGTATTTTTAATAGTTTCCAGTTTATTTACTGTCTATACTCGCTTATAAGTCAAGTCCAATGCAAATAACATAGGCCCTGATCTGCCATTGCATAATGCACTTGCAGATCAGGGTCTACATTTTTTGTTCCTCCGATTACTCCTAACAAATAATCCAAGATTTTTCAGTGAAGTTCATGAAGGATGTGACTTTCTTTCACAGTTTGCTCTTTTCTAAATCTTATTCCAAATACAAGAAAAACAAAGACAGAGAACTAAAATGTCGTAAATTTAAGTATGAAATATGTAATTACATCCCAACCATTGTATCATATTATTCACCATTGTGTATATGATATTTGTGCAGAGAGCAAAACAAGATGTGGAAATTAAATTATCATTACTACATTAAAATTGATACATAATAAGTCTGACTTAATATGAAACTTCAATTGTACATAATGATAAAAAATATTGACAAGATAAGTGTCAATTGCATAAGCATATTCCAATTAGTGTCTTGTGACTGTTTAACTTTTCTTTCTGCTGATAGAACTAAAATTGTATAATTTAAATAAAGGGGCATTTCTTGAATTGAATTATTTCGAAGCCATGCGCACAGACTTATTTTCAAAGGCATGCACACAGACTTTTTTTCAAAGCCGTGCGCACAGGAGAGGATCATACATGAGCATTCGATTCTTCTGAAATTTAAGACAGTATTTGAATGATGTGTATCTTGAGCGGACCTTTCAGTGCAATAAACCGAAATTATTTAAAAATTTCAAAAGTTTCATAATAATTGAACACAAATGCAAGATTCCATTAATCAAATGATGAAATATACGATTTTTAAAAAAAAGAGAGTGTTTAAAAATTGCATAGACCTAATTTAAAAATTCCACCAAATGCTTTTAAACTTAAACGTTCATCTATTATAACGTCATTATGTCAAACACGGACAGTGTATAAAGTCATGATGTAATTAATATTCACTGGTTAAAAACGGGTGGGGGATAACAGGAATATTTAACTGATCTGTGCCATTTTCTCTCTGACTGGCAGTGAACAGACCTCTAAATAGGCTCCTGGTTGGTTAATTATGTGTTAATTACAAGTCAATTACGTGTTAATTGCATGTCAATTACATGTTAATTACATGTTAATTACGTGTTAATTATACGTCTGACTTTCTATAGTCGGGCATGGTCTTGTACCTATACAGGTTTTAAAACCCATGTCTTTAAATTTTTAAACAAAAAAGACATGGGTTAAAGCAACGAGGTATCAATGTTGTCATCCGATGCATTTCTTATTAGAAAAAGGTTTAGAAATAAAACATGCACATTGTTGAATGAAGAGTGATTAGGTGATTGCTCAATCTCTATTGCTGTTTACATTGAACTCCATCGTTTCTTATCTTGATGTGAGACAGTTGCATATTATTTTATGAATTAAAAATAATAACTAGGTACAACACAAGATAGAAAAAGCAAAAGGTTTTAAAAAAAGTCTAATACTTCCTCGATCGACTAAACCAAAAAAAAGTTGGGGTTTTTTTGCCTTACTTTCAGGATTTTAAAAAAAATAGATTAAACGCTTTCCTCACTGTATTTTTATTTGATATTTTCAGGATTTTCTTAATGGTGACAATTTTTCATATTTTAAAGGAAGGGAAATTTTCACTCAAGTATCTGACACAAAAGTTTTCATATATTCAGTGATTGGAAGGAATACATCTTCAACCAGCAACCCGTGGAATGAATTTGGAGTTAGTGCATGGATTCATTCTGAACTTAAGCATGCATATATAGTTTGCTGTTTTTTTTTTTTTGATAATGAAATCAGTATCAGGTCTAATCATACAAAATACTGGTATTATGCCTTGGACGTAATGTTTACCGTCCAGTACACCTGTCCAAGTCCCAAGTCAGTGTTACCTCTGAGGGAGATCACGCTATCCGTGACCAGTAAAATATGTTCCAGTTACTTTTTAACGTACGTCAGACCAATATATCCATTACGGAGACCAGATAGCAAAAGCATAGCATTGTGCCCCAAGCAGGTTTATGGAAACCACAACACAAACCTTGCCGTCACGTGGCTTGAATACAACAGGGCCATGGAAGTGGATAAAATTTTGACTTTTGTAAATGAAAGCTATTTGTCTCTGAATACTTATAAAGTATTGAAGTATTATCAAAATAAGAAGTTTCTGGACATATTACCAATTGAATATCCTATGCAAGGTAAACCTGGCATGTATTTGAAAGATTCATTCTCTTTGAAGGGAGTATTACAAGTACATGGTGGCAGTGTGGTATATAGATTCACCAAGTATTCATGACTATTTCACTTCCCAAACAAAGCCACTTTCATTATTGTGTGATGCTTTTTTGTACATAAATGTCATAAATGTGATCAGTTCGGTTATTAGCAACAATAGACTTTTCTGGTCTTGCCATGAACTGGTTATGGTGTATCGCTATATTTATCTAGGCTCCCTTAAAGCTGCATTCTCTTGCACAAAAATTTAAATTCAGCTCAGTGATATGATATGAACTTGTGGCCCTCCCAATGAAAAGCAAGGACAAATATTTTGCAAAATGTACACAGAGTAAAAAAAAGGGGAATTCGGAGGGGGGGGGGGGGCGGTTACCATCAAGCAAATAGGCTTGGATGATTTCTATTATGTTTTGTTCTATTACGTTGTCATACACGCGTATCACGAAGTAAAATAACAGGCGAAAGGTCAGCATGACAAATACAACTTGTGCACACGTCACCCATGGTTCATTTGAGGGTTGAGGAAGCAAAGTGTCACGGTGTAGCTACTTCGACACTGCATATTTGTAATCTGGGGAAAATGGGTTTCCTTTTAAAACTGTGGAAGACGGTGTGTGTAATCAGTATTATTTTTAGTCCGCAACACCGGACTTTCCATAACTTAGCAAGCCAAATTGTACAATCTTGATGGATTTTAGTGGCAAGACATTTGTATTTCGAAGTTATAAGCTACAGACTATACTCATCATATTAGTTGAAATTTGGTGTTTTGGAGCGAGTTTAGCTTTAACCAACTTGAAAAATGACAGTATCAGTACTTGGCACATTATACATCTGCGATACATTATTTCTTCAATGAAAAATAGGTATCTGTGGTGGACTCTAAGTTTGAGAACTGCACATTGTAAATCACCTATGATTGTCACTCAGTCCACCATTCATTCGTGTCACCCGTACACATGGCAAAACCTTCAGTGGTTCGGTTTATAGCAATACATGCCGTCATCTAATTTGCATGCTACATTTTCTGGCAGATTGTTCATATTTTATAATCTCAACAACATTTGTTACTGGAATTTGTGCGAAGGTTTTACAAAGTTTCTTCTCCTGTCCCTCGCATGGTTCTAGCTACACACATACAACACTAAGAAATAGATGAATTCGCAGACAATACTATACGCCAGGTAACACGTGTTTATCTTTATTACATTACACAGCATATCATACTATCACGCCAGATACCACATGTTTATCCTAATACATTACACTGCATATCATACTATCACGCCAGATAACACATACATTGCACGGCATTCCATACCATGACGCCAGGTACCACATGTTTATCTTGAATACATTGCACACAGAACTACCTTGCCACAACAGCTTGAAAACATTAGATTCTAATGCAATATAACCCATAAAACGTGAACAAGAAGAACATTGCTTGTAAGTTTCAGAGTGAAAACGAGGAATAAATGGTGATTACCCTTTTAAAAAATTATTTGAATGGCGATTGACGCATTAAATGATGCTCGAGTATGTGTCTCGCATCACTAATCAGTGGCTAATTTTTTTTCCACGTGTTCGTATGTTTTTCTGTCTGTCTGTCTGTTCTTTTGTGTGTAAATTCATTCGTTTGTTGTTTCTGAGAATTAGCTGTAACATTTGTGTCTTATTTATGTTATGATTTTAAACATTGAAATTTAAACAAGAATCTTTTTTATTGAATTGAAAAGGTTTAACACCTGTGTGCTGTTTTTAATTTTTGGGGTGGGTGGGTGGCACACTCTTTAAACTTCATTGAACGTTGTCTTTATACTATAAAACCAAGGAAACATCAGAAAAATTAGAAAACGTAGAATTAAACAAATACCAACTTATAATAGATATTTTTTTCTAGGTTTGAAAAACCTTGCATCAATCGAAATGGCGAAATCAAAATTAAATAATTATATAAACTTCAGCATTTAACATCGATATTACCGTGGGGACTAGGCTGATAAATCATCCCCTAAACCTGTACTGATACTGATTGACGGTTTGGGGGTTGATCGCGTATATTCTTGAAAATGTGCAATTTGCTGCCGACACTTTCGTCCGCATACATTGGTGTGCATTTTAGACATTACCGATATTTCTCGCTGCTCTTGACCTCCGGTCGGCTGAAGGGTCCTTTCGGCAATTTGTACAGAATATTTCCGGATTAAATCCTATGTTTAACAAGTTGTAAATGCACGTGGAATAACACAACCCTACCTACTGTGGACATTTCAAATTTATCTTGAATAAGCCTTTTCTTGAGAAATTGCCCGCAACACTCGGAATTCCAAATTGTTGCGGTCTTTCTCGAGAAATTGCATAGTGAAGTTTTCGGCGTATTTTGAAGTCAAACTTGATCAGAAAACATCTTTAGAGCTTTTCATCGGTGTACAGGAATAATGTATTCCTTGCATTATATAAATTTATAAAATTAGACGCATGAAAATATTTATATTTTTTTTTGGGGGGGGGGCGAGTGAAGGGCGATCGTTTGCCCTTTTCGAAGACAAAATCTGACCTGTTACACAGTGTCAACATCCTCATCGTGCTTTAAATTGCTGCATGATGTCTGCATGCTTCTTTTGGAAATGTTGGCCTAAAGATAATATTTTCAAGAAATAGTGTGAGTGCGCGCGCGCGCTGGCGTTTCTTTGTTTCTTTCTTTTTTTTTCTAAGCTGGATTAGTTACTTTTAATCATTTGGGCATAAAATGATAATATGAAGGTAAGAAAGGCCTATTTGGACAGTTGTTATTGACAAGTGGAGCCATATTTTACAGTTATGAAGCCCATTCTGTGTTACTGCATGGTTCATGCATGTCATCTTTTGCAATTTTGTCATTTTAAAAAAAAAATATTTGGAAGGTATTCAAGGTCTAAAGGGACTGTTGCTAACGCCCGATGCAAGCCGTATTCAAAACATAACTGTCAAAGAAATAATTAATAATGCTAAACAGTTACCGAATTTTGAAGTTAAAAATCAAACTATTATTGCTGACATCATTATACATAAACAAGAAATTATAAATGTAATAACTAGTCTTGACCTAAACAATGCCACTAGACACAATGAAATTAGTCATAAATTGTTTAAAAAGTATAGTTGAAGAAATTTCTGTGCCCTTGCAAATATAAATAAATCAGTTGCAGGTGAAGCCATTATGTTTCCCGCACAGTGAAAGCTAGCTCATGTCCAGACGATTTTTAAGAACGGAGATAAAACGCTATCGTCTAATTATAGACCAATTTTTCTAATGAGCTGTGTGATCAAGATTTTAGAAAGAATTATATTCAGACGTATATAATTTTTTGCATGAAAATGATTTGATGTATAAATATCAATCTGGATTTCTTCCAGGCCGTTCAACAACTCATCAAGTAATTGAACTTGATCCCAAAATATGTTCTTCTATTGATTCTAATAAAATCACGTGTTTAACGTTCCTTGATGTCAGTAAAGCTTTTGATAGAGTATGGATTAAATGTTAGTTTCTAAGTTTCAAAAATATGGAACTGCCGGTAAACTTCTATCATGGCTCTAAAGCTACGTATCAATCTGCTACCCGAGAGTTTTCTATCAAACTTCAGTACCAACAAAATGTCGAGTAACTGCTGGGGTTCCCCAAGGTTCCGTGATAGAACCTTTACTATTTTTTTTTTTTTTTTTTTTTATATCAACGATATAGCAGACAGCTTGAACTCTCTTGCAAGGCTATTTGCTGATGATACTTCTACAGGCTCTTTACAAGGACAAAGGATTATAAACAATGATCCTGAAAAACTTTATACATTATTAATCGCAAACCGTCTGACTGACATTTCCTATTTGAAGTTGTCTTTTGATAAGATGCATTTGCTTCCTATTAAAATTCATTGACACTTAGGACTAACATTATCCTCTGATGCTAAATGGACTGATCATATTAATATAATTATTCAGAAAGCATCTAAGTGTCTATGTTGCGCTCGACTAGAAACTCTTTTCGAAGAACAACTTTGGCCAAACTATATATACTATTCATACGACCATATTTTTCTGAAGTCTGGAATAATTGCTCCATTGAAGATTCGGACAGATTAGAGAAAATATTAAATTGGAAGCTGCATCCATTTATTGCTCTAAAGAGTCTCTTTGTGCAGAAATTGGTTGGGAAACTTGCACAAGGAAGGACAAGGAAGAGATTATGCAAGATGTATTTTATTATAACAACTCAAGTAACTAATTATTGAAGCGACCGTCTTCCACAAAGGTGATATGAGGCATCTCATTGTCGTCTACGCAAGTCCTAAAGCATCACACCCATCTCTACCAGACTTCAGGTTTTTTTTCTTTCTCAGACGTCCTTGCTACCATGTAGGACTGCTCTCTCTCTATCTCTCTCTCTCTCTCTCTCTCTCTCTCTCTGAGCGAGATAATGCGAGACTGACCTTGACATTGACTATGTTAAATCCGAATAAGGTCCATAAGATCATGGTATTATTTTCCTAAAGACGCTTTTAACGTTACATCTTCCATAGAACCCATAGGGCATAGGGTCATATTTAATGTTAAATTCCCATAGATTACCATAGGGTCATACTTAATGTTAAATTCCCATGGAGCCCCATAGGGTGATACTTAATGTTAAATTCCCAAAGATTTCCATAGGGTCATATTTAATGTTAATTCCCTTAGATCACCATAGCGCGCCCTCTATCCCATATCATCCCCTATAACTACTTACATGTTTCTAATAGTAATTTAAAGGATATGCAAAACATTCGTACTATTTATTTGTTAAAACCAAAATTAATTTGAAAAAAATATAATTTTTAAAATTGAACTAATAGAAAAGTTTCAACAGTTTTGATCATTATTATCTTTCTTAACAAGGCATTGATATGGTTTCTAGATGCAAATATCAACATTCATATCATGTTCATATAGGGTAGGAATTGGAGACATTATCTTCATAATTCATCTTACCAATTTATTGGTGCTATGATTCATTACATTCAATTATAATTGAATAATTTTTCATTTAATATATTGCATGTGCTTTTAGCAATGATTATATCAATTTCATGACAATTGTCGTGTATAAAAATATAAATTCTACATCTTATAAATAATTCTTCAAGATCGAATTTCACAACCTATTTTTTAAATTAGTGTAAAACTAATGAAAATAGAAAAAAAAAATCACATTACCATGTGCTTTAATTTCTGCAGCTTCGCTTGCAGATTGGCACATAAACTTCAAACTTCTTCATGTTTTCCATCACTGTTCACATAATATTTCCGAGTAACAGATTTATTTGTGGTTTAATTGTCAATATATTTGTCACTGTAAAATGTATTAAAATACCCACAAACAGTCTCTTTCTTAAAATTTGTTTAAGTAACCCATAATTTTCCTTCAACGCAACTCTTAAGCAGGAGGCAATTCCGGGGAATCGCCTGACCATGTTTTGCATATATGTGGGTCAAATGCTTATACGTCATATAAACATACCTTGACACCAGCCATCTCACCATAACAACTGCTGTATGAAAGGAATCGTGTTTTACCTAAAACAAAGCGTCCTCCAATATTGTTCCCTGTAGTACTTTTTCTAAACTTAATTACGTGTTGAATTTTCTCATCGAAGAATGTGAAGAATACCCTTTGAAATGGCTTTTCAAACCCTGTGTTATATTGTGTATTTTCAACCATATGCTACATGTGTGTACGGGAGCATTGATTGTAAGAAAATTAGCATCATTTACTAACATGCCGATATTGTATTGAAAACTAATGAATTTGCTACAAAGATATTAGTGATTTTAAGAAGACACATAAATTGTTCTCATTTAAAAACTGTTTACCTATTTTGTAATAATAAATTATTAAGATTCCATAAAACAAAACAAATGACTAAATTATGTATTTACAATTTGTTAATTGAGTAGATATGCCAGAGATATAGTTATATGTTTACAAGATTTATACCGTAAACGATATTATTCCTATTATCTTTTTACTGTTGTAATTAAAATCAACAGACAAACTCAGAATCTTATGTATATTTCTGAATATAATAAAGATTTGTTTTAAATTTAATTGTTCTAACTCTAAAATTCATGACCAGTGACCAATACTACTACTACTAATAATAATAATAATGCGACAACTAAAGTGATATGGGTAATACATCTGAATAGCAGAGACTGATTATACAATCTTCAAGCTGACAGCATAATATTTTTCTTCTTCATGCAGTAGATACTCTGAATTACAATTATTTGCTTGTATTTGAGGAATTCCTCTGCCTGGTTACAAAGACCTGTGTATCTTTTTCATTCCTATGAAGAAAGGTAAGAGGGATATTCAGCCCCTTTCCTACTTGACCATTGGATATTGATGTTAAGTAAAATCCAATGTTGAGCTGCTCTCTTCACGTAAAACGTTTTGATGAAAGAGTTTAGACTTTTATATAAATATTCAAGAAAAAATAGATGCTAAGCAAATTTTTGAAAATCAGGAATCCTTGTTAGTGGAAATACGTTATTTTCATGCAATAAAATAAATAAATAGTTGCATTGATTTACTTCAGACTGAGATTATTTGTATTTCCCATTGAAATAGTGACTTCTAAATATATTTACAAAAAGCTGTGATAACTCTACTTAGAAGAATCTTTTTTCTCACTACAAGAGTCAGTCTCGTCAACTAGAATATATTCTTCTCTAAGATTGTTAAAAAATCAAACTTAATATCAAGATGTTGCTTGGTTGGAAAATGCATATTTCATGATGTCAGTTACGCCGACATTTAGCAGCAGGTGCTCACATATATATAAAGATTCTAATTTATCCTATCAACGATCCACATTTTGTAAAGTTTCGGCCTTGTGAAATTTCCCATCATTAGATATGTAAAAATGTAAATAAAAAAAAAAAAAGTTAAATACTCAAACATTTCATAATGTATTATTCTTAAATGATCCCTGTTGCATTTCCAACGAATGTCCACTCCCCGATAATAGGTGTTTATGTGGTGCAAGGAAAAAGAATGTAAATGTTGCATTTATATTGAAAAGTTATTGTAGGATAATTATGTTCAATTAATAAATACACAATTTTTCAGCGTAACCTAATGGATAAGTACTCAGATGTAGCCTCCTTCACTTTTCTGGTTGAATACTACATAAGCAACTGGCGAAGACTGAATACATCTGAGTTGATACCAATACAGTATACTCAGAGGGCCGCCGCCATGAAAGACAGGGTCAAAAACATTGCTGTACGGGATCGATTTGAACCTGGATCTATAACGACGCATACCGTTGACCCCAGACGCGGATTCAAAAAGTATGCAGAAATCAAAGATAGGGTCATATTCTGCTGCAGTTCAAATACGTTTAATTTCATTACTTGGACTTTTTAACAAGGATTTAATTCTTTATATGCAATAGATATTTTTTTTAATTTTTATTCATAAATGAGTTTCTTACCTAATTTATTTATAAATAATATTGAACCAAGTGATTAATTAATAAAACAACCAACCACTAAATTATTTTATCATTGTTTTTTTTTTTAAAATTAGAACTTTATTGATTTATTCATTTGCTCTAGATATTTTAAAATCATTTAAGTAATCATACATGAGTTACTTACCTGATTTATTTATAAGTAATAATTTAATGAATTAATTAATTAATCAAATATTCAACAACTCAATTATCTTTCATTATTTTCTTCAAAATAATAACTTAATTCATTCATTTGTTCATTTTAAAGTGGTTGTCAATACTACACTAGAGGATATACTTTCTTCTACTAGTGGCCATAATTTGTTTCTTTGCTCTTTTGAACTAGTAATGCTGAATGTACATTCCTTCTTATACAGAAGTATTATATTTTGACATATAAACTTTTGGATTTATTATAAAACATATGAATTATACAAAGTTGCAAGAGATTAACATATCTCTCTTTCAAATATCAGATAACTGAGGATTTCGAATATTTCAATATCATATATTTTATAGTATAAATTGAAGATGACCTTTATTCAGTTACGAAGA
This sequence comes from Margaritifera margaritifera, assembly GCA_029931535.1. Taxonomy (NCBI): domain Eukaryota; kingdom Metazoa; phylum Mollusca; class Bivalvia; order Unionida; family Margaritiferidae; genus Margaritifera; species Margaritifera margaritifera. The sequence continues at coordinate 1,507,312 of JAQPZY010001220.1, forward strand.
TTTATTTATGTATGTACCTATTAGTGATACGCTACAGGTGGAAATAAAACAACAACTTTTAGTTGTGTATTTTGCATACCTGTACCTCCAAAAATTGAAAAAAACAGACATTAAACAAGAGTAATTGATCAATATTTCCTGTGATTCCTATAATGCGTTTTGCTTAAAAGTTAGTTGACCGAAAGTTTCTTTTATAAATTTGTTTCTCACATGATGAGGGACGGGAGGCAAAAGAGACAAAGTTAAAGAGAGACTGTAGTGTGCGCAGAGATAGAAAATGTACCATTCTCTAAATCTGTTTAGCGTCATTTTCTTTTTTCTTACAGTATCATTGTTCCAACTGATGTAGCCGTACTAAAGCATTACAGGACATGTAGGGATGATTGGAAGTCTAAATCTATCAACTGGACTGGCCAATTCCAAAAATTTACTGATGAGAGCTTGAAAAAGAAGGTAGAACAAATGAATGTTAAGAAGAATATCACTCTGCATGACGTCATTTTACATACAATTAAATATTTACATGTGAACTGATTTTAATGATAGTATTGACCCCTTGCTTTATAAGTTCTGCTACTTGTGCATATTTCATACTAAGATGTAAAGTGTTTTTTTTTTTTTGTTGTTTTTTTTTTTTTTTTTTGTTATCCAGTACTTCTTTAAGCAGTCATTATGTGTTTGGAACAAAACTATGCGTACAGCATTTTTAAAAATAGCAGAGGATACATTTTTTTTCTTTTATCGTCGTTCTGTATTAATATTGTCTTTATATTTGCTTCCACTTTTAAAAGAAGAAGAAACTTCTTTCGTCGTTATTTTACATATTTTATAGAGTAAAAGAACAAGAAGAATGATGAGGACGACGAGGACGATGAGGTTGAAGATTATTATGTTAAATGTTTCAACTCCAGCCCCCTCGAAATGAATTTTGTTCATCTTGTATGCATTTGTGAAACGAGTTCAATCATTTCCATGTGTTAGCCTTGGATTACAAACTGAACGTAATTAGAACATCAAAATATTGTCTACTCGTATCATAAATTTCTTACGAATTCGGCACTCTCTCTTCAAATATTCTTTATATAAAAACGAAACAATTGGCATCACTCAAATGGACCAAATAAAAAAAGAGAGGAGGCAAAATTGCGTTCGATTTGGTTGAGCGTAGCAGCAGCTACCTTTAAAAAAATCCAATTTTCAGCTCCAAGGGTCGCTCACTGTGCACCTGTTGAGGTGCACAGTGAGCGACCCTTGGAGCTCACAATTGGATTTTAGAGAGGGAAGAGGAATTCTTATAGCCCACGCCTGATCATACAAGAGACACGTGTTTAAGTTGAACATTGAAAAGTCAGGATATATTCATATTTGTTGTTGCTGTTGAACAAACATTACATCGGAATATACTGCCTGCTTCACGGTGTGATTCTGACTGAAACGAACTGGAAAAGTACACCGGAGCTTCCTGCCACAGGAAGTGACTCTCAAAGCATCGGAAAAAGAATATAGTTTATTAGTACACTGTTGATAGTGTATGAAGGTAGTGTCGCCTTGATGCTGCAGTGAAAAATGCTACTGTCAATAGTATAGTGGGGCCTTTTAGATGTCTGTGAGACTCCCATGTTAAACAGGGTAAAAAAATGGAGTCAAACGTGAATTTTAACATTACGCCGCCATCTTTGTTCATTTTTTTGGGTTTTTTTACAGGATGATTGTGACTGTTTGTAACAGTGTAGCATGTTAGATGTGTTTGACGGGAAATGTGAATATGCCTGCACTCTAACCTAATGCCGTATTTTGTTTGCTTGATAGATATGTGGAAGTAAAATTATATCGAAGGAGTGTATCGTAACATGGGCGTGTGTCTGCGAGAGAGAGAGAGAGAGAGAGAGAGAGAGAGAGAGAGAGAGAGAGAGAGAGAGAGAGAGAGGTATCTTAAGGAGGAACAGTTACAATAACGATTTAAATGTCAATCATTTTATAGGATGCTCCAGTGTAGCATGATAGCTGTGTTTGGTCGAGTCAGGTGAGTTTGTCTGCACTTTAACTGATATGCCGTATTTTGTTTTGCTTGATACATATATGGACATACCTGTACATTAAAGTGGTGATCCATAACAGGGGTATGTGTCTGAGAGAGAGAGAGAGAGAGAGAGAGAGAGAGAGAGAGAGAGAGAGAGAGAGCCTTACACAACAGCTTACATATAATACAAAAATCATTATTATTATTATTTTTATTATTATTATTATTATTATTATTAATTTTTCATGATGTGTGTGTGTGTTTGTGTGTGTGTGTGTGTGAGAGAGAGATATATCAGGTAACCTTTTCATGAGTTTCTGAAGATAGTGGTAATCCTAAGTTATAAATGTTCAATGGTATATTTTTCACTGGTCAGTTTCTGAAAACCAGTATTATATTTAAATATTATCAAATGAACACAGTATGATTTGGCGTGTGTGCCACAAAATTATGTTGCTAAAATTCAGTCAGCCTGCATTATCTGTGATCTTGGCTTCCGCAAGTCATGTGTAAAAAAAATTACAATGTTACATTTCCCAACCATGGACTGTAAATTTTGGCTTTACGCAAGGCCTGGAGTTAACAACAATCACGTCTATCAGTGTCGATAGCTGAATAGCAAATGCGGTAGATTCACTTGAAAAACTATTACATTTTTGTTAACCAATGACATCGCTTATAATGACTGACTTTTGTTTTCTTAAAAACTTGTATTTTGCTCTAGATTGAAAACAACGGAGGAGAAAATATTATGGCCGATACTCGAGCTAAAAACATAAATGAAATTTACCCTATGAAGAAACACACAGCGGTTCTATATTTTTGGTGTGTAAGTGTGTTTGAAAAACCAAAAATCCCTAAAGTAAAATCGCCTTCTAAGATGGGTGTATGAGAGAGAGAGAGAGAGAGAGTGTGTGTTATATTGCAAAATGTGTGTGAGAGAGAGAGATTATAAAATATGTGTGTGCGTGTGCAATCAAGCTCTGACATAGGTGTGTGTATGTGTGTGTGCGTGTGAAACACTGAGAGAGAGAGAGAAATAGGTACATTATAAAATGTGTGTCTGTTCGTGGGCAATCGGACTCTTGACATGGGTTGGTGGTGTGTGTGTGTGTGTGTGTGTGTGTGTGTGAAACACCGATAGAGTGAGAGGGACTTCATTATAATATGTGTGTGAGTGAATATCTTATTCATACTTTAAGAAAAGTAAAACCAAGAGATACAGACTTACATAGACTTACTTCTTTTTGGGTGACATTTCATGATGAAATTTCGAAAACACATCACATAAAAAATCACATCCATGAGAAATCCGATATATTTTTTTTCTTCGATTGCGTGGTTACTAAAATTCGCTACTTTACTGTCACTCCGTTGTGTTTTGCATAGGCATATTTTCATTCATCCATATCTGTCAGCATACCATTGACAAATACACAATTACAAGAAGATTTCAAATGCTCAAGATTTATTTACCAGGAGATTAATTACTATATCCAGTGATTTACAGGTTTTGCAGACGGTGTGTGTGTGTGTGTGTGTGTGTGTGTGTGTGTGTGTGTGTGAGAGAGAGAGAGAGAGAGAGAGAGAGAGAGAGAGAGAGAGAGAGAGAGAGCTGGAGTAATACCAAACATACAACATTACATATGACCGAGTTATAAATAGTGAGATATCTGTCTTAGAGAGTGACAAAGAGGAAATTAAAGAGTCTCTGGAAAATTGTCATACTCTAAATCTCAACTTCAACACTAGTTTACATAAGTAAACGATGAGAAGAATGAAGAGATTAAAAAGTTAGTTGATGGCTATAAAGCTGGTGTGATAGTTATACATTGATCGCAAGCGCTAATACTTTGTCAGAGTTACAAGGAAGACTCATTTCATAGAAATAACCAAGAAGATAGATGAAACTAAATAAGTGTGAGTGAAACCACAATTAGAGCTATTAAACCACATACGAATTATCTATTACAGAGGTAAGAGAAAAAATAAAATTAATATATGATCCACCTTTGCCATCTTTACAAAATAAACTCACTGCTGAAATAGAAAAAAGTTTATATAAGTATTTCTTACTTGCTCGATCTTGATAAAGAATCCGAAGATGAATAAAACTTCAAACTCAAACAATCAAAGGACCATAAACATATTATATTGAAGAAAACAATATTTTACATTTTTAAATGTCAAGAGTTCATGAACGTGCAGAATCAATTACATTCACATTTGATATAGGAGATAGTATCACAATGTATTACCATTAAAGAGTGATGGTAACAGAGACAGCTATGATAGGCGTTTCAATTGTTAACGCTTTAGAATTCACAGGAAGTAATTTTTATATTGCATATGATGAAAGAGCAAGGAGTGATACATTTATGAGGAATTAGGAAAGAAAACTAGTGACTTAAGTCAAACAGGTCAAACTCACTATGATCACTTCAGAAGGATTACCAAACATGTTTTTTTTACAGGGTTATAAGATAAAACAATCTGGTAAGTCCAGATATGAATCAGCTCTTCAAGGTCTATATCTATCTACGTACACCGTTAAATAGTTTATTTTATTGAAGATCCAATTTGAATCTCTACTTGTTTCATGATAAACTTTTGTGTGTAATATATCAAACTTCCTTTCAATAACGTCATTCATTTAATTTATGTTTATTATGTTAATACTTCCAGTTCTATGGTAAAATGTTCGAGCATTATAATTATATTGATCACGCATTCCTGGGCTGCACAATTGCAGATATAAACATTCCGAACCTTCCTGCTTATTATTTTCCTTAAAAATGGTACAACATCACCAATATATATATATATATATATATATATATATATATATATATATATATATATATATATATATATATAGAGAGAGAGAGAGAGAGAGAGAGAGAGAGAGAGAGAGATAGATAGATAGATAGAGATTACGCTATCCATAAAATCTGCATTCGTTTACTTTTGTTCTGAACGAATCTGTTATTCTTTCTTTCACAAGTTTTCTTTTGGGTTTTGTTTTTACGGACAATATAATTAAGTTTCCGTCGTGTAGGAAGCTTAATTAAAAGGGGTGATAATTTATGTTTTTTCCGATTTTGGAATTTTATGAGGTCATGTTGTCCGCAACCATTTTTTCGATCAATTTTTTTTCCTTCGATTTTTTTGTTCAGTAATACGGTTTTTTTCAGTACTAAGTTTGAAAGAATTTGTTTTCAAAATGTGTTTATGATATATTTCTAACATTGATATTTTCTGATGGCTTCCATCTGTTAAAGCCATTTCATTATTATCATTTATGACTTTTCTATTTAATTTTTAAAATCCTAAATACGCTCTTCTGCTTTGTATTAATAGATCACTCATCTCCATAAAATGTTCCTTAATTTCTCCACCATCTAAATCCCCTAATTTATACACAGTAGGATCTCATCAATTTACTTTATTAATTTAAAAACATCTTCTGTAAAATTTGGAAGATATATTTTACATTAAAAATTTATTTCTATCTTAGAAGTCTAACACTCTGTCCAGTTTTGAATATAGTTGTTACAAAAATATAATTTGTTAAGAATCCAAACAAATTATTCCAAACCTTTCATCTGTTTTCTATTTTATTTCTTCAACTGGTGTCATATCTATGGATGAATTATATGTATTGCCATACATCCATTAATTTGGTCTTGTAAAAACATCTATCGATTTTCTAGTTTCGTGTTTTACTAAATATTTCCACATTCTAGTTTTGAGTGTTCTATCCAACATCTCTACATTAGATGTTTTTTCTCTGAAAATGTAGAAAAACATTCAACATCTTCGTTTAAAAAAATTGTATATCTGTGTTATAGAAGTATCTTCCTTCATCAAATTGTAATTTATCTGGTTTTCTTTATAAAACATTGCTTAAATGCATATCGTTCTTCACCTTCTGTCTTTGTATTTAATTTAACAGACTATGCATCTTTCGAAAATACATCTATAACTGTTCACAAATACATTTATATCCATCATGTCCTTTTTATCTTCTTTCATAGCATCAAAATCTGCTTGCCATTGATGATAAATGTATTTAACAAACCTTCTAACTGGAAATTTCCATTATACCCATATATGTTGTGTGTATGTATCCTGATCTGTTCGCCAATTATTGCATTCAAAGCATTTCATCATTTTTTTATCCATTTTTATCTGACTGGATAAATTTTATAATTGTGTATGCAACTGGACTTGTTAGATCATAATACAGAAATCTTAAATAACTCTCGTGATTCATTTATTTAAAATTATTGTTGCATAAATAAAATCAGTACTGAGCAGAAAGAAAATCGAACATGATCTAGCAAACAAATTATTGCACTAAAATATTAAAATATTGTATGCACTTATTAGTATCTTTTTCGACTTCTTTGAGAAGGCAACCATGGTAATATGAAAGACAAATATTTTCTTATACACAGTTTTAAATGGTATAAACGTATGGTCTAAAATAGTCATTCCAAAACAGAAATGAGATAAAAGTATCAATTATTCAGTAAAAGAAGTAAAGAAAAACATAATTCCTTGTTTTAAAAATTTTGGAGAATTACCATTCAGTTGTTTTAAAATGAAAATCACATTTAAATTATCACACTGTACAATAATGAAGAAATTTGAAAAGCTATAAAGTATGAGAATGGTAATAATTTGAATTTGATTAAAACAAATATTTTAGGTCTTCTAGATATGTTTTTTTTTTATATTAAATCTAGACGACCTTCTTTTTTGGGGAGATGAGGGAGGGGGGGGGGCATACTAGAAATTATGTGTCCCGCTTTATCATACGTCAGGAAACCCAAGATTTAAACGGTTAGTTTGTTATTTTGTCACAAACGCCAGTTGAGGGTAGATTCATCATCATCATAAAATTTATCATCGTCATCATCTAAAGGACTTCAAATTAATATAAAACCCCATATTACTGGTAAGACCTCTAACAGATTCAATAAAAGATGGAGTAAAATAACCTGTTATGCATCCATGAAACTCACAACCCTACTTAAGGGAAATTTAAACCATCAATATCTTGTCAAATGAGCAACCATCGAAAAAATAAAAACAGAGATAGATTCTGTTTCCACACATGAACAATTAAAATCTTGCCACTCTAAATTAAATAAGGATCAGCAGCGACTCTCTGTAAAGCTAAACAATGTTAGGGAAAGAAAACTTAAAAGACTCAAGCTGCAACCACATCACTGTCCTGGAGAACCTTCAACTAACAAAACTTCCGCTAAAAAAAGAGTAAAATTCTCCGTCAAAGGAAGAAACGTAAAAAATCCACAACATACATTCCTTCAACTGTTACCTATTCAGTGGTTAAGCTCTCAAAAGCACAACTTACAAAGGCAAAAATAAACTGTTAGCAAAAGGTTTGAGTTTCTGTCCCCACCCAAAGACATACGATATTTGTCGCAAGCGACCTATGTTTGGAAAGAAAAGTAGATGGACCCCACCATAAAAAAAGTTAAAAATCTAGAGGCCTTCATCACCTCAGTTGAAAAATACACTTGAAAATACTTCAACCATGCTAGCAAATATTCAAACTTGAGCAAAGAAGAGAAAGAGGTCCTATACTCATTGAACAATAGAACAGACATCACAATCAAGCCTGCAGACAAGGATTCTGCTGTACTCGTTATGATGAGGGAAGACTATATAAACTAAGCAAATATACAATTGAGCGACGCCAGGTTTTACCAAAAACGTGACCAAAACCCAACACTGGAATATGCAAAAACTATTACAAATAATATTGATGAAGCGTACCAAACCAGACACATCGATCGCCAAACCAAAGACTACTTAAGCCAGGAAAACTCTATAGCTGGAAGATTTTATCTTCAGCTTAAAAACCCAAAACAATGAAACCCAGATAGACCTTTAATTTTCGATAATAGGTATCATACGGAAATGATATCATAATATCTGGATCATTTCATAAGACCCAATGTCCACAAATTACCATCCTATCTTAAGGACACTATATATTATCTCATAAAAAGCAAAGCAAGTGAACCATCACCGCCAGACACAATACTTTTCTCCTTAGACGTCACATCCCTGTTCGCTAATATACCGCACAGTGATGGGATTCAGACGTGTAAAGAAGCATGGGAAACAATAACTGTACAAGATCCGCCCACTCATTTCCTACTTAAACTTATAGAGCTAGTCTTAAAACTCAATAACTTTGTGTTCAGTGAAACAAACTACTTCCAAATCAATGGAACCGCAATAGGTACAAAGATGCTCCCTTGGTTTACTAATATTTTTTATGGGAAGACTGGAAGGTCAATTTTTAACATCGGTGAAACTTACGCCATACCAGTGGATACGCTACATTGATGATATTGAACTGAAGTGGAAACATGGAAGAGAAAATAAGTATGGCATCACATTAAACGCAAACCGTTTCCACCCTTCAAGAAAATTCACGGTAGAAGTCTCCAACTCAAACCACGTTTTCCTGGACGCAACAATCAGACTGGTAGAATACAAACTCCACACAGTCATCTACTAAAAACCAATTCATAAACACCAGTATCTTGTCCCATCCAGCTGTCATCCAAATCATTGCATTTAGAGCATCCCGTATAGCCAAGCACTGAGGATACGCAGAAAATTCTCCGTCGATTAAACATTCCAGAAAAGGTCTAAAGAGTTGTGTGAACATTTGATGAACCGAAGGCTTCGACAAGGACTTGATAGAAGAGGCAACACAAAGAGCTAAACAAACAAACAAACCGCAATGACCTATTAACATATAGAGAAACGGAGAGGTTGATCGGATACCATTTATCCTGACCTACAACCCAGAGGGACCCAAAGTGCGTAAAATCATCCAGAAACATTTGCCCATCGTGAAATCTTGTGATGTACTAAAGTTAATCATCCCGAACAAACCAGTCGTAGCCCATGGCAGACGGAAAAGCCTCAGAGGCATTCTAGTCAGAGAAAATCTAACGCCAATCACAAGACAAGACGATACTGGTACATCTGGTTCCTTTGGTGATAAAATGTGCAAAACCTCTGAACACATGATAGAGATCAACACATTTTATAGCACAGTGACGAGCAAAATATGAAACATACATGGTCCCAACAAAACACGCAAAACAGAGAATGGAATTTATCTCATCACGTGTAAGATTTGCAGCCTTCAGTATATCGGAGAAACTACAAAAGGATCAATCTTCACAGATTTGATTGGATGACAAAGAAGTTGGACAGAAGCCCAGTAGCAGAACACTTCTTTTCTCTGGCCATACGTTCAGTGACATTATACTAACTGCATTTGTCCAAACCGCAATTGGAGTTCCGAAACCAGGAATAAAAACAAAAACAAATCTTACTAGATACGTCACCTAAGAACACCGAAACCAAGCAGCTAAAATCAAGAAGACTCCATAGGGCACCCACATGCAAATAAAAAAAAAAAGATAATTATCTGTTTATTGCCCATATTTGTCAATAAAAATGGGTTCGTTTAGTCCAAAGGGCACCCTCATGCAAATAAAATAAAATAAAATAATTATCTGTTTATTAACCCATATTTGTCAATAAAAATAGGTTCATTTAGTTCATTATTCATTCACTTACCTATACTTACTACTTTTAGGTAGTTATTGTTGGTATTAGTATTAATTGTTACGGTTATTATTGTCAAGAGACAATGACTTATCCGGGATATTATCTATGGCTGCATCACTTTATATTTAGAAACAGATGGCGCATTTGCTCTTCCTTATGTAGGTCAAAACCAACCCGATTTGACGTCGGAATTCAAACAAGTAAGACGCGATATACACAATGTTTAAATGACACTTTTCTACTAGCGCCATAGTAATGTAAAGTTTAGTAAACTCAACGTTTTCGTTTGTGTTTATAGTTTGTCTAGTGATAGTCAAAAGCGCTTAGGCTAATTAAAAACTAGTTTTGCACTGCTTATCTGCTCATTGTCAGTTTGTTTCATATATCTTGATGAATCCCCGACACACGCTATCCGTTGCTAGATCCAGTGATATATATCTCGGCAGTCACTTTTGCTCAGTTGGTAGAGTGTCGGACTCGTAATCCAGGATACCCGACCAGACCAGCCCAGGTAGACTGCCTTGGTGTGTCCTTGGGAAAGGCACTTAGCTCTCATTTCCTCTGCATGATATAGCCATAGCCAATATTGAGCTAAAAGTGCTGTTAAAACCAGACAAAAAAAATCTTGAGCTCTGTCTCATGGTTTATGTGACTAACATGTTAATCATTTCAACAATTATTGAATACTTTATTTCCTGTGATTTCACCCTGTTCACAGCACGGTTGTCAGATAAGAGGCAGTGATTAATTTTAAATGTTGTCCTTGCTCCGATTTAAACCGTGCATTTGTTGCTGGCTTGAACTTAATATTGCCTTAAAACAACTAGAACTTGGTGTCCTTAAAAAATGAGTTAGAAAGATTATGGAACGGTTATGGAAATCAAGAATGTGGCATTCTCAAATTTCTTATTTTTGAGTTTTATATTATTTCTCAAATACCAAACTAGCAAATATCTATGTATGGTAAGAGACCGACCGTTTAACTGTCTGATGGGGGTAGGGGTGAGATCCCTAGGATTTAAAAAAAGAAAATTCCGGCCCCCAAATAATTATTTTCCTATCATGAGGTAAACGAACAAAATATTATTCTGGTTCAAAAGAAATTCACAGCATCCCCCCTCCCCATTGAAAATTAAATGGTTGATATAAAATAATAAATGTTTATAATTTTAAATTTTATCGCTTCAAAGAGGGTAACAGAATACTTCATTTTTTAAAGAAATCCTGAGACTCTGGGTAGACCACAAATCACCACATAGAGTTCGACTCTTTGGCATATAACCACCATTGTATTATTTCTTCTTTATCGTAGCAAACGACCTGTGTTTATTTGCGTAAGATAATCTTGGATTTGCCCTTGGACTTTACCACGAAGTTTTGACCCAAATATCGAAAATATCACCACCTGAAAGTATGACCAGGTTGAAAACCAATGATCAGCTACTTAAAATATTTAAATAGTGTTTTTTTTTAGAACTATCAATATTTGGAATGATGTTTTGTTAGATTTATTTGTTAAGAAATACCTCCACTATATAACTATCAGGTCTGGCTGCAAATGCATGACATTTTGAAGTATGGATCGATAACACTGACAATCCTTGACTGCACACAGCAAGGAAATTACCTAGTTATAGAACATGTCACGCGCTGACTCTGTTTACAGTTTAGTATCTTTATGTCATATTTTAATAACAAATTGTCTTACAATGTCACATATGACCTCGATAATTTATCTGTATAAACTTTAACTTAGCCTTGTGTTTAATATGTCAAAGAGACTGTATCAAAGGCCCAATTTAAAATAACTGCTTTGAGACAATTTATTGTTTTACTCCTCTCTCGATGTAAACTCTGACACCGCATTCATAATATTGGAGTAATACATGTACTAGCATAAGAAAACAAAGGAATACAATCAACATAACACCGCTGCTCGGACCAGGGAGTACCCGTGACAAAAATATCGGGTGTTTCCAGGTACATGCCGCGCCGAGATTTGACACGCATATGATATAATAAGTCCCTGCAAAGACCACGAACTATGGAAATAGAGTCTAGTTTTAATGATTTATTTTTCTATCGACTGGGGATGCTGACTGTGCGTGATTTGTATTTTAATTAACTCGAGTTTCGCGTGATATAAGAGGGTATATAATTTGAACACAACGTGACCAACTCGAACCAGGATGTAACTTGAGGATGTACAGTGGTTTTATCTGGGTTCCATTTTTGGGATACAGTGACATACCAAGCCGTCGCAATAAATTACTATAACTTTGGTCACCCGGCCCGCTTCGGCATTCCTGGCTATACTATGGAAAGCCAAACCAGGGCCGAGAAAGGAGAACGAGGCGCCCAAAATCAATCATGGGGTGCTTGAATGCGCATTGAGTCTTAGCAAACAAAAGTCCAATCGAAAAATGAAAGAAAGTACGTCAATTCACATTCTCAAGGTAAACAAAATAAAAATTTATATCAGCCAGAAAGAATGTTGCAGCATCAATTGTGTTGTTTATTTGCCTAGCGTCATCTTTGACGTCACGCACATTATGATGCCATAATCCCAATGACATCAATACTTACTCGAATTATGAAATCAAAATATATCTGCTTGATGTAAACAATTCGCCATAGGGCGCAATCTTTACCGAGACTGGTATATGCAATATCTCTGCACAAGCAATAGTACTACAAAACTATAAAAGCACGAGAGAGAGAGAGAGAGAGAGAGAGAGACAGACAGACAGACAATGACAGATATTTCTTATATATACGAAGGAACTACTTACATTCTACATTTGGCGAAGGATCAAGTGCTTTAAACAACTTTCCAAATATATGTTTTAATTTTTTCATGAAGTTTTTACATAACATAAAGTGTAGGATTTAAATGTGTTGTTATCCCAGACGGGCACTCCGCCAGTGTTGCCCAACAACAAATCTTGTTCCTTTGGTTCACCCGCTAATGGATGCGAACTTGATGCCTTTGCAACCATTTATCTAAGAACACAAGCTATGACCGGACTTATAAGCGAGTACATATGGTACTTAAACGACACATTTGGGTAATAATGGTATAGCACTACGATGCAGTTAACATTATATTATCACTGCTATTCATATAGATAACGGATGAATATGCTGGTGCCTCTAAAGGGTCTGCGTATGTAACTTGTCGTAGAAGATGGGTAAGCTGTGTAATTTTCGTTGCAAACGTTTTCGTTCTACATTATATGCATATATTTTTGATAAATTGTACCATATTTCATAAATTCCTTATTGAATACAAGTAATTTTCTACACGCCAGAGCGTAAATGAGCTGAAATTAGTGACCTCTCATCTCTATGAAGAGTGGAGGGGATGCCTTCATTTTCACGATTAAAAAAGAAAGCAAAAATCTGCAGTAGAAATATAGAGAGAGGGAAGGCCAAAATTTAAGCAACGCACTAACATTAAGTACCTGACTAACACTTGTTGAAATGGCTGAATTGTCTACAACACGGTCCCTTGGAACACAAATAATAATGCAGATATGCAAATGTTATAGATCTTAACAAGATTTGAATAAGAGTTTTTATATAAAGATGATAAATACGTGTTTTTTAATTCATTAAAACATTACATAATATTTAGCTAATGTCATCTTATATCAACAAACACACTATCAAATATTGTAAATATATCAATTTATTATTCACACATATTTATTTTACTTTGCGTTTTTGGATCATTAAAAAAAAGAAACGCGTACCTCAGACTACGGAAGCAAATCTTCAACTTCCGAAATTGTCAGCAACATTCAACCATATTCCACATATCTTGCTATTAAAAGTCACGTTGAAGTCAAATATGTCGAAACGAGAAAAATAATGTTATATCCAATTTTGGTTTTGTATTTATTTTTTTAGGATTAGAAGATAACTGCTGACCTTCTTGTTTGAAATGATGTCTTCATAACTCCGAGACAGCATTCACCGCGTATTTCTTCAGAAAGAATTACATGCACACTGTAGGTCTCGAAGACCAAAACAATGGCGATGCTGTATATGTATGATAATATTATTTACTTGTATTTAAAAAAATTCTGTTCGTGTTATCGAACATTCTCCTGTACGATTCATGTGATAGCACTTTCCGCTCTGTTTGGTGCATATTTGTAATTCTCTCTAATAACCTCTATATACTTTGATTTCTGTCGTTGGAATCCGGAGTGACTGTATACTGAGATGAGAATTAATTACTGGGTCGACATGAGGGTATGTCTGCTACACATGAATGCGTATACCACCGTCTTTGTAGCATCATTTTTGGTGATGTGTGCGTGGTCGAGATGGTATAGGGGTTGGTGCTTACAGGCAAGGCGATGGGTGCCGTAGCCCGCGGACCCGGGTTCGAATGTCTGTAGAGTACGAACCAAAATTTTCTATCCTGTATGATAATATTATTTATTCGTATTTTTAAATTCTTTTGATATTATGAAGCATTCTCCTGTAGGATCAAGGGATAGCACTTACCGCTCTGTTTGTGTATATTTGTAATTCCGTCTGTCTGTCTGTCTGTGTGTGTGTATCTAAGTAGTATAGAATACCACTTTAGGGTTTAGGTGAATCCTATGTTAAAAAGGGTAGGGTATATCGGAAATTAACATTAGTCTGCCATTCTATTATGGTTCTTTTTTGTGGCATTATAGTAACAAGATCAAAATTAACATTAGGCTACCATTTTTGACGGTTTATAAGAACAAGTGGAAATCCTGTGTATGAAATGTTCATAGGTTTATCCTTTATAACTCCTGTACGAAGTTGAAGGGGGGTGGGGTGGTTGGAATTGTAGATTTTTGGGATTCTTGCGACAAGGGGAAATCCTATGTTAGCAATTTCCATAGATTTATAAATCATGTATGAAGTTCAAGAGGGGGGGGGGGTAGAATTTTGGCTATCCTAAATTTACGATTCTAACTAAAAAAAAAATTTTGACCTATACTGACAGCCACTTGAATTTCAAACATATTTAGTGTTAAGTCAGGCAAATTTGGTCTGTCTAGTGGAAACGGTAACATTGTAACATATTGGGTCTGTTTGGCAGGTAATGTAATATGTCGTGTCTCTGTGGCCTCTAAAGGAAATGTAAGATTCTCACTAAAAATATTGCTACGCATGTTACAAACAATATGTTTGCAAAAACATTCACTTTCAATTTGGCTGGGTTTTTTTTTTTGTTTTTTGTTTTCTTTTCAGTTTGCATTTTTGGATTACAAATTTCCAACTTTACTGTCAATCAATTGTTTTTGCCACAAATAATCTAATTTGAGGCAAATTTTCATCCATCAGTTGGTGACAAATTTTGCCAACTCTAGCACTGACCGATTTGTTTTATCCAAGGCCAGTGTAATCGTTACAAAAATTTGTTTATCATACTGTGAATGAAACTATACCCTAGTAGCTGTTCAGAGTTGAGTTAAACTTTTTGTGACATTGTTAAGCCATAATTTGGTCTCCTGAGCACAACATTTCTGGTAAAGTTGCGATATTTTATTCAGTCAGTCAAGGAGTGTACTTTATTTTGACCACTCTAAAATCATTATGACCTGCACAAACATAAAACAAGATTGACAATGATTGAGTAGAATATTTGTTTCTTTGACAACCGTTAGGGAAAGAGAGAGAGAGAGAGAGAGAGAGAGAGAGAGAGAGAGAGAGAGAGAGAGAGAGAGATTGCTGTGTGTGCTTGAATATCATAGCCACACTTAAATAAGAAAACCCACAACAACAAATCAAAGCATAGAGTCACTTGCGTTTTATAAAAAATATGCTCATGAATAGGAATCGCACAGACTTACGTAGCTTTACTTCTTTTTGGGTGACATTTCCTGATGAAATTTCGAAAACACCTCACATAAAAAATCACATCCATGAGAAATCCGATATATTTTTTTTTCTTCGATTGCGTGGTTACTAAAATTCGCTACTTTACTGTCACTCCGTTGTGTTTTGCATAGGCATATTTTCATTCATCCATATCTGTCAGCATACCATTGACAAATACACGATTACAAGAAGATTTCAAATGCTCAAGATTTATTTACCAGGAGATTAATTACTATATCCAGTGATTTACAAGTTTTGCAGACGGTGTGTGTGTGTGTGAGAGAGAGAGAGAGAGCTGGAGTAATGCCAAACATACAACATTGCATATGACCGAGTTATAAATAGTGAGATATCTGTCTTAGAGAGTGACAAAGAGGAAATTAAAGAGTCTCTGGAAAATTGTCATACTCTAAAT
The DNA here is from genome assembly GCA_029931535.1 of Margaritifera margaritifera. Taxonomy (NCBI): domain Eukaryota; kingdom Metazoa; phylum Mollusca; class Bivalvia; order Unionida; family Margaritiferidae; genus Margaritifera; species Margaritifera margaritifera. Next base: position 1,523,250 of record JAQPZY010001220.1, read on the forward strand.
CTCAACTTCAACACTAGTATACATAATTAAACGCTGAGAAGAAACAGAAGAATGAAGAGATTAAAAAGTTAGTTGATGGCTATAAAGCTGGTGTGATAGTTAGAATATACATTGATCGCTAGCGCTAAAACTTTGTCAGAGTTACAAGGAAGACTCATTTCATAGAAATAACCAAGAAGATAGATGAAACTAAATAAGTGTGAGTGAAACCACGATTAGAGTTATTGAACCACATACGAATTATATATTACTGAGTTAAGAGAAAAAATAAAATTAATATATGATCCACCTTTGCCATCTTTACAAAATAAACTCACTGCTGAAGTAGAAAAAAAACGTCAAGAAATACATTGATCGAAATTTTTTTAATAATGTTTGTGTAGTACAAGGAAGAATTGGCGAATTAGATACAAAACAGGTGAAACTATTGAGAAAATAATTTATTGATATTGAAAAAAAGTTAAGAACAAAAACATAAACAAATAGTAATCAATTAAATTGAAAGAAATTAGCATTAAGTGAAGGAGCTGATAGAGATAAATCAGAAATAGAAAGGATCATAAAGACATTCAAAACGTTTTCAAACACAGAAACTGGAATACAGTAAAGAGTATTGCAATAAATAGAAAAGTTGGAGAACAAGTTATTGAAATTAAACAAATGTTTAAAAGAGCAAACTAGTAATTTATTAAATTAATAAATAGTACGCAATGTTATGTTATTCAAAATAACAAAATTCGGTTTATATAAAAAATTTAAACTTGAATATTAGTTTACAAACTGATATTAATTTGCATGTTAGAGTAATTCATATAAGTATTTCTTACTTGTTCGATCTCGATAAAGAATCCGAAGATGAATACAATTTCAATCTCAAACAATAAAAGCACCATCAACATATTAATTTGAAGAAAACAATATTTTACATTTTTAAATGTCAAGAGTTGATGAACGTGCAGAATCAATTACATTCACATTTGATATAGGAGATAGTATCACAATGTATTACCATTAAATAGTTATGGTAACAGAGACAGCTATGATAGGCGTTTCAATTGTTAACACCTTAGAATTCACAGGAAGTCATTTTCATTTGATCCAACTAGTGCATATGATGAAAGAGCAAAGAGTGATACATTTGTGAGGAATTAGGAAAGAAAACTAGTGACTTAATGCAAACAGGTCAAACTCACTATGATCACTTCAGAAGGATTACCAAACATGTTTTATTTACAGGGTTATAAGATAAAACAATCTGGTAAGTCTAGATATGAATCAGCTCTTCAAGGTCTATATCTATCTACGTACAGCATTAAATAGTTTATTTTATTGAAGATCCAATTTGAATCTCTACTTGTTTCATGATAAACTTTTGTGTGTAATATATCAAACTTCCTTTCAATAACGTCATTCATTTAATTTATGTTTATTATGTTAATACTTCCAGTTCTATGGTAAAATGTTCGAGCATTATAATTATATCGATCACGCATTCCTGGGCTGCACAATTGCAGAAACATTCCGAAGCTTTATGCTTATTAATTTCCTTAAAAATGGTACAACATCACCAATATATATATATATATATATATATATATATATATATATATATATATATATATATATAGAGAGAGAGAGAGAGAGAGAGAGAGAGAGAGAGAGATACATAGAGATTACGCTATCCATAAAATCTGCATTCGTTTACTTTTGTTCTGAACTAATCTGCTATTCTTTGGGTTTTGTTTTTACGGACAATTGAATTAGGTTTCCGTCGTGTAGGAAGCTTAATTAAAAGGGGTGATAATTTACCTTTTTTTCCGATTTTAGAATTTTATGATGTCATGTTGTTCGCAACCATTTTCTCGATCAATTTATTTTCCTTCGATTTTTTGTTCAGTAATACGGTTTTTTTTCAGTACTAAGTTTGAAAGAATTTGTTTTCAAAATGTGTTTATGATATATTTCTAATATTGATATTTTCTGATGGCTTCCATCTGTTAAAGCCATTCCATTATTATCATTTATGACTTTTCTATTTAATTTTTAAAATCCTAAATATGCTCTTCTGCTTTGTATTAATAGATCATTCATCTCCATAAAATGTTCCTTAATTTCTCCACCATCTAAATCCCCTAATTTATACACAGTAGGATCTCATCAATTTACTTTATTAATTTAAAAACATCTTCTGTAAAATTTGGAAGATATATTTTACATTAAAAATTTATTTCTATCTTAGAAGTCTAACACTCTGTCCAGTTTTGAATATAGTTGTTACAAAATATAATTTGTTAAGAATCCAAACAAATTATTCCAAACCTTTCATCTGTTTTCTATTTTATTTCTTCAACTGGTGTCATATCTATGGATGAATTATATGTATTGCCATACATCCATTAATTTGGTCTTGTAAAACATCTATTGATTTTCTAGTTTCGTGTTTTACTAAATATTTCCACATTCTAGTTTTGAGTGTTCTATCAAACATCTCTACTTTATGTTTTTTTTCTCTGAAAATGTAGAAAAACATTCAACATCTTCGTTTTAATATTTTTTTATATCTGTGTTATAGAAGTATCTTCCTTCATCAAATTGTAATTTATCTGGTTTTCTTTATAAAACATTGCTTAAATGCATATCGTTCTTCACCTTCTGTCTTTGTATTTAATTTAACAGACTATGCATCTTTCGAAAATACATCTATAACTGTTAATAAATACATTTATATCCATCATGTCCTTTTTATCTTCTTTCAAAGCATTAAAATCTGCTTGCCATTGATGATAAATGTATTTAACAAACCTTCTAACTGGAAATTTCCATTATACCCATATATGTTGTGCGTATGTATCCTGATCTGTTCGCCAATTATTGCATTCAAAGCATTTCATCATTTTTTATCCATTTTTATCTGACTGGATACATTTTATATTTATGTATGCAACTGGACTTGTTAGATCATAATAAAGAAATCTTAAATAACTCTCGTGATTCATTTATTTAAAATTATTGTTGCATAAATAAAATCAGTACTGAACAGAAAAAAAAATCGAACATGATCTAAGCAAACAAATTATTGCACTAAAATATTAAAATATTGTATGCACTTATTAGTATCTTTTTCGACTTCTTTGAGAAGGCAACCATGGTAATATGAAAGACAAATATTTTCTTATACACAGTTTTAAATGGTATAAACGTATGGTCTAAAATAGTCATTCCAAAACAGAAATGAGATAAAGTATCAATTATTCAGGAAAAGAAATAAAGAAAAACATAATTCCTTGTTTTAAAAATTCTGGAGAATTACCATTCAGTTGTTTTAAAATGAAAATCACATTTAAATTATCACACTGTACAATAATGAAGAAATTTGAAAAGCTATAAAGTATGAGAATGGTAATAATTTTAATTTGATGCAAATTAATATTTGAGGTCTTCTAGATATACTTTTTGTTTATTAAATCTAGACGACTGTCTTTTTTTTGGGGGGGGGGGGGCGGGGGCATACTAGAAATTATGTGTCCCGCTTTATCATACGTCAGGAAACCCAAGATTTAAACGGTTAGTTTGTTAGTTAGTCACAAGGGCCAGTTGAGGGTAGATTCATCATCATTATAATGGTTATCATCATCATCATCTAAAGGACTTCAAATTAATATAAAACCCCATATTACTGGTAAGACCTCTAACAGATTCAATAAAAGATGGAGTAAAATAACCTGTTATGCATCCATGAAACTCACAACCCTACTTAAGGGAAATTTAAACTATCAATATCTTGTCAAATGAGCAACCATCGAAAAATTAAACAGAGATAGCTTCTGTTTCCACACATGAACAATTAAAATCTTGCCACTCTAAATTAAATAAGGATCAACAGCGACTCACTGTAAAGCTAAACAATGTTAGGGAAGAAAACTTAAAAGACTCAAGCTGCAACCACATCACTGTCCTGGAGAACCTTCAACTAACAAAACTTCCGCTAAAAAAAGAGTAAAATTCTCCGTCAAAGGAAGAAACGTAAAAAATCCACAACATACATTCCTTCAACTGTTACCTATTCAGTGGTTAAGCTCTCAAAAGCACAACTTACAAAGGCAAAAATAATCTGTTATCAAAAGGTTTGAGTTTCTGTCCCCACCCAAAGACATACGACAGAGGTAAGCTCCAATAAGACACTGAAGACTTTGGCCGCAGAGTGAGACTCGAGGCTTATTTTGCCCTGCAGCCCAAACAAGTCAGATGGAGATATTTGCCGCAACTGACCTATGTTTGGAAAGAAAAGTAGATGGACCCCACCATAGAAAAGTTGAAAATCTAGAGGCCTTCATCACCTCATTTGAAAAATACACTTGAAAATACTTCAACCATGCTAGCACATATTCAAACTTGAGCAAAGAAGAGAAAGAGGTCCTATACTCATTGAACAATAGAACAGACATCACAATCAAGCCTGCCGACAAGGACTCTGCTGTATTCGTTATGATGAGGGAAGACTATATAAATTAAGCAAATATACAATTGAGCGACGCCAGGTTTTACCAAAAACGTGACCAAAACCCAACACTGGAATATGCAAAAACTATTACAAATAATGTTGATGAAGCGTACCAAACCAGACACATCGACCGCCAAACCAAAGACTACTTAAGCCAGGAAAACTCTATAGCGGGAAGATTTTACCTTTCAGCTTGAAAACCCAAAACAATGAAACCCGGGTAGACCTTTAATTTTCGATAATAGGCATCCCGCGGAAATGATATCAGAATATCTGGATCATTTCATAAGACCCAATGTCCACAAATTACCACCCTATTTTAAGGACACCATATATTATCTCATAAAAAGCAAAGCAAGTGAACCATCACCGCCAGACACAATATTTGTCTCCTTAGACGTCACATCCCTGTTCGCTAATATACCGCATAGTGATGGGATTCAGACGTGTAAAGAAGTATGGGAAACAAGAACTGTACAAGATCCGCCCACTCATTTCCTACTTAAACTTGTAGACCTAGTCTTGAAACTCAATAACTTTGTATTCAGTGAAGTAAACTACTTCCAAATCAATGGAACCGCAATAGGTACAAAGATGCTCCCCTGGTTTACTAATATTTTTTTATCGGAAGACTGGAAGGTCAACTTTTAACATCGGTGAAACTTACGCCACATACCAGTGGATATGCTACATTTGATGATATTGAACTGAAATGGAAACATGGAAGAGAAAATCTGTATGGCATCACATTAAACGCAAACCGTTTCCACCCTTCAAGAAAATTCACGGTAGAAGTCTCCAACTCAAACCACGTTTTCCTGGACGCAACAATCAGACTGGTAGAAAACAAACTCCACACAGACATCTACTAAAAACCAGCTGATAAACACCAGTATCTTCTCCCATCCAGCTGTCATCCAAATCATTGCATTTAGAGCATCCCGTATAGCCAAGCACTGAGGATACGCAGAAAATTCTCCGTCGATTAAACATTCCAGAAAAGGTCTAAAGAGTTGTGTGAACATTTGATGAACCGAAGGCTTCGACAAGGACTTGATAGAAGAGGCAACACAAAGAGCTAAACAAATAAACAAACCGCAATGACCTATTAACATATAGAGAAACGGAGAGGTTGATCGGATACCATTTATCCTGACCTACAACCCAGAGGGACCCAAAGTGCGTAAAATCATCCAGAAACATTTGCCCATCGTGAAATCTTGTGATGTACTAAAGTTAATCATCCCGAACAAACCAGTCGTAGCCCATGGCAGACGGAAAAGCCTCAGAGGCATTCTAGTCAGAGAAAATCTAACGCCAATCACAAGACAAGACGATACTGGTACATCTGGTTCCTTTGGTGATAAAATATGCAAAACCTCTGAACACATGATAGAGACTAACACATTTTATAGCACAGTGACGAGCAAAATATGAAACATCACGTGTAAGATCTGCAGCCTTCAGTATGTCGGAGAAACTACAAAAGGATCAATCTTCACAGATTTGATTGGATGACAAAGAAGTTGGACAGAAGCCCAGTAGCAGAACACTTCTTTTCCCTGGCCATACGTTCAGTGACATTATGCTAACTGCATTTGTCCAAACCGCAATTGGAGTTCCGAAACCAGGAATAAAAACAAAAACAAATCTTACTAGATACGTCACCTAAGAACATCGAAACCAAGCAGCTAAAATCAAGAAGACTCCAAAGGGCACCCACATGCAAATAAAATAAAATAAAATAATTATCTGTTTATTTGCCAATATTTGTCAATAAAAATGGGTTCATTTAGTTCATTATTCATTCACTTACCTATACTTACTACTTTTAGGTAGTTATTGTTGGTATTGGTATCAATTGTTACGGTTATTATTAATAAGAGACAATGACTTATCCGGGATATAATCTATGGCTGCATCACTTTATATTTAGAAACAGATGGCGCATTTGCTCTTCCTTATGTAGGTCAAAAGCAACCCAAATTGACGTCGTAATTCAAACCAGTAAGACGTGATATACACAATTTTTAAATGACACTTTTCTACTAGCGCCATAGTAATGTAAAGTTTTGTAAACTCAACGTTTTCGTTTGTGTTTATAGTTTGTCTAGTGATAGTCAAAAGCACTTAGGCTAATTAAAAACTTGTTTTGCACTGCTTATCTGCTCATTGTCAGTTTGTTGCATATATTTTGATGAATCCCCGACACACGCTATCCGTTGCTGGATCCAGTTATATATATATATATATGCACACACACACACACACACACACAAACACACTTCTTGACCTAGGCAGTCACGGTTGCTCAGTTGGTAGAGTGTCGGACTCGTAATCCAGGACAACGAGTTCGATACCCGATCAGACAAGTCCAGGTAGACTGCCTTAGTGTGTCCTTGGGAAAGGCACTTAGCTCTCATTTCCTCTGCATGATATAGCCATAGCCAATATTGAGCTAAAAGTGCTGTTAAAACCAGGCCAACAAAAAAAAAAAAAAAAAAAAAAAAAAAAAACCTCTTGAGCTCTGTCTCATGGTTTATGTGACTAACATGTTAATCATTTCAACAATTATTGAATACTTTATTTCCTGTGATTTCACCCTGTTCACAGCACGGTTGTCAGATAAGAGGCAGTGATTAATTTTAAATGTTGTCCTTGCTCCGATTTAAACCGTGCATTTGTTGCTGGCTTGAACTTAATATTGCCTTAAAACAACTAGAACTTGGTGTCCTTATAAAACGAGTTAGAAAGATTATGGAACGGTTATGGAAATCAAGAATGTGGCATTCTCAGATTTCTTATTTTTGAGTTTTATATTATTCCTCAAATACCAAACTAGCAAATATCTATGTATGGTAAGAGACCGACCATTTAACTGTTTTTGATGGGGGTAGGGGTGGGATGCCTAGGATTTAAAAAAAGAAAATTCCGGCCCCCAAATAATTATTTTCCTATCATGAGGTAAACGAACAAAAGAATATTCTGGTTCAAAAGAAATTCACAGCATCCCCACCCCCCCCCTCCTCAGCGAAAATTAAATGGTTGATATTAAGTAATAAATGTTTATAATTTTTAACTTTATCGCTTCAAAGAGGGTAACAGAATACTTCATTTTTTAAAGAAATCCTGAGAATCTGGATAGACCACAAATCACCACATAGAGTTCGACTCTTTGGCAAATAGCCACCATTGTATTATTTCTTCTTTATCGTAGCAACCGACCTGTATTCAATTGCGTGAGATAATCTTGGATTTGCCCTTGGACTTTACCAGTAAGATTTGACCCAAATATCGAAAATATCTCCACCTGAAAGTATGACCAGGTTGAAAATCATGGTTCAGCTACTTAAAATATTTAAATAGTGTATGCAGCATACTTTGTCATGCAGTGTGCAGCTATCTTCTGCAAATAAGGTACTTAAACTTGCAACTTATGCAGCTGAGGAACACTTTAATGATGGATATACTGTAAGAATTTGTATTCTAGTATTCTATTTTATATCATAGACGAACAATGTTATGATATTCACACTATAGGTATCTTGACATTATTGTATGCACGAAGTAATTGATGTTGGTTCTACGGCGCCCCGGATTCACAGTTTGCTTATTTTTTTTTTTATTAATATTTTATTTATTTATTTATTTTTTTTTTTTAAAATTTTTTTTAAAACTCGTGTTTGTTTGTTTTGTATTCATTTCTTTATTTTGGTACTTATTTATTGATTGTATACAGATGATTTATTGTTATATCATGCAATCTTCTACGGAAGGAAATAAAGATGATGATAAAGATGATGATGAACTGCAACATTACACATTTTCAACATAAATAAACATAATTACCTCGCTTTAAAATAAATCCCACAACAGATCATTTATTTTATAATATGTTTGTAGTATTCATTTTAATTTAATTATTGATTATTATATTTAAGATGATCCATCAAGATTATATTTCATGATCAGCACTGAAGGAAACAAATATACTGACAAGTTCATCAAATACAGTACAATATACTCACGTTATTCATATAACACTATTATTTTATTAAATGGAGGTTCACAAGTTAGACAGTCCTTTAATATTTCTGTATTAACATCCAAAATGTCCAGTTGCATACACAAATATCAAACAGTTATGCAGTCAGATAAAACAGTATTTAAAAAAAAAAAGATAAAATAATCTGATTGTAAAAGTGGCAAACAGATCAGGAGACATGCATAAGTAGTTACCATAATGATGATTCTGCCAAAAAAAATTTTTATTAAAAAAATAACTTTTGTAAAATATTTTATAGCAATTTATTTTTTTTTATTTTTTAGCTTTCAAAATATTAGATTTTATAATTTTTAAAAATAAAATGCAGAAGTTGTTTAGGGTGATAGTTTTCAAAATGTTGTTTCGAAATATTATTTCAAACTGTAATTTGAACGTATTATTTTATACATTATTTCAAAATATCTTTTTATATGCTATTTCAAAATATAATTTTAAACGGTTTTTATATGTTATTTAAAAAATTTTATTTTCAAAATGTTATTTTGCTATTTCAAAATATTATTTCAAGATGTTATTTTATATCTTATTTCAAAACATTATTTCAAATTGTGATTTCAAAATAATATTTCAAAATTTTATTTTGTTATTTCATAATATTATTTCAAAATGTTATTTCAAAATATTATTTCAAGATGTTATTTTATATCTTATTTCAAAACATTATTTCAAATTGTGATTTCAAAATAATATTTCAAAATTTTATTTTGTTATTTCATAATATTATTTCAAAATGTTATTTCAAAATATTATTTCAAGATGTTGTTTTATAATATATTTCAAAATATTATTTTAAAATGTTATTTTATGTGATTTCAAAGTATTAATTTCAAATACTACGTTATATATCACTTCAAATATATTATTTCAAAATAATATTTGAAAATGTTACTTTATATGTTATTCAAAATATTACTTCAAAATGTAATTTTATGTTATTTCAAAATGTTATTTCAAAATATTATTTAAAACTATTTATATATATTATTTGACAATACTATTTTATATGTTATTTCAAAATATTTTTTTATATGTTATTATTTTATTTTTGCTATTCATTTGATGACTTCGGGGTTAACAAATGATAAAAATGTTCAATTTGGGGGTAAAATCACGATAATGTTAGTAGTTATGTATAATCATATGGATTGTAAAAATTATTACAAATGTAATGTAAATTATAAATTAAAATTTTATTATTCATAACATTTTTATAAACTCAAGTCTTTGCAGGTAAAATCATGATAATTTTCAGGTAAACAATAAAAACTGATTAGGTTTACAGTTTATAACCATAGCTTTATCAAATACATTCGAAATGGTTAATATACATACATACATATATATATATATATATATATATATATATATATATATATATATATAGTATATATAGAGTGAACAAAAATTTCAAATTGAACTGATGAGATTAGAAAAGAAAATTAAGTAAAGGTTTAATATAATTCATATTTTTAATGCAAGGAAAATTAATTTTTTTTAACCGTAATACTATCCCTAGTAAAATAACTTTTTTTGTATAAAATTGGAACTTGGAAACAAAAATATAAAAATAATAAATCCAATAATCTTTGAGTTATAAAATGTTAAAGAGTTTTTAAATAATAAAATAAAAATAATACCTGATAAAATTATAAATTAAAGAAGCTTGTAGAACCTAATATTTCTATGAATAACATAATAATAATAATAATAATAATAATAATAAGAAGAAGAAGAAGAAGAAGAATTAGTCACCTATCCAACCCTTAAATTTTTAATTTAGGATGTAATTAAAATCTTGTTTTAAAATTATTGTTTGAAATTCTGAATGTTTTTAAAAAGAATTCTTTACATTAGTCATATACTAACTGAGGTTTAATTTTATATAAAAAAAAATCTGATAAGAGAATCACATAGTTTAATACATATACATTCCACGGCATATATAAACAGCATATAAAAAACAAATCATGGGCAGAACATCATTAAAATATGTATCTTGCTCCAGCATATTAGTTTTAAATATAGTTTAGCAGGGGAAAGTTTTATTTCAGTTAATTTTGAGGAAATTATTCTCTTTGGATGCTGAAATATAACTAAAATACCAAGAAAAATTTGGCATCGCAAAAATGTTAGAATTTTTAAAATGAGAAATAAAAAAATTAAAACAATACGAAAGAAATTTAAAAACATAAAAAAATTAAAAGGACTATGTTTATATGACGATACAACTTTCTAAAATACCATCAAATATCAAACAGTCAAAATATTGGACTTTTGAATCTTAAGAGAAACAAATTTACAATAATGCCTAAATCTATTTATTATTTTTATTGTTTTATTCACCAGAAATAATAATAAAAAATAATCCATTTATATATATATATATATATATATATATATATATATATATATATATATATATATATATATATATATATATATATATATATATATATATATATATATATATATATATATGGAAAATGTACATGTGAAACGAATTCACACTAATATCGAAAAAAGTATTACAAATAATCCAGGCATAAATAATGATGATTTATTATTAAAAATAGACAGAGAATTTAAAGAAGATAACACAAAAGAGCATGATTTTTGTGAGAAAACAATTATATTACCCTCGGATGCTGCATATGTCTGCTTGAAATGTGCCAGTCAATATGGGTATAAAATATCATATGAACGTATTCATCCAAACAAAATTTTACTATGTCCATACACACACACACCAAACAAACAGATAACAGATAATAAGTATGATATAAAAAACAGGGGTTTTTATTATGAAGTTAAAAACGCAGATCAAAGAACGAAATTTAATAAATCAATTAAATATTCTAAAGATTTTTAAATAAATATACAACCTAACAAAAGAACGATAAAGTTTGATTATATTTTTGCAAAAATCAATTATTATTATCATATCAACATTGGTATTCCTAAAAAAAAAACAAAAAAAAAAAAAAACAGCAGATAAAACACCAAACCAATAAAAAATATGATATATTATGGAGTAAAATTAAGCCACAACTTCTTTTTTTGTTTTTTTTTTTAATTTTGAAATGTTCTAATAAGTTTTAAACATCAATGCAACATGCGGCATGTTGGTGCAGCGTATCAGTGTCATAAGTAATTACAATTCACAAGTTGTTTCTAACTGCCATAGCTCTTGTTTGGTTAATAAAATAATAGTCAATCCTTAGATTTTAATAATTAATTTAATTGTATGCTCCTTGTTAGGATTTTCATGCAATATTTTATATTGTGCTTATTATTTTTTCATTTTGTAAAACATTTGCTTTATGTATGTAAAATGTTTTCTCAGACATCTATATTATATAATTATATGGTATAGAAGTGTGACACTATTTTGGAACATTAACAGATTCTGGATCAATATATATATATATATATATATATATATATATATATATATATATATATATATATATATATATATATACAGTTAGATACTACTAAATGTGCGACTCAGAGTGAACTTAAATATATTAGAAATGGGTTAGATGATTGTGTACATCGTGGTGTTGGATTACATCCAGGTTCCTCTCAAATGCAGCAGAATTTGAGGATAAATGATAATAACAATTGTAAATTTACGGGAGCCCAAGAGAAAAAAATGAGGGTCAACAAAAGATTATATTAATAACAAGTTACAAAGACTTGATACGAAGATTAATACTGATGTTAAAAATATAACAACAAGAATTGATGCTAATGATAACACAATTACTAATGTCATTGATGATAATGTTAATAATCTTAAAACAAAACTTGAAGATGAGATTTGACATACAGATTCAAAAATTAGATGAAAATTTTGTTTGTAAGTCAGGTCATCCAATGACTGGTGATCTTATTTTAAAAATAGGTGACAGAAACTCAAGAAATTTCGGCTGTGGCGATGTAACAACAGGAAACACTTTTACACTAAAATAGGTAAATATGAAAACATATTAACATACATATATTATGATGATAAAAAGAAAGCTCATATTTGCTTTGGAGGCATTGATGGATGGACAATAAGATTTTATGGTGCGTAAATATGGATAATAAAAAGACATAAAATTTACAAGACCAAGAAGCAGTCAACAGAAAATATTTGGACATGCGATTGGGGCAAGATTATCAACTAAATCATGAAACTGCCGTGAGAAAAACTGGTGATTTGATGAAAGGGATTTAGATATATCAGTTGCTACGGAATTATATATCATTTTTCTTTTAATAATGGTATAGTTTATTAGTTTATGATCTCTGTTCTTAGTCTAACAGCTGTCGTCTTGCCGTGAGTACACATACGGTAATTTCGATCGATATTGTACTTTTAAGAGTAAATATTCTATTGACCAGAAATTAAAGTTTAAGATCACATCTGAAGAATGAATCATGTTTATTAGAAGGAAATTATTTCGAAATACCCAGTTGTTTATCAAAGACGTAGTATGGGTTTTTATTTCGATTATGCGTAGTAAGAGGCTATAAGATAGGATTCATAGCTACACTGGATTGAGAGGTCACAAACGAATTTGGTTCTTTTTGTGTGTGGATATTCTACTTTAGTGATATATATATATATATATATATATATATATATATATATATATATATATATATATATATATATATATCATCATATAGTACATTCTTGATTAAGTACTATTTATTAAACTTTATTAATTATACAGCTCCGTGGAATTATCGGAATCATTTCTAGAACTTGTGATATTCCATTGGAATTTATAAAACTTGGATATACTTGATTCTTATTAACAGATCAGTACAGCAAAGGTTTCATTCGGAACCTACTTCATTTGGAATATTTAGATTAACTTCCGGATCAGTGAACTTTAGAACAATTTAGGACTTTTAAAGATATTCTATACTGTAAGTTATTTTTAATTCTTTCACTTTAATTGTTTGTTGAATTATTTTAATATTTTAGGAAATTAAAGATTTGTATTTTAAATCTTGAAAGCTTGTTTGAGTCTTTTCTTTTGTTACATTATCCCTAGTCGTAACACAGTAATAATGTTATTTTACAGGTTAATGAACATAATGATGATCAAGGTTGTGCTAATAAAAACTATGTTGGTTATAGATGGAAATAATTCACCTGTGGACATTCCAGAAAATATTCAACTTATTTGGAATTGTTGAAGACTTCAAATCTACACAACAATTAACGACCATGAATATGCATTTTTATTACAACTCCTACTATGACTCCATTAGATACAAAATATAAAGGAAAAGAATTTTAAAATAAATATCTCTTCCCTTGGTTATGAAAAATGGCTTACATTTACAAAGGGTGGATTAGCTGTAATTAAAACCTCAATTTATTTTGTTTTACAAAAAAAAACCAAGTTCCAGACTATGTTTACATGCATTATAAAAGGCCAAACACCCGATCAAAATGTTATGCTTTACAATCCACCTTATGAGATAAATAAAGAAGATTCTGAGGTTGGTTTTTATGAGAAAATATTATCAAAAATAGAAATAAATATACCTGACGGAGATCAATCATTTGCTCTATATGTGGCAACTAGATTTGGAAGTATTGTTTCATTTAGCCAATTAGAAGGCAAAGATATGGTTAATGTTAAAATAAAATTTAGCAAATTAGATGATGTTTAAACAGAAATATTATCTATGATACCAAAACTCGCATATTATTATAGCACGGTTTTTAAAGGTCAGGTTCTTATTTTTACAGGTTATTCATTGATTAGCGACATCTGCGATATGATATCACTTTTGAGTTTTTCCAATACCACGGCAAAATCATCACAATGTGGTGGGTGTGCATTCTTTAAGTATTCTACCAGCAGGCTATTATATAATATCAATCATACCTACTAATAGCACCACATAACTAATGCAGCTAATCTAATAGAAAATTTGCGAAAGAATAATCATTACAGATAAGAATGTTTGGTGTGAAATTATTGAGAAAGGATCTTACTTTTCTTTATGGATGAAAGAGAAAGCTTTGGTTCTTAGGGCACTGTTAATATATGGATTGTAATATTAATATGCCATAATAATATAAATGAACGACATAATATATACCATATACGAATTGCATGATTATTCAACAAAATTGTGTTCAGCTTACAGAAACAGTTATAAGTTTTATGGGAGTAGAAATTACATTATTATTATCGGTTATCAGAGGTTGGGCTGTACCTATATTTTTAAGTATTAACGCGGTCACGCCCGTTATAGCATCTGAAATGATTAGTTTAAAGTTGGATGAAAAAAATAACAACTTAAAGTTAATATAAAAAAATCAGAAATGTTTGTGATAATATCAAAAATTATATAAATCCCAAAAATCTAGTGAAAAGATTACAATTATTTTGTGCTAGTAAAAGGAATAGTAATATATATATATATATATATATATATATATATATATATATATATATATATATATATATATATATAAACACAAAAAAACAAACAAACAAAGCATTGACAATGAGATTGTAGAAATACTTAATTAATTGCATAGTAAAAAGATAATTAATATATCTGAATATAAAACAATATTTTAAAATAATATATATTGATTATAGAGATGGTATTTGAAACGACATTATTCTTTGATAGTGCAATGCAACGTATGGCAAATCACATAATTGTACAGTTGTGTTTTCAGGCCCAATTGTTTTCGATATTAAAAACAATAGAAAATTGCACTGATTTGTTCAGAAGTTTGGTATAGTTGGTTTAATATTACATTAGCGAATAATATTTTCAGATATTCCATTAATGATAAATGGTACAAAATAGCAATACTTCCTGGTGCAATATAATATATTGGATATAGAGCTCATCATAAAAATTTTAATTGTGAATAACAAACTTAACATAACTTTTGTAATGGACCACAACACTCTAAGATGTAAACTATAACCATCAAAATATTATCAGGTTGATTTTATAATCCAAACTAGTTGCTTAATATTCTAAGTTTCGATGACAATAGTTTAAATAATGAGTTCAATATTGGTGACAGAACTGTAAATATAACTGATATTAATTCACTATTGATACATTATTGTTTGGTTACCGGAAGCTATATTAATGGAACCAGCTCAGATGTTTATTTAGTTTCACACCCAATATTCCTCCTGATACTTTATTAAATATAAAGCCAAATGAATTAATTTAAATAAAATGTACTAGATAGCATCTGTTACAATGCGTATAACATCACAAGTCAATGCATAAGTATATTTAAATAATGAGAAAATTTTATATTACTTATCAATAAAGGAAATATTATATATATATATGTATGTGTGTGTGTGTGTGTGTTATCAGAAAAGACACATTATTGGTGGCTCATTATTTCGTAATGTATTTGATACCTTGAAGGGTGTTTTCTCAAAGAGAACAAATATTTTAACAAGGAAATTTCCATCAATTAGTATAGATGTATTACAGTCAAATGTTTGAAAGCACTTGAAGGATTACTGTGTAGTGTTAAGGAAATTGTTGAATCCCAATTAAAATACTTGGCAAAAAATCTGTTGAAAAATTAATTGAAAAAGCATCAAAGACTAAATTAACACTTGAAATAAAGGAAAAAATAAAAGAATTATCAAATAGTAATACTGTGGTAAAAATCGACTCGAGGATGGATCAAAGGAAATAATATTCAAACAATCAGAAGAGATTAATGCATGGCAGCGGAATGAAAATAATAAAACTACAGTCTAAATCACTTTTAAATACTTTAATACATGGAGTAGGAATTAAAAAAGTATAAATATTATATAATTATTATTATTATTATTATTATTATTATTATTATTTTATATATATATATATATATATATATATATATATATATATATATAATTTCCAAGAATGTTTACATGGCAGAGAGAGAGAGAGAGAGAGAGAGAGAGAGAGAGAGAGAGAGAGATGTGGGGAGACAGAGAGAGAATGCACATTACAATATTGAATTGAAACCAGAGAAACAACTCACAATCTTTACAATAATTTAGTATTGTAATGGTAGAGCAGTTTGCTACTTCGATCATTCATGTATGCTTTCTCATATGGTGATTTCTTGTGAAGAAATTAGCAGTCTATAACTTTTCAACTTCTCCACAATTTGCTCAAGTCTTTCCTAATAAACAAGACTCGACGTGACAGTATTGGAACCACTCATCACAATTAGAACCAGTTAAATGTTGGGTCCCACTAGGCTCCATTTCAGGACCTGTTATTTTTCCAATCTTTATAAATGATCAACCTATTGGTCTTAAATACACTAATTCCGATGTATTTGCTGATGACCCAACTATCCACCGTTCGGGTAGCTCTGCATCCGTTGTTGATTATCAGATTATCATCATCAGACTGCATTGATCCCGGGTAGTGCGACATTAAGAGTTTCCTTTTATTTTCTTTGTCCCGTCATGATATCGACAATACTCACAGTAATCAATATATAATAACTCAGACAACATTTCTATTTTTATTATCATTATTATTATAACTAATATTTTTATTATTAATATTAGTAGTAGTAGATGTAGTACTAGTATTAGTAGTATTTTAAATAGTAAGCGCCTTGGAAACATTCTTCAGATTCACTGCTGACAACAATCAACATTGCATGAAATGTGTCATAAAAATGATAGAGAGCGATTCACAAAGCACCGAAGAAATGGAAAGTGCAAACGTATGGTGAAGCATGGTTAAGTTTTCGTTACATGACAAAAGATCGGCACATACATTTAAAAGCCCGACTGGACCAGATCCAGGAATTCCCTGGCTGAAAATACTAAGTTTCTGTACTGTAATCACCTCTGTGGTACGGTATTTGATTTTCAAAGGGAAGCTTCTCTGGATAGTAATAACATAAAATACGAAGCACATAATATTATTAATATTCACCATTGCGACAAAACAAAAACTTGCAGACCAAAAGATCTAACATTTTATGGTTTCCTTCCTGTTCCACCCATTATGAATTGATTCACTTTCATTCCATTTCATCCAGTTGTTTATCAGGTATTTCCTTCATACAGACAGAAGTAAAAACAGAACCCTTTCCGTTATACTGGTCGAGATGATTATGGTTACATGCAAAATATAATAGAAACTAGAAATTATACCTAAAAATACGCCAAGGTAGCTTGTGGCATGTGGTCACTGTCAATATCAAACCTTAGCCTATAATTACATTACAATTTAGAACATTTCTAAATTAGAATATATTTTATTCTTTAGAAATAATCTGCGACCTATTGCATTTTTTTACCTCAATTTTGATTTTCTTTCCAGCATTGAGAAAGTATTATTACTGAAACCATCCCAATATTGACTGTGGGAAGTGCAAATGCCAATAGACATTTAGTGTTTTTTATTGTCTTAAGATAAAATCTTTTGCCATTACCTTGTTAATCTAAAACTATCTAATTGTTATCCCTTTACATACCGGGGAGAGTTTGAGTTATAACAACGAGACACCCAAAAGAGTGGACTTTATTGTGGATTTCTGATCAAATTGTGTTTTGTGCTGAAGTACTTCCATAATTGTCTGTAAAATCTGAAAGAAAAGTGTCTAATTATGCTTAAACGCAGATTTCGTAATTGTTTTTTAATTCGATTGTTTTTGAAAATCGATTTGCGGTAATGAAATATGTTTATGCTAATATTGGAAGAGGACTTTTTTGAGCCCACGTAATTAATTACATTTACTACATCGGCAACTGCTGCGGTGGCACCGGCATCATCACCAGCTTTAGAAATACAATCCATTATGTCACAAACTCATTCAACCTTTTCAACGTGAGGTCAAGATCACAGTTAAATAAAATTTGCGTTTGGATATTGATTAAATTTTCTCATATGCTTATATTCCCTACCAGGCATTCTAATTATACTTCGGAGGAATCATTATGAATTCAAAGCAGTTTATTCCATGATAAACCCGCTTCCCCATCTGCTCTTTGGATCAAGATCACAGACACTGAAGATTTGCATTCGTATTTTGTTTCAAATTTTCATTTGCTTCTATTACACACTGTATTGGATTTTGTTCATAATTGGATTACTTAGAAAATAAATATGAAGAAAGAACCAATTGTTTCTGCAACATACTCACTCTCATTCTCTTCTGTTACCTATATACTATATTGTATTATGTCCATACTTGGAATATTTAGACAATTACTACGAAGCAATGACATTTTGTTTTGCAACACACTCATTCCACTCTTTGATCTTGTAGTCAAGGTTACACTTATAGAACATTTGCCTTCATTTTCTTTTACGACTTTTAATTTCCTTACAATTCCTACAGATTCAGATGGATTATACTTATATTTAGCGTTCAATATCATCAAGTAAAGACAATGATTATGACTCGTTAGCTTCTTTGACCTTGGGATCAAGTTCTCAGTCATATAACATTTGTATTAGTACTTTGACTAAAGTTTCATTGGAACTTATACAATTATTATCGCGAAAAGAAATTCATTGCGTAATACATACATTCACCCGATTGACCTTACAACTTTTTTTATTTACTTATATTTCAAATACTCACGAGCCTCTTCAACCTTGAGAATTCGTGAGGGTTTTGGTTGTTTTAACTTTTTACTTTATTTTTTAAATATCTTTTTCAAATTATTATTTCATTTGCTTGTATCTCTTACGCTGGACTGATTCTGTTGATTCTCGTCTCAAATCATTACAAAGCGCTAAGGCAACTTACCCTTTTCACTATCTCTTGTACTAATCATGTATAAGTAGTCTCTCTTGATGGGAGTGCGTCGAAGACGAGGTTAAAGGTGGAAAGATACCGTCCTATATTAATGCAACGTAAAGAAGTCTGTGACGTGGAGATGCAAATCTAAACTGTACACTGATATTTCAAGATTTAGGAATTTAATTGTCCCTCGCTCCACAATAAAACACCAAATAATTTCCAACGTTAAAATTATCCCACATCTGCCAAGCACGGCAAGACTATTCCTGAATCGAATCGATTTTCGGACCAACTTCTTCTGCACCTTGACACCTTGCTTTTTAAAGATTATATCTATCCAAGCAAAACAGTGAATTAAATATAGCAGAATTTTCAAGTTGTTTCAAAGCTAATACCTGTACTGCAAAAGAATCATTTTCTCTTAAAACATTGAACATTTGTAAACAATTAAGTCATATGAAATTCAAAGCTCCCTGTGGGAGAATGTTCTTGCATAATTTTAGTGGAAATATAATGACTAATATTTCCGGTGCGATGCTTTGACCTATTCTCAGTATCGTTCATACTAATTTTGAATGATTTGGGAGGTTTTAGTACGTCAATTCTCGGCACGCCGAGCACAGATAATTCCTTCATATATCCAAAGATGAAATATTTTAAGGATAAACTTGGCTATTAGTAAAGCGTCTACACGTCTGTTGATCATTATCTGTGTCAATGTATGTACGGATCCACCTACCATCTCACTTCCCTATCTATGAACCCATCGATCTTCCTAACTACCATTTTTCCAACTAATAAGCAACATGTTACAGAGAAAATTCAATATATATATATATATATATATATATATATATATATATATATATATATATATATATATATATATATATATATATATATAACATTGTTTATTCATAAATCAAACGCTTTTTTATATTCCGTTAAGTAGAACTTGCCTATAAGCATACAAACACACATTCTACCTAACAATGTTTGTATATGGTACGGGGTTTCGTCTTGTTCTTGCTACGCTACTATGCTGTATCGATATGTCAACATTGTTAATGCGCTTGTTGTCCAAAAGGACTTGTATAAATCGAAAATAGGGATCGTGGAGAATCGCCAGTGTAAACGGAATAAAGGAAGGCACGCATCCTCATTAGTGGTCAATTATTTCTTCGCTGTAAAACTGCTTCATTAATTTGGTAGCTGCATTGATTCCAGTTAGTGACATGAAGAGATTCTTTTCTCGTCATGATATCGGCAAAGCTCATAGTACATAACAAAGCGGGCTACATCACTATTAGTAGTAGTAGTATTTTAGATCGTAAGGGCCTTGGTAATATTCTTTAGACTCCCTGATGAAGAAAAATCCTCAATGAATGAAATATTGGATAAAATAATAGAAAGAAAGAGCGGTACACAAAGTACAGAAGAAAGGGAAAGTGTCAAAATTATGAAAAAGCATGGTTTAGTTTTCGTTACATAACGAGAGATGGGCACATATATTTGACAGCCCGATAGGATCCGCTCCATTATTTCACTTGCTGAAAATACTCATTTTCTGTACTGTAAGCACTACTATGGTACGGTATTTGATTGTAAGCGGGGAGGCTTCTCTGTCTAGTATATGTCTGCAGAGGGTTTGCATTGCACGGGGATTAAAGGCTAAACGTGCGTTAGACCAAAGCTATATATTAATAACATAGCATACGAAGCACACAATATTATTATTATCCATCATTGCGATAAAACAAATCATTCAGACAAAAAGCTCTAAAATTTCATGATTTCCTTCTTCTTCCACTCTTATAAAATTATCAGCTTTCATTCAATTACATCCAACAGTGCCTCAGGTATTTCCTTCATACAGACAGGAGTAAACACAAAAACCCTTCCATTATACTGGTCGAGATGATTATGGCTACATGCAAAATACAACAGAAACTAGAAATTGTGCCTAAAACCTACGTCAAGGTGAGGTCACTGTCAATATCTAACCCTAAGTTACAGTTTCTAAATAATTTATAACATTTCTAAATTAGAATGTATTTTATTCCTTAAAACAATTCAGCGACTATTTACGTGTTTACGCCAATTTAGATTTTTCTTTCCAGCATTAGGAAGTATTATTAATGAAACTTTCCAAATATTGACCTTTTTAAAGCTAATACGTCTACTCTGAAAGAATCATTATCTTTTGAAATATTGATAACTTGTAAACAATTGAAGTTACACGAAATTCAAAGCTTTCAAGACACGAAAAAGTACTTCTGTAATTTTAGTGAAAATATAATGACTAATGTTCCCGGTGTGATGCTTCAACCATTTTTCAGTATCGATCATATTAATTTTTAACTAATTGGGGAGGTTATATTACGTCAGTTCTCGGGACGTGGAGCACGTATAATTCCTTCTCGTATCCGAAGTTCAAGTATTTAACGGTCTGTTGATTATTCTCTGAACTTATGTATGGATCTACCTACTATCTCACCTACTATCTCACATCTCTACTTACCAACCAATCGATCTTCATAACTACCTTTTTTCCAACCAGTGACAATATTTTAGACAGAAATTTCAACATATATAAACATCAATGAAAATATTGTTTATTCGTCAAGCAAGCGCTTTTTATATTTGCATTAAATAGATCCTGACTTTATGCATACATACAAACATTCTAATTAAACATATTTCCATACAGCAGGAGATTTCATTGAAATGTCGTCCTTGCTAAACTACTATGCTGTATCAATATGTAAACGTTGTTAATGCGCTTGTTTTCCAAATCGATTTGTCTAAATCGGAAATTTAATCGTGGAGTATCGCCAGTGTAAATGAACATAGTAAGACATGCATTTTCACCAGTGTTAAATTATTTGTTTGCTGTCGAATTGCTTCTTTACCTTGGTAGCCTCAACAATCCCGCTTAGTGTGACATTAAGAGTTTTTTGTTTCCTGTAATTAGATAGGCAATGTTCATAGCGATCTAGGTAAAACAAAGCAGGCTATATTATTATTATTATTATTATTATTATTATTATTATTAGTAGTAGTAGTAGTAGTAGTAGTTTAGATTTTTAGCTACTTGGAAATATTCTTTAGATTCCCTGCTACAAAAGGAATTCCTCATTGCATGAAACGTTAAATACAATTTCTAGAAAGAAAGAGCGAAACTTTGATAACGTAGGGTTAATTTCCGCATATAAGGAGAGGTGGTCTCACAGTTTTAAAAATCGACCGGAACCAGTACTTCACTCGCTGAAAATATTTTGTTTTGCGCACTGTTTGCACAATAGTGGTACGGTATTTGATTTTCAGCGGGGAATCTACTCCATCTCTCATAGCATATGTCTCTAGACGTTTTCGATTGAATGGCGATTAAAGCCGAAACGTGCCGTTAGACGAAGGCTACATTGTAATGACATACGAAACGCGCAATATTATTAATGTTCATCAAAGGAATAACATAGAAGTTGCGGACAAAAAGCAATAAAATTTAGTCATTTCCTTCTTGTCCCAATCTTTATAAATTTATCGACTTACATTCAATTACATCTAATGGTTCAGCAGGTGTTTCCTTCACACAGTCAGTAGAAATAACAGAAACTCTTCTGCTATACTTGTCGAGATGATTATGGGTTCTTGTATACAAAATATAATAGAAACAATAAATTACATAAAAGCTACGTCAAGGAAACTAGTAGCATGTGGCCGCTTCACGTCTAGCCCATACTTATAGTTACTTTACAGTTGATAAGATTTCTAAATGAAACTGTCAACGACATATTACCTTTTAACCCACATTTGATACTTTCCCGCATTTAACAAGGAATATTACTAAAATCATCCGAATATTGACTCTGTGGAAAATACAAGGTCAATCGACATTGAGAGCTTTAATTTTCATAAACTAAAGAGATTTGCCACAACACATAATGCAAATAGCTTTGTTGCACTGGATCACCACGATATCTCTCTGTGTACTCTTTGTCACTCCGTACAGCAAGCATTGCTCGAGAACGACATGAGTAAAATAAAAATGCAACCCCCCCCCCCAGTAATTGGATATTTAAAAACAAAATATTCAATTTATATGTAATTACGTTTAGTGCATTATACGTCGTTTGTTATTTGCATCGCTTTCGAACGAAATGCCTTTTATTGCTTTGGTAACATAATCCCACAAAGTGTCATAAATTATTTACCATTTCAACATGATGGAGAAATAGAAGTGAAGAATTTCCACTACAAATTGTTTAAAATGTTGCCTAACTGAACGCTACTCAAATTTATGTTCCTGTTCCCTTCCTCTCAATATCTAAACAATCAATCAAAAGTGTCCAATATGAAATATAAAGAACAAATATTTATTCATAAAGTACCATGGCTGGTAGAGGAATAGTATTATACGATCTCTGCTTTATAATCATTAAGGATTTTGAAACTAAGTTTTTTTTTTATCCCTTTATACGTGAAAAATTACATTTTAGAATATACACAACGAACCACCCAAACAAGCTATCCTTACTATGGGTCTCCTATCAAAATCGTGTTTTTAACTAAAATATTTGCACGACTTTCTGCAACTTCTGAAAACAAAGTGTCCTATTATGTTTAGAAGCAGATTTCGTAACTTTTTGTCTAATCGGACTGCTTTTAAAAATTGATATGCGACAAAAAAAAAAAAAAAAAAAAAAAAAAACAAAAAAAAAATCAGTACTAATATTTGATGATGATTTTTGTTAAGCTCACGTAATTAGTTACATTTACTGCATCGATAGATAGATAGATAGATAGATAGATAGATAGATAGATAGATAGATAGATAGATAGATAGATAGATAGATAGATAGATAGATAGATAGATAGATAAGTAAACATATAGAAAAAAAACTGAAATAATGTATGATGAATTTATAGACACATTAACACAGGATATATTTACCCATGGTTAGGGGAGTTAAATTTCGATCGATGATCATACATATATTAAAACATATTGACCAATACAAATTATTTAATAAGCAAAATATATAATATCGGTTAATTTAGAAAAGAAAAATATGAGTCAATATGTGATAGAATTATTTCTCATAACAGCAAAACAAAAACTAATTGCAAAACAACGAACATTTTTTACATGAAAACCAATCCCAAAACCAAGAACATCCTTCATACAAAACAACCTGAAAAAATGACTGATACTGTAAGTAAGATGTTAAAAGAAAAAAAATATAGTGATGTAATGTCTTATTTAAAGATATAAGATATTACATCACTATAAAATATAGTGATGTAATATCTTATTTAAAGTCTATAGAATCAGAACCGCGGCAGCAGTCATAAGTGTAAAATATACGTATGTAGGAGATGTTTATATACTTTTAGTAAAGAGGATTGGCTGGAAAACCATTGTTATTGTGAGGCTATCGAATCAAAAGGTTAAAAAACAAAGAAAGAAAGAAAAAACAAAACAAAAAAAACCCCAAAAACATTATGTCCTGAAAAATGTAAAAATGATATTTTAAAATTTAAGAAATACAAGAATCAAATTAAGGTCCCTTTTATAATGTATGCTGACTTTGCAACATTAAACAAAAGGTCAGCATTAAAAGGGGATAGCACAGAACAAATTACAGACCAATTACCTTGTTGTTATTTATATGTTATTGGAAGATGAGATGGAAAAGTTATAAATTATGAATTATATCGTAGAGAATATACCGTTGTGATAAATTAAATGTCGAAACTTAAACAATTTATAATGTGTCCAAAATTCCAGCTAAAATAAAAAAGTTAGATAAAGACAAAATTAACTTAGAAAATGAAACTGTTTGCCATATATTCGACCAAAAATTAGATGATGATAGGTTTAGAAATCATTGTCACATTACTGATAAATTTAGGGGTGCTGCACGCAACAAGTGTACTTTACAACTTAAAGTATCTACATTTAAAACCAATGAAAATACATGTTCTTCAGTATTGGGTAATGACGATTTATTGCCAGCTTACAGTTTTTGAATGAGAGCTTAGATACATTAACCAAAAACTTTAAAGAAGATTTTGAAATTATTTTTGATTTTGTTTCCGCATATAATTATATGGTTCTTTGTTAAAACTAACGTGACTAAACTACCAAAAGAAGATGCAATTTACTCATTATTACATACATCTGAAATACCTGATTAAGATTATGATCATGCAAAAAAGTGTAGGAAATATGTTATATAAAAAAACCTGCATGAATATCATGATCTATATTTACAAACAGATATATTGTTGATTGCTGATCTTTTTGAAAATTTTAGAGATATAGCCCTCACACATTATAAATTAGATTCAGCGCATCACTTTTCATCACCAGGAATGAGCTGGGATGTATTATTAAAAATAACATAAGCTGGATTAAAATTATTAGCTGACATTTCAGTGGTATCAAAAAGATATGCTAAAGCTAATAATCCATTAGTTAGTGATCATGATGAAACTAAAGTTACTTCTAGGAGTGTTTTTATCGAATAATTTATATGACTGGGCTATGTTGAATGCTTTGCCTGTTTGGTGGTTTTAAATGGATCATACCATTCCCAGATTATATCCCAGATGAGTCAAAAAAGGGATACATGTTGGGAATTTATTTAGAGTATCCAAAAAATGTACATGATGCCCATAATTCTTATTCATTGTGTTACGACCCTATGGCTCGAACAAACGTAATAAAGAGAAAGTGAAACCAACAATGTTTGTAAAAATCAACAAACAATTTATTTTAAATAATTAATGTGAAAATCAAAAAACACTTTACAGTTTCGTGTATTAAAATCCAAATAATCCAACAATTATTAGTGTCCTAATAACAAGTCCTGTATATATAGAAACTATAAAATGTTCCAAATGAATGAATGTTCCAAGTTAATGAATGTTCCAAATGAATCTTCGTAATGAACGAATGTTCCGAAAGAATGAGCCTTCGTAATTAACTAATGTTCCGAATAGATAATGGTTCCGAATGAATGAGTCTGTAATGTTCCGATGTATCAACGATAATGTCAGATCATCTTTAAGTATTCAGAGGCATCCGAGAAAGTCCTAAATATAAATCCAGGTAGCTCTGATGAATTGTCCAATAAATAATTCCTTTCGAATTATCTATACAGCATGGCATAGCATTACAGCATGATTCCAGCATTCTTGCACGGCTATTATTTCAAACAATCTGATGATTCCAAAAAGCTGATCATAAATAAACAGTTCTTTTCAAACTCAAGATCTAAAATGGAATGGAAATAATTCGTATTTCGAGGTCTTTTATACAACATGCAAATGGCACATTTCACAACATGAAACGTGTCATATTATGACCCAGAATGCAATACTAAAGGCGTCTATTTCATGGAATTTTACTGAAGAATGATCAACAGCTCTGACCTTGAACAAAAGGTCAGTAAACATGTTGTTATTTGATTAATAGTACAACTAAACCAAACTTAAATATGACTCACTAGGCCAAAAGTTTAAGCACATTATAGATTCCATATACATAATTCCGTAACAATTGACACTGAATCCTTAAGAGTACAAAATGAATGGTTAAGCGAATATCAAACTAAATTAATGAACAATCAAGAATGTAATCTTATTAGTTGTGATAAATTGATGCCTAATTTGATGAAAAGGAAACATATGATGTATATTACCGCATTCTGCAATTGCATTTAGAACTTGGCATGAAATTAATAAAGATTCACAGACTGTTAAAATTCAATCAAGAAAAAAAAATGGCTCCATATATTAAATTAAATGTCGATCTTAGGAAACAGTCTAAACGTGAATTTTAAAAATCGTTTTCAAGCTCATGAATAATAGCGTGTTTGGAAAAACAATGGAAAATTTGCGAAAAAGAATTAATGTTCAGCTAGTATGGCTAATGAAATTGATAAAATCCGATGATCAGTATAAAATCCTGGATTTATCAGAAGAAAAATATTTAATGATCAACTTGTGGCTATCCACAGTGTAGAAACAAAGTTAGTTTAGAATAGGCCAGTTTATTCGGGTCAATCCTTATTGGATGTATCAAATTACTGATATATGACTTTTATTATAATAAATTAAAATTAATATATGGTGATAATGTTCAGCTGTTATGTACAGACACAGATAGTTTATTATAAGAATTTAAAACAAAACATATTTATGATGATATGAAAGAAAGTAGCACATTATACGATTTCAGTGACTATCCTAAAGATCGTCCATTATTCAGTAAAGAAAAAGCTGTGTGAAAATTCAAAGATGAAACTAAAGGGCATCCAATGAAAGTGTTTGTTGATTTACGACTTAAAATGAATTCAGATATAATTGATGATACAACAATTGATAAAATGTATACATTTGAGCACGATAAAACATATTAAAATTATGTTAATAAAGCAAAAGGTGTGGTAAAATGTGTTATTGATAAAGAGTTAACCCATGAACATTAGGAAATATCATTGTTTGAGATTGAACGCTAAAAGACATGATATATACACTTAAAAAGCCCTAATGACAATATGGCATTACACAAAGTTAATGAAATAACTCCGTTTCCACTTGATACAGAAAAGATACATATTTTTATGATGGAATACAAAACTTTATCATACGGTGATAAAGAAATTCCAAATAAGGATTGTTTTTCATATTTATTATATGCACCAGTTTAATTTTATTTTTACTTAAAAGGTTGTTTTTCACGTGTATTATGTGCATCAATATAATTTTTAAACTTACAGATTGTTTTGTTTTACACTTTTAATATGTAAACCAATCTGTTCATTTCACCATATTGTTATCATAAGAAATCCTTCACTTGTGAACCATATATCCATTAAATAACAATCATTTCTCCATTCCATTATTACCCCTTACATCCATGACCATCCATGACCATAAAAATACCATTTAAAGCCCCCAAACCTACAATTTTAACCATTTTTACCACCAATAACAACCTTTTTTTTGAACTTTTTACAATAATCCCCAAAACATTTGCATTAAAAATTTCATTGAAACATGTGATTAAGTAACTTAATATTTATTTTAAATTTTTTTAATGTACCTTAAAAACGTTCATGTAAAATGTCATTAACTAACTAACATAAATTTTCCAATATATAGTTTTAAAAAATTTACCTTAAAGTTTCAAATACATAGTTTTCAAAAATTTCCAATATATAGTTTTCAAAACTTGACATTAAAAATTTACAATATATAGTTTTGAAATTTGATCGTCAAATATTCAGTTTTCTATATAAAAAAGTGAAGCATTATTTAAAGGGGTTTTTTTGGGGGCCAAAAAATTTAAACATTATTTTGCTATTTTTGCTGCGCGAAAAGTTCCATTTGACCTACAACTCAACTGGTATATTTGCTCATGCCATCCAAGGTTACTCTGTCATCTGTTTGCCCTCTTTACTCAGATCATGTCTCTAAAACTTACCAAATAAATCGCTGTTGTATTTGTTGAGAAAATAACGTTTCATACCCTTTCAGATGATCTCTATATTATCTATATTCAGAGCAGCAGAGGTATGTATATATGTAATATTTTAATTTCGCTGTTTCTGATAAGCATTGTTATCCTAAAATGTTTATTATTATTATTATTATTATTATTATTATTATTATTATTATTATTATTATTATTATTATTATTAGTATTAGTATTAGTATTCGTAGTAGTAGTATTTTATTGTTGTTATAGTTCTTATCGTTGCTGTTCCTGACAATTGTACTACAGAATGTACCTCTAATACATAATTTGGTACGAAGATACATTCGGGATCAAGGCAGCTATGCTTGAAAATATATTGAAAAAATATTTATAATATATCGGCACAAAAGATGGTTCGCTGAAAGTTTCAAGCACATCTATCCGTTACCAATAGAGTCAAAGGATGCAATAAGGAATCGTTTCCCTTTACGTGCAAAATGTATATACACCTCAGAGTTGGTGAAATTTATAATGAAAAATTAATCTTAACTGATACCTTATGTATACACTGTTTAGCGGAAGAGGCAATATGATGTGTTACTTTTTACATCTTGATATGAAGTTCAGACAATGGAGAAACATGCCAATTTATCCAATAATTATCAAAATTAACAGCAAGGAACCAAAATTAACCAATCTATTAATCTTTTATTGTGAAATTTGTGTTTAAGGAATTCTTAAATTATTGTCATTATTATTCACGTGGGAGTATTTTATTATGCGTCTTTTGCAGACTAACCAGGCAGATTACAGCGGAGAAATTAGGAGCATGAGAAGAATAAGAAGATGGGTAGTGACAGTCTTTGTCATTCTATTAGGTGCAACGCTCCTCATTAACCTGTATCAAGAACAAGTCTCTCTTCGACATGATACAGTGAGTCCCAAAAATGTCCTATTTTACAACATTTTCTGTATATTCCAGGATTCAATTAGTATTTTAGATTAAAGGTTTCGATCCAAATACAAGATAAGCAAAGAAAGAGAACAAAACTTTCGTCAGCTAAGTATGAAGTATGTAATTACATCCCAACAACTGCTTCACATTACTCACCATTGCGTACATAGTATTTTGGCGGATCGCATGACAAGATATGGAAATTAAATTATCATTACTACGTTATAATTGAAACATACTATGTCAGACTTAATTAGAAACTTCAAATGTGCATAATGATAAAAAATAAATATTTACAAGATAAGTGTCAAGCATATT
Source organism: Margaritifera margaritifera (assembly GCA_029931535.1). Lineage (NCBI taxonomy): Eukaryota > Metazoa > Mollusca > Bivalvia > Unionida > Margaritiferidae > Margaritifera > Margaritifera margaritifera. The sequence continues at coordinate 1,553,363 of JAQPZY010001220.1, forward strand.
CCCAATTAGCTTCTTGTGACTGTTTAACTTTTTTCCTGCAGATAAAAATTAAATGTGTATAATTTAAAAGGAATAAAACAAGGGGCATTTCTTGAAATTAATTATTTTCGCAGCCATGCGCACAAGCTTTTGTTGGAAGCCATGCGCACAAGAGATGATCCGAGATGAGCTTTCGATTCATATGAAATTTATGACGGTATTTGAATAATGTCAATCTTGAGCGGACTTTGAGAGCAATAAGCCGAAATTATTTAAATTTCAAAAGTTTCATAATAATCGAACATAAATACATGATTTCATTAATCAAATGACGAAACATACGATATTAAAAAAGCAAAGAACGCTTGGGAATTGGATAGACCTAATTTAAAAATTCCACCAAACGGTTTTAAACTTATACGTCCATTTATTATAACGTCATTATGGCACACACTGACAGTGTATGAAGTGGTGACGTAATATTCACTGGTTAAAGACAGGGATGGGGTATAACAGGACGATTTAACGGTGGCAGTGAACAGACCTCTAAAGGCAGGTTATGGTGGAGAAATGACGGATATGAGAAGACGGGTAGTGACAGTATTTGTAATTTTCTTAGCTGCAACTCTCCTCATTAGCCTATATCAAAAACAAATCTGTCATCAACATGATACAGTGAGTACCAAAAATGCACTGTTTTATAATAGTTTCTGTATATTCAAGGATTCTAGTAGTATTTATATTTAAGGTTTCGAGCCAAATAAAAGACAGTGAACAAAAATGTAAATTTAAGTACGAATTATGTAATTACATCCCAAACATTGCATCATATTATTCACCATTGTGTATATGATGTTGTGCGGATCGTATGACAAGGTATGGAAATTAAATTATCATTTCTACATTATAATTGATACATAATAAGTTAGACTTAGTAAAAGACTTAAATTGTACATAATGATTAAAAATAAATATTTACAAGATATGTGTCATTTTGATAAGTATATTCCCAATTAATGTCTTGGGGCTGTTTAACTTTTCTTTCAGCAGATAGAATTAATTGTGTATAATTTAAATTAAATTAAGTAAAAGAGCATTTCTTGAATTTATATATTTTCGAAGCCATGCTCACATATTTATTTTGGAAGGCATGCACACAGGAGAGGATCTGACATGAGCTTTCGATTCATATGAAATTTTATTACAGGATTTGAATAATGTTTATCACGAGCGGACTTTGAGATCAATAAACCGAATTATTTTAAATTTCAAAAGTTTCAGAATAATCTAACACAAATGTAAGATTCCATAAATCAAATGACGAAACATACAATTTTTAAAATAAGAACGTTTGGAAATTGCATAGACCAAATTAAAAAATTCTACCAAATTCCATATCTTGTCATGCGATCCTCAAAAACGTTTAAACTTAAACGTTTATCTATTATAACGTCATTATATCACGCACTGACCGTGTATGAAGTCGTGATCACGCACTGACCGTGTATGAATTGGTAACGTAATATTCACTGGTTAAAGACAGGGATGGGGTATAACAGGAGGATTTATCTGAGCTGTGCCATTTTCTCTCTGACTGTGATAGTGAACAGACCTCTAAATAGGTTCCAGGTATTCAGTCTGTATTGTGAAGTCAAACAGGAACAATTTAATGTCAAGCGGAGCGGTTATCGAGCGAAAAAATCTTATATGAAAATATTTATTAAAAAAAACATCGTAGACAAATACAGAAGTTGACCGTATATTTAAGGGGAGAATGATTCATATAAACTCTCAGACATATGATTTTATAAATATGTATGCTCAGTCTGACCTGGGAAAATATTTAGAAACGTTAGAAACAAATTATTTAATCACTGGAGGAGATTTGAACCATGTATTAACTGATAAGACTGATAAGACCAAAAGACTTCAAGAAAAAGATAAACGAAAATGATTGTGCCGATCATGGAACAATACAAGATATGCGACAACTTTAGAAAATCATAGCAAAAGAAAATTTACTTATAATTACGATAATAACGAATGAAGCAGAGTTGGCAAATTTTATCTTAGTAAAACACTAGAAAAAGAAGTTTCAAAATGTAATATATTGGATCATACACTTTCAGACCATTGTCAACTAGAACTGTACTTATCTATGAAAGAGAGACCTAAATGGGATAGAGGAAAATGAAAAATGAATAATACTATAACAGAAAATAATTTATATATAGTAGAAATTTAAAAAAATATATTACATAAATTACAAGTTAGCAATGACATTATGGAAGACTGCGTAAACAAAACAAAGAAAGATATTGCAAAATTAAGTAAGCCATTTACTAAAATTGAAAATGATGAGAGGAAAATTCTGGAAAAAGAACGTAAAATGTTAATATAAAATAATGAACACAAAGAAGGAAAAGAAAAGAAAATTATGAAGCAAATTAACAGGCTTAAAGAAAGGGGAGAACAAATAAGAACAGGTCCATATGATTGGCTGTACAAAAGAGGCACGGTATTTATAAGAGAGAAGAAATGAGAAGAGGCAAAGATAGTGGATTCACATAACATAATATAGGAGAACAAGTAAAGAGTAAAGATATAATTATAGAAGGAAGATACCATTATTATCAAAACCTATATGCAACACGAAACAAAGACCCTGAAGTAATAGATTACTTTGACTGTGTGAATTTCCACAAAATTGATAAGGAAAAAACAACTGTGAAACTTTCATTACACAAACAGAAATACAACAAGCAATAATACAGCTAAACAAAGACATATCGCCGGAAAGTGATGGTATATCAACAAATGTTTATACAAAATTAATTCAAAACTCATTCCTGTAATAATTAGAAATAGTTTATAATAATATCTTCCTTGACAAGGAAATGACGAAATCAACAAGAGAAGGAATAATAACTATTACATAGAAAGGTAAAGGGACGATTAACAAACTTGGAGACCTATATCACTCTTAAATACTGAATTACAAAAAAATTTCAATCTTCTTGGGAAAAAGGACGAAAAATACTAAACAATACCCTATCAATAAAGTGTACATTAGACTATATAGATACAGCAGGTGAACTGGGAGCATTGATTTCAATCGATCAAGAAATTGTTTTGATAGAATTGAACAAAAATTACGTGAAAAAGGGTTTAAAACATTTGGTTTTGGCAAAAATTATTATAATTGGGTTAAAATACTATACAACAATAATAATATAATGTCAAAAGTACATGTAAATGCGGTTTTGACAAAAGCTTTCAAAATAGACCAGTTGGACAAGGATGCACGCTATCAATGTTATTATATGTAATAACTCAGGAAGTACTAAGTATGAAGATAAGAAATAATGCAAGTATTTTCGGAATAAGAGCACCAAACATATCAGAGGAGGTAAAAATGTTTCATCATGGAGATGACTGCACAAACTTGATCTCAGATACATATTCTTTCGCACACTTACAAAAAGGGTACGAATAATTTTGGGAGAGTGTCGGGATCGAAAATAAATCACTCAAAAACAGAGAGTCTCATAATAGGAAACTGGAGAAGAAATCATCTAGCCCTCCTATCTGAATATATAAAAGAAACCGTAAAAGCTGTAGGCATTTACTATGGTAAAGACGAAACGGAAAAAGAATAGAAACAAAACAAAAACCAAAACCAAATAAACATTACCAACATAACCTAACTAAAATGAAAACGAATCTAAGTCTCTGGAAAGATCAAAACATCAAGAAAAATAAATAATAAGCAAATAATAAGCAAATGCATCCTTAGTCAATTGTGGTAATTATTAAATAATACAATCCTATGGTAAGCTATGCTAGTTGAAATGGAAAAATAGTAATAGACTTTTGTTTTTTGGCGGGGGGGGGGGGGGGAATGCATACGTTAATAAAGAAACAATAACGAAAGAACAATAAAATGAAGGTTTTAATATGCCAGATATAAAATTAAAATCCAATGTTATATTACTGAATAGAATCAATAAAATAGAGGAAAATATCGATTCCACATGGGTTAAATAATACATATACTGGTTTGGATATTGTTTAAATATGAAACCAGAAATATATTATAATAACAAATTATCTAAAGCTATAGAAATACCCAAAAAGATATTGAAAATATAAAGAATCTATCTTTGAATTTAGAGACAATCCATAAATATGGGAAACAAAAATATGAAAGGGATATATATATATATATATATATATATATATATATATATATATATATATATATATATATATATATATATATAATATTAAGAAATATAAATACACAAAAAATAAAATAGAAACAAAAAAAGCCACACCTAAAATGGTCAGCAATATGGAAAAATAAAATATATAAAATACTTATATACCAACATGATGCATGGTTAACAGGGGGAGTTGCAAAGGAAAAGAAGATATAATTCCCTTCATATCAATATTTTTTAACTGTTACAATGATCAATTTACAAAGGAACATCGAATCTTAGAATGTTAGTTGTATTTGATTGATTGATTGATTGATTGATTGATTAAATAAAGTTAAACATAATCAAAGAGTATGGAGCAGTAGCAAATAATTTATTGTACCTGAACAACATCAGAAATGGAATAATATATAGGAATTTAACAAACCTAATTGATAATATCATAGACACAAATTGGAGGAAATTCAAATGATTCGAAAAACAAAATGTTGTACCTTCTCCATAAATATACGCATGCGTGTGTGTATGCGTATATTTATATATATTTATATGTATATATTTATGACTTAAAGTGTGTGTGTGGGTGGGGGGGATAAGCTCGTCTTAAATGGGGGATGAACGAAGTAACCACTGGGAATGTGGGGGTAGGGTATATCATTCCGATTCGGAGGATGGTGAGCATGGTGCGGCCCAACACCCACCCTCACATGCGGAAGAATTCACTATAGAATAAATAACCAAAAATAACATCGAACATAACCAGATAAACTTGCATTCTACAGCAAGCTTAACCCAAATAGATAACAATCTTGTAAACAGAAAAAAAACAAAAAAAAAACAAAACAACGGGTTAAGTAAGAGGTGAGGACGATTAGAGGCTAAGCTATCACGGCGCTACGCGAGGCAGACAGGCTCGCATAAGAGGCTCAGAAAACAAGTACTGTACATAACGAAACATTCTACAAGACACAAGAAGGAAATGGGGTTGGGGTGGGCGCCAGATACAAATACTAACAAATGTTGTTGTTGTTCGTCCTTCAAGTTCGAAGATGACCATGACATCACTAACTGGTTAACAAATACAAGTCAAAAACACACATCATGCAAACATTCAGTACAAGAAGCAACCGTTTATTCTCCGTGCAATACAACAAATCATTACCACCGCCAGTAAAAATCGCTTTGTGCTACGTACACAAATGTGTGTGTTTTGTTATGTAAAGAGCGTGTAAGCAGGGTCGTTTTTCTGTCGTAGCGCTCATTGCGATTTTTTAAAAAAAAATCAATAACCCAAATGGCTATATGAGTTTATTACATGGTGTCTTTAAAGAGCGTCTGCTGGGATCAGCCTGTGTGTTTTTGTCCTAGCTAGCAATCAGAACAAGAAAATAAATAATCTATAATCTACCGCATTACAATTTTAACTTAACTAAATGTTTCTTTTCTTTTTTTCCCGCTTTTATTATATATTGATAAATACATAACTTATAACAGATCTGATGTAAAGAAAGTCAGTCCTGACATTATAGGATTAAATGATCATGGTATTTATCGAAGTGTAAATTTTACCTAATCAATCACAAAGTAAATAAAGTCCAATGGACTTTATTTTAACTTTGTGAGTGATTAGGTAATATTGCCACTTCGATAAATACCCAAACATGATCATTTAATCCTTATAATTCCAATTTTCTTTCTTTATGTCATCAAATCAACGTATACTGTCAACAAAACATTTGATTTTATGTACACGTAGTTTTCTTTCATTAGCCTCTTCACATGGCGCCAGAATACCTAACCGGTACAAAATCACAACAACAGATTGACGACGGTCACAGTTACGTTTTTTGAGAAACTTCATACTTTACATGTTTTGCATTGGCAGCCCTTGGTTTCTGCACATTTCGGTATATATATATATATATATATATATATATATATATATATATATATATATATATATATATATAAAAGAACACGTTCTTGTCAGTTCCTTTCCTCTACGTCATATGACAATGACCTTGCATAATAACAGCTGACATAACCAGTGTGCTAACTGAAGTTTCGAAGCAAAACTAGTAATTATGGAGTTTATGAATGAACAACAGGGAAATATGAAAAAGATGATGTAATCCCTTACCAAATCAAGGTAATAATAAAATAAATAGTACACAGCAATAACTTTTATATCATGTGCAACAGCGTTAACACTTACCAAGGCCCATTCAGTTTCTAATGTGATTCGTGAAGTGAAATATGCAGTTGTTAAAGGTAGAGTTGCTCCCAAAGCCAGCCATATGCTTTGTTTGGTTATAGAGTTGAGTGTTGGAGTGCAGGAAGGACTGTGCGAGTAGAGTGTTTGAACTTAGGATTGGAGATTTGATCCAGGGTTGCAGAATTTGATCTGAAGTGAAAGGGTGGTGAGGGTGGTGTTAGGGGATGATACAGACAGAGCTTGACCACCAGTAACCATATTTTCCAAAACCAAACTGATAAGTTGTTTTTGTTCAGTGCTAGGTCTGCGACTGTACGTTTTGAGAGACTCCTCACGTTTGTAGTCTATCATAAACAAAATATTTCTGGTAGCAAACCCAGCATCTCTCATGGCTTGAATTGCTATTGCTCGGAGTGACCAGTGTAGCATTGTACTCCTGCATTCTTGCAAATATCTGGCATGAAAGAGGAGAACTGTTTTGGTTTTACAGGTTCACAGATATACCATTTGTCAGCTAATTCAAGAGATTTTAGTGCTTATTTGCTGCAGTGTGTAAATAAGGTCTTTGCTGCTTTGTCAGTTTTCTCCAGGAAAACTTTTACAGATTTCACTGGACATGTGCTTGTGCCAGTTGCATACGTTCTCTTGCCTGGTGTTTCTTCAAGTTTCTCATCAACACCTACTTTGTGTTTTTGTTGAACTGTTTCATGATTTAGAGTGATGTACTCCATGCCAGATTCATCAGTTTAAAATTTTAAAGAAGTTGGGGGTCAATTGATGGTGAAATTCTACACCTTTGGTCACAAAATGAATAGCCAGCAGGTACCAGATTCTGAACCGAATGGCAACAGGGTCACATTTTTGAAGATATGCATTGATTTTCCCTAATTCTTCTGGTGAAATTACTTGATTGTGCTGGGTTGGTCTTGAGATACCTGATTTGACATTAAATTTAAATTTTGCATTTAACATTGAATGAGCATGTTTGAATTCTTTGTCTTTGACAATGGCGATTTCTTTTCCAATGTCCTTTAAATTCCTGTTATGGCAGCGTGAACAGTTTTCAAGGAATTCTTGTGATATTCCTGCGTCTGATCAACTGGCATTTTTGTGACCCTGGAGGATAAGAATTTCGGTCGGACCTCACTGTAGAACCTTTTTAAGTTGCCACTCAGCTCATCTGGTGTGATTGTGTTGAAGTCCAGCTTGTGTCCAATACTTTCAATGCACCAAGCTTTTAAGTAAATAGAACAAATATTCATAGTTATACAGTTCTTAAACTTTGCAAGCTCAATTTGAAATACAGATAAAGAAGACACATTTTATACCTTGCTATGTATGAATAGCATTATATTTATGCACTTGATCCAGCATGGTACAATCTGTACATATTTCTCATAAATTTATTGGTGGGTTTTTATGTATGTGCTATGGTAACATTAGGAATTTGTATCCTTCAGCATTTCAATTTTTCAAATTTATACAGAAGATTTATTTCTTTAAAAAACAAGAGTAGCAACCCCAAAAAGTAATGTAATTTCTTTTTCTTTTAAATGAATGACCACACATCTGAATTAATATTTAACTTAAAAAAAAAAAAATCAGCTATATGGATTATTATATACATTTTTCAGTAGCATGGAGTTGCGTTGGTGGAGGGGGCATCATGGCATTGTCATATCAACAAAGTCTGTCCTATATACATACATGCCATAACACGACGTGTCAAGCGAAAAACACGATTTGGGATTCCCAGACTCCCCGACACGGTCGTGTTTCGAAAAACACGATTTTCAGCAATCTTAGCGTTTAAAAAAAAAAAAAAAAAAATTCCACAAAAAAAGATAAAAAACGTATATTTCTTGATCATCATGATATATGCCCGTAATCTGTGTATGTATAAACAGTAAACAGTTCTGCTCAGAGCTCATGTAAAACTATCATCTGGGCAGTTTATACAGCTGTTTTCGAGTCAATTAAAAGCTAAGGGTGTCAGATTCACTTTTCAGAGAGTTACTTAATTGGCTCACAATAGCTAGAGTGATGTATCGGGTCAAATCCTTTGAGCACTGCTGAGGGAGAGCCCATTAGGGTCATTTGCATAGGTAAAGTACACTAAGTGGCACAACCAAATTTGTCTGGAGTTAAGTACATCAAAGAGATGCATGTCGAAGAACAAATGTTATTACACGTCAATGACTGCATTGAATGAGAATGTTGAGGCCATCTTTTTATTAAAGTTTGTGATCAGCGGCAACGTTTCTTTGAAGTCGGATTTTTACTCCATATATAAAATACAAAACATGATTATTTCGGTAGTACCGACGTACATGGCCGAATGGCCACACACATCGTTAATCCCAAAATCAATGAATCAGTTTCGGTAGTTGGAAAGTGATAATCTGATTCAAGTGGCCATTGCATGTTTGACACTCTCTGACAGCAATGCAGATGCAAAAAGATCATTTTCTATGGTTAACAAATTCAACAAGATCTTTGGGGAAGGTTGAACAACAGCACCTTTCCATCTCTAATGAGTGCAAAGATAAACACAAATGACAAAATGACACTTGTATTACCTTCAGACCTACTACAACTGTACTGAACTATTGAAAGTAGCAAAGGCTACATGTAATTAAAACTACATTTCACTGTCCAATGGCTTTTAAAGACAGTAACTTGGTGTATTTTTGTATTAATGTCTGTGAGGCTGTGACCATGTGTACATCTGTGTGTGGTGATGTTATTTGACAATGCTAAGTGTACTATTTGTTTGTTTGTAAGTATATTAAATGCTTCAGAGAAATCAGATGGTATTTTCTTTCATTCAGATTTGAATTTCCAGTCATTTGCTATAGGTTGATTTGAAAAGATAGCTTATTCTCATTTGGATGACGTCTCTTTTTTTTTTTGGGGGGGGGGGGGCACCCGCACCTAAACCCCCCTCCCATTGGGACCTCAAAACACACTTTTTTAGTCTCAACCCCGCCCCCCCCCCCCACACACACACACTGTCTGGGAATATGGCAAGTATGCCTATATAAATATTCAAGATTTCATGTGATTAATGTGCTTATCATTGTTGTAGTTTTAACATTAAAAAAATTAATTCAATCTTTGAGTAATGCTCTCATAAATGTGTGGTTTGTTTTGTGTGGAAGTGGTCAAATTCACACAAACCCATCATATACATAGACACACACGCTTTTAGAAAAACAAAACAAAAACCATATTCCATTGAAAATGCAAATGTCCCATTTTGTGTTATGTTTGGTGGCATCTGAGTATTAGTTTATTTCAATAGCTTTTAATTTCTCTTTAGATAACTTTTAAAATCTTGGAATCTGCCCCTAAGAAGCCTCAAATTTGACTGACCTAGTTCCCACGTTAGTACTGTTGCTGTTGTGCATGGTTTATGTGACGTAGGTCATGGGATGCCACTCGAGGGATTCAGTCTTTTGCTGTTGTACTGTTTCATTTTCAGGGCTTTTAATATCCATTACAATATCATCAAATCCATCTATATATTTATCTGGAGATACATGCATTTATTCTAGCTCCTTGTCATCTAATTGTTCGAAATCAGCAGAAAGTTGTGGTGAAAAATTACCGTAAGCGGACATATTGCTGGACGATTTTGCAGACGAACGCCAAAAGTGTAGAGTAAACTATACAGTAGAATGAACGGATACATTGGAAAAGGAGAAAAAAATGTAATTTCTATTTATTTGCTGTATTACAAATTGAAAAGAAAAAATAATTGTTTTACTATGCCGTGTCTGCAATTTTTGTTTACATTGCAAACAGTATCGGCTATCGGATACTGGAAATCGAACGTAGTCCCAGAATTTACCGATGTGTGAAAAATTCCAGACCAGTATCACGTGACCGTTAATATCCAATCGTATTGCAGAAAATCCATTCAAATCATTATATTTGGAATTATATACACATATCAAAGGGATACATGCACCTTGTACAACAAATATCGCACACTGCACACATAAAAAGAATAAAATATATCGATCCATGCCAAAGATCATTTCAAACCTTCCAAATGCGTGAGGAAACCATCCATAAGGTAAAAATGCCTGAGGAGGCCTGTTTTGAAATACAATTTAGACCTTAAGACAGAATCAGGCAGCAGGAATTTAAAAAAGTACGTCCCAATCAAAAAGAAAAGTGGAACCTTAGTTGAAAATTATATTTTCCTTTTTTCGACAAAAAATTCTGTTTGATTAAAGAAAAAAATTAACACAAAAAAAATCAAAAAAAAATCAGTACACAACAGGTTGGGGGGGGGGGGGAATAAACAGATATTAGAAAACAACTTTTAACTTTAGATCAATCATAGCTGGAGATCTGGAGATGTCCACACAAATAAATAAATAAATAAGTAAATAGCCTTCAGGTTGGTCAATTACTTGTCTGACTTTTATAGCCAGGCACGGGTTAGTACCTATACAGGTTTTAAAACTCCTGTCTTTAAATTTTGAAACTCCAGACATGGATTAAAGCGATGAGGTATCGATGTTATCATCCGATGCATTTCTTATTAGAAAAATTTTAGAAATAAAACATGCACATTGTTGGATGAAGTGTGATTAGGTGGTAATTATGCTCCATCCCTATCACTGTCTACATCGAACTCCAACCTTTCTTTTCTTGATTCAGTAATATTAAAAAAAATAGATTCTTTTTGTTTCAAAAGTCTTTTTTTAAAATATGACAAGATAGTGGCATATTATTTTATGAATTAAAAATGTATTCCTAGGTATAACACGAGATAAAAAAGGCAAAAGGTTGCCTTCTTGATCGATTAAACAAAATAATCTTTTTGTGTTACTTTCCAGTAAAGTTTATTTTGTTGAAATAGATTAAACGCATTTCTTGCCTGTATTTTATTTTATATTTTTAGGTTTTTCCAAGTGATGAAGATTTTTCATATTCTAAAGGAAGGGAAATATTCACTCAAGTATCTGACACAAAAGTTTTCATATATTCAGTGATTGGAAGGAATACATCTTCAACAAGCAACCCGTGGAACGAATTTGGAGTTAGCGCATGGATTCATTCTGAACTTAAGCCTGCATATATATATATATAGTTTGCTGTTTTTTGTTTGATAATGAAATCATTATTAGGTCTAATCATACAAAATACTGGTATTATGCCTTGGACGTAATGTTTACCGTCCAGTACACCTGTCCAAGTCCAAAGTCAATGTTACATCTGAGGGGGATCACGCTAACCGTGACCAGCAAAATATGTTCCAATAACTTTTCAACGTACGTCAGACCAATATATCCATTACGGCGACCGGATAGCGAAAGCATAGCATTGTGCGCCAAGCAGATATATGGAAACCTCAGCGCAAGCCATGCCGTCACGTGGCTTGAATACAACCGGGCCATGGGAGTGGATAAAATTGTGACTTTTGTAAATGAAAGTTACTTGTCCGGGAATACTTATAATGTACTGAAGTATTATCAAAATCAGACTTTTCTGGAAATATTACCAATTGAATTTCCTATGCAAGGTAAGTCAGGCATGTATTTGAAAGATTCAATCTCTTCAAAGGTGGCAATGTGGTATATAGATTCACCAAGTATTCATGGTTATCACTTTTCATTATTCCATATGATGCATTTTGTTTTCTACATAGAATCTCCATGTACTCATAAATTTTACCAATTCTTTTATTAGCAAAAAAAAAAAAAAAAAAAAAGAAAGGCTTTTCTTGTTTTGCTTGTCATAATTTACCACCATATTTATCTAGGCTCCCTTACAACTATATTCTCTTGAAAAGGGGTAAATTCAGCTCAGTAAAATTATATGAATTTGTGGCACTCTCAATGAAAAGCAAGGACAAATATTCTGCAAAAATGTATACAGAGTCAAAAAGGTGGAATGGGGTAAGGGTGTGGTGTACCATTGAGGAAATAGGTTTGGATGATTTCTTTATTATGTTATTTTCTATTAAGTTGTCATGCGCACGTATCACGAAGTAAAACAACCGGTGAAAGGTCACCATTACAAATAAAACTTGTGCACACATCACGCATAGTTCATTTGAGGGTTGAGGAAGCAAAGTGTCATGGTGTAGCTATCAAACAATTTGAATCCGACCTAAAACCTGTTGTATCTAAAACGAAAGTATAATAATCCATATCGAAAACCAAAATTATCATGTGAACACAGTGCATATTTATTATCTGCAGAAAGTGGGTCTCATTTTAAAACTGTCAAAGAGACTGTGTGTAATCAGTATTATTTTTAGTCTGTGACACCGGGGTTTACATAACTTAACAAGCCAAACTGGATAATCTTAATGGATTTTAGTGGCCAGACAGTTGTATTTGAAAAATATAAGCAGCAGACGATACTGTCATCATATTAGTTGAAATTTGGCTTTTTGGAGCGAGTTCAGCTTTAACGAACTTCATAAATGACAGTGTCAGTACTTGGCCTATTATACATCTGCGATACATTATTTCTTCAATGAAAAATAGGTATCTGTGGTGGACACCTAGTTTGAGAACTGCACATTGTAAATCACCTATGACTGTCACTAAGTTCACCATTCACTCGTGTCACCCGTACACATGGCAAAGGCTTCAGTGGTTTACATTTATAGCAATACATGCCATCATCTAATTTGCATCCTACATTTTCTGGCAGATTGTTCATATTTTATAATCTCAACAAAATTTGTTTCTGGCATTTTTGCGAACAGCAAGTTACATTGCTTGTAAGTTTCACAGTTATAACGAGGAATGGTTTGAATGGTGATTGACAGCATTAAATGATGCTTTAATACGTGTCTCGCATGACTAATTAGTGACAAAAATGTATTTTTCATGTGTTTGCATGTTCTTCTGTCTGTCTGTTCTTCTGTCTGTGTATCAATTAGTTCATTTGTTCCTACTTTCTTTCAGAGGAAAGAAAAGAAATCAGTACTACACTTAAATTATTGGCGGAAAAAAATAGAATGTTTTTGAGAATTTGTTGTAACATTTTTATCGTTCTTATATTTATGATTTTAAACATTGAAATTTAAACAAGAATCTTATTTATTGAATTGAAAAGATTTAACACATGATGTTATGTGTGAGTGTGCTGTCTTTTATTTTTGGGGTGGGGGTGGACGGGGGCACACTTTTTAAACTTCATTGAACATTGCCTTTATACTATAAAACCAGGAAACATCAGCAAATTAGAAGTAATAGAATTAAACAAATACTGACTTTGTAATATATATTTTTCTAGGATTGTAAAATCTTGCATCAATTGAAATGACAAAATAATATTTAAATAATGATATAAACTTCAACTTTTAACATTAACATTAATATTGCCCTGGGGACCTGTAGAACAAGCTTATGTTATGATATCATACTTGTCTCCTTTTTCCCTCCGTTATCAATAAAATGTCATGTCTATGGTATATCTATGTTAGTTTGTTTTTCTTTCTAAATTAAGGTTTTATAATATAATCAAAATTTTTGTTGTTGGTTTTTTTGGGTTTTTTTTTTTGAATTGGTCTAATGACAGAATTTAATAAAGAATTAATTAACCTCAAGAAACATCAAGCCACTACTCGATTATTATGACTTTGATAAGACTGATTCATAGATCTGGAACAAGAGAGAGAGAGAGAGAGAGAAAGAGAGAGAGAGAGAGAGAAAGAGAGAGAGAGATTTTTTGTACAGATATTATATCTTGTGCTTCTTGTTCGGATACGTATTAACTTCTTCCCGCCTTACCATGTTACTTCAGATGTTATCCCGAGGGAGCCTCTTCGCATGAGCAAGCTTGTGGCCTCAGACGAGCATATTCTTGTCTACTATTGCCAGGATAGGCTGGCGGGGTACTCCTTTATAGGTGTCATTGACGTCGATGAGTTTATTTTCCCACAGAAGGACAGAAATTTCAAGGAGCTCTTGGTATGTTTATGTGGTTATCGAGAAGTAAATGCAAGGTACTATATTTCATTTGTGCAGATGAACCTTAACTGGCGACGTGAAGGTTTCTATCTCTCTCGATTGAAATAAATAGTCGACAAAATAATGTAGTCAAAATAAACTTTGAAAAATAGAAAACTTATGTAAACATTAAACATTCCAATAAAAAGTTTCAAGAGTATTTGATAGAATTATATCTGACAAAATACTTTCGTTCAGTTTGTAACTGTCTTGCTTGTATTCACATTCAAATATAAAAGTTAATTACTTTTACACACGATTTCAAGCGCTAATGCCACTATAATGTAGCACCATTAGTAGCTACAATCAAGGGACATAACACCCAAACTCATGACAGACAAAGGATTGACTCTCCATTTTAAAATGGTACCACTTCTCGGAACAGCTGAGCAACTGATACAAAGCTCTAATTGGAAAGGTAAAGAAATCAGTTTTAGAAACTTACATTTAAAAAAAAAATATAGTGGTTCCATAACAATCATAGACTCTAAACAAGAAATGATATGGCAATCAATTGCCATATATCAGTAAAGTTTATGAAAATCGTCCAGTTCATTTATAAACACGAGAAAACAAATTATTTTATCGAAATAGGATATCTGGTTGCGGAGATATGGGCGTTTAAACTTTGAAAGAATAACATTCACTTTTCGTTTTCCTTCTAGGACAACGTTTCAAGTAGCACGTGCGCATAAGATTTGTGTGCGTAGTATAGGGAAAAATACACATTAAGAAAGCATCATTATTGATTTTAACTTGAGAAATTATTTAATTTCTAACTTTTGTATTTTGAAGCTAACACCCACACTATATCTGAGTAGACCTTTTGTTGTCACTTTCCGTCATAAAATTATAAAATAACGAGAGCAGAACGCAGGGGAGAGAACACAGTTTATTTTTATTTTAGTTTTTTTTTGCAATTACAATTTTAAGGAGGTTAGGTCAGTCTTCCATGTAGATCTCACAGTATATACATTATTTTAAAACTGCTATGTAGTACTTTAATGTAAGCCAATATAATTCAACCAATCCTAATCTAAAGTAGGGATTGTATAAATCAATATACATCTCTTTCATCAGAACCTATCGACCACTAACCTAGATTATCACAAGTAGGTTTCTATCTGAAGCGCAAGTTCATTCCTGTTCGTTTTGATGTCCGGTGCTAAATACTGATGAGTTGACCACGGGGATATTCATTTGTATATTTATAGGGTAGTATGTCTTTATTTCTTCCATTACTGAAGATTACAATTATGGAATGCAAGTATGGAGAAAAAAAAAAACTAGAGATAATGTCTATATAATATACACTGATAACACTCTATCAAACATTCATAAAATCCACTCAAACATATCCTTTATAAATAGACACACATAAAAACCAGCAAGTTATTTATTTTGGGGGTAATAAGTCACACGATTAATATTTTGCAGGTAATAGATTATACAACTAAGTCATAGAAAAGGAAGATCGATTCACAACTAAATAAAGGCCTATGAAGTTTCACATTATTTTGACATCCATGGTATAAAATTTTATCTCTTTTTCAAAATATAACAGAATGTGGGTTCTAAGAAAACAACTTGATATCAATAAAAATTACATGTAGTTTCTGGGATCCTATAGGAGAAGAGCGAACTCATCAGTAACTCCTCCCAATGAAAGTAAGAACGAAATTTCTTGATCAATGGTGTCCAAATAGCCTGCAAAGTCAGTTCCAGATCTGTGGATCACGGTGTCCCACAAGGAATTTCTAATGTTGGTTGGTCTTATATCGCTACTGGCCTAGGACCAGTTTTTACTGCGTGCAAATTATCGCTATAGAGCTAATATATTGCATACGAATTTTTGCTTTTTATGCGTATGTTAACAACACAGGCATTCGTTTCTGTCAGTAAAAATGAAAAATTCTTGAAAACATCCACTCTCCTCAAAACTGGAGCCAAGTAGACAAGACACAAAGCAGGGATAAACTTCGCGCAAAATTGGCCTTTAAATAATCCGTTAAGTACTTTATTGTGCATGGGGAAAAAGTTTGGAATATCTCCTTTATGTTAATATAAGTTATGTCTGACTCTAAGCACCAACGGTATAAGAAATTACTAAAGGATTGGCGAGAGGTCAGATTTAGTCACATCGTGTTGATAAAGAGAAGGGAGTGAGTGTTATCAATCGATTTCCCTTGTTTTCATTGACAGAAACGAGTGCCTGTGGTTTCAAAATATCTACCAAAATGATCTTTGTGAACTAGAGTTTTCATTGATTAGAGTTTGTTCAAGCAACCCATAATTTTCCTCCAATGCATCTCTTAAGCCAGCCTGTAATTCCGGAGTCACGTGCCCATGTTTTACATATATGTGTGTCAAATGCTGATACGTCATTAAAACATACCCTGACATCTGCCATCTCTCCATAACAGTCGTTGTATGAAAGGAATCCTGTTTTACCTAAAACAAAGCATCCTCCAATATTGTTCCCTGTAGCACTTTTTCTAAACTTAATTGCATGTTGATTTTTCTCATTGAAGACTGTGAGGAATACTCCTTGACATTGCTTTTCAAAGCCAGTGTCATATCGTTTATTTTCAACCATATGTTCCCAAGGTCAAGGTTACATGTGTGTTAGGGAGCATCGATTTTAAGAAAATTAGCATCATTCACTAACATGTCAATATTTTATTGAAAATTAATTAATTTGCTACACAATTATTAGTGGTGTCAGGAAAACACATGAATTGTTCTAATTTAAAAACTATTTCCTATTGTGCAATAATAAATTATTAAGATTCCTTAAAACAAAGCAAATGACTAAATTAGAAAAGTTAGGCACCTTTATTGTTGACATTACAGCTTGAGTTGAATTATGCAAATATTTAATTTGAGATTTTTTAAATGGTACTAAGAAATTGTTCATATTTGGACAACTTATCAGAGGATAATACTAGGGATTTGATACCCTTAAATAAAACACACCCACCCACATCTCTGATTCACAAAGTTCTTCCTTGTGAACATGTGTGTTTTATTGTTGTACACCAGTAATTCTGATTTTTGGAAAAATTATTATTATTTTTTCCTTTATTCTTTTGACTTTTAATTTGTGGAAACTATATGAATAATGTACTTAAAATTCGTTACTTGAGTAAATATGCCAGATATATAGTTACATGTTTATAAGATTTATACTGTAAATGATATTATTCCTTTATTTTATTTTCCTTGTGTAATTAAAATCAACAGAAAAACTGAGAATCTTAGGTATATTTGTGCATATACTAAAGATTTTGTATATAATTTAATTGTTCAACCTCTAAAATTTGTTATATTGAACCAGACCTTCCAGAAGACTATGACCAATTAGTATCGTTGATAATAATAATAATAATAATAATAATAATAATAATAATAATAATAATAATAATAATAACAACAATAATAATGCGACAACTAAAGTGATATGGGTAATACATCTGAATAGCAGAGACTGATTATACAATCTTCAAGCTGACAGCATAATATTTTTCTTCTTCATGCAGTAGATACTCTGAATTACAATTATTTGCTTGTATATGAGGAATTCCTCTGCCTGGTTACAAAGAACTGTGTATCTGTTGTTTCCTGTGAAGGGAGGTAAGAAGGATGCTGACCCCATTCCTGTTTCATCATTGGATATAGATATTAAGAAAAATTAAATGCAATGAAATATCACTACACTAAAAAGAATATAATGGCAACAACGAGATTCGAACACGCATTCTTTCGCTCGACATTTGAATGTGTTGCCCACTACGCTATGTCCGCTGTATGAATTGCAAGGTCATAAAAATATAATCTTTCCAGCTGATGCAGAGTATATCCTTATTCTTAGCGCTACTTTTTTTAATTATAAAGTTTGTAATGAAATTTCGACAAAAGCTTAGAATAAATATTGAATTTGTTAGCTTATTTCCAACTTGCGGCAATTAAACAAGAAGGTGTAGGCAGTAGCACCTGACCATAGAAAGGCAAACAGATTATAGTACTGGCAATCCTGTGTATAAATCCTCTAACTTGTGACCTAAATATCAGTAAAACCATACACAAGCTGTTACATTACAGGCTGTTAGCTAAATGAGCTCAATGAATGGACAGTTTCTTTTCGCGCATGGATACCATTCCCCGTTTTTGTTTTCGAATTTAATACTACTCATTGCAATGATTGAAGGCATAGACTGAGTACGTAAAAATATGGTGATCAAAACTGGTTTCATATCCTGACGATGAATCAAAGTTTTTATTCATAGCTTTAAGGTAGTTCGCTTTTGAAAAATCAACGCTTACTGTGCAGATCAGAATGACGTGTTTCTACCTATGTGTATAGTAGCGAAATGAACTCTGGGAGAGACTGAATTATATGGTTGCGACTTCTGTCTCTAACTAAATAATGAAAATGAAATATTCCTATACAATTTAAATGATCACAATAACAGTCCTGTGAAACAAATAATACAGTCAACGAAAAGTACACGAGACTTTTGGCAATATATAGTGATTTACGTCCTGTCCTAAGGTTTTCAGTTGTTTAGTGAGTTTGGATTGTTTGGGTAATTAGATATGTCAAAGTGTAAATATACAAAAGTTAAATACTCCAGCATTTCACACTATATCAGCCTTAAATGATCCCTGTTGCATTTCCAATGAATGTCCACTGCCTGAAAATAGGCTATTATGCAGTGCAAGGAAAAAGAATGCAAATGTTGCATCAATATTGAAAAATTATTGTAGGATAATTATGTTCAATTAATAAATACACAATTTTTCAGCGTAACCTAGTGGATAAATACACAGATGCAGCCTCCTTCACTTTTCTGGTTGAATACTACATAAGCAACTGGGGAAGACTGAATACATCTGAGTTGATACCAATACAGTACACTCAGAGGGCCGCAGCCATGAAAGACGGTCAAAAACATTGCTGTCAGGGATCGATTTGAACCTGGATCTATAACGACGCATACCGTTGACCCCAGACGCGGATTCAAAAAGTATGCAGGCATCAAGGATAGTGTCATATTCTGTTGCAGTTCAAATACGTTTTATTTCATTACCTGCATTTTTACCAAGTATTATTTATTTATATGCAATATATATTTTAATATTTTTATTCAGAAATGAGTTACGTATGTTACGACTATGGGTAAATGTAACAAAAGAAAAGATTCAAACAAGCTTTCAAGATTTAAAACACAAATATTTAATTTCCTAAAATATAATAATATTTCAACAAACAATCAAAGTGAAAGAATTAAAAATAACTTACAGTATAGAATATCCTTAAAAGTCCTAAATTGTTCTAATGTTCACAAATCCGAAAGTTAATCCAAATATTCCGAATTAAGAGTATTCCGAATGAAACCACCAAAGTGCTGGCGTGCCAACAAGAATCAGTTATATTCAAGTGTTATTAATTCCAAGTAATCTTTGTGAATATAGAATATCACACAAGTTCTAGAGATGATTCCCATAATTCCAACGGAGCTGTATAATTCTTAAATATCAGTAGTTGATCCCAAAAATGTACTGTCTGGAAAATATTTCTGAAGTAGCAGTACTAAATCCAAAATGTACTGTATAATAATATCTCTGAAGCAGAATATCACGTACAAAGAACCAATTTCATTAAAGACCTCTCAAGTTGATGAAACTATGTAGAATGACGAACGCTACGATTACATATCATTATATAGTTTCAGTACTGCGTCATTGAAACAAACAAAACCCATTTCTTATTCCGTCTTAGAATAACAACTCAGTATTTACGAACTTACTATCTAACTTCTGGTCAACAAAATGAACCATTCTTGGATTGCGAAATCCAGGTCAGGTCAAAAGTACAAACCCCACGCGCTAGATCACTTGACATGACCAATGCTTCACATACAATATTGATTTTCCCAGGACCAATGTACTGGGTCACATTGAAATTACCGTATATGTGTACTCTGCAAAACGACACCTATTAGACTATTATACAGAGGTCATAAACTAATAAAACTATACCATTATTTAAAAGAAATGATACATAATTCCGTAACACTTACCTAAGTTATTTACAAAATAATATTTAATTAAGTGATTAATTAACGAAATAATCACCACTCAATTCTTTTTCCATTAATTTTTTAAATGATACATTTATTTATTTATTTGCAGTAAATATTTTGAAATCATTTAAGTAATCATACATTAATCAATTACCTAATTTATTTACAGATAAATAATGTAATCAATTAATTAATAAATCAAATATTCAACCACTCAATTATTTCTCCATTATTTTCTTAAAAATAGCATATTTGATCATTCATTTGTTTATTTTAAAGTGGTTGTCAGTACTACACCAGAGGATATACTTTCTTCTACTAGTGACCATAATTTGTTTCTTTGCTCTTTTGAACTAGTAATGCTGAATATGCATTCCTCCTGATACAGAAGGATTATATTTGGCATTTAAAAGTTTGAACTTGTTATAAAATATATTAATTATATAAAGTTGCAAGAGATTAACAGATCTCTCTTTCAAATATCAGATAACTGAGAATTCAGACTATTTCAATATCATATATTTTATAGTATAAATTGAAGATAACCTTTATTTAGTTACGAAGATGTATTTCTGTATTTACCTATTAGTGATACGCTACAGGTGGAAAAAGCGTTTAGTTGTGCATATCATATACCTGTACCTCGAAAACATTTTTAAAAAGCCGACGTTAAAATTTAACAATAATTCCTATGATTCCTATATGTTTTGATTACAAATTAGCAAAATGAAATATTTTATTCATAATTTGTTATTCATAGGATGAGAGATAGGAAGCAAAATAGAGAAAGTGAAATAGAGACTGCAGTGTACACGTAGATAGAAGATACATTTTGTTTGGACCATACATGAAAACCTTTAAATAAATGCACCTGACAAGTATTGCCATAACATTACATTTTCATACGTGTCTTACGAAAGATATGATTATCAACAATTCTTTGGAAGTATTTTATATCAGTCAGCTTGCAGATCACCCAAGATTTGCCACGTACTTCATATACTTCAGAATGAATGTTTACCAGCATTAAAAACTATTCCTGTCACACGTATGGTGATATCAGAAATTACTGAAGGAAAATATAAGCTATTGCATTTTTTTCAAATTGCGGGATATCATTTCTATTCTCACTAGCCACCAATCCTGTGTAAAACGAATATTTTAATTTTTGGGGTATGTCAGCTAGAAAAACGATTGTCGTCCAAGTGATACGGGTAAAAAAAAATCTACTTATAGATCTTTAGAGTTCCATATTGAAGGTTTTGTTTATCTCGGCAAAAACAAAACAAAACAAAATAAAGGAAACTAAAACCAAACAAAACATGCAGCAGTGGAAATGATTGAACTCTTATCAAAGCATTTTCCTCCATAAACCGGAAAATGTACCATTCTATAAACATATTTAGCGTCATTTTCTTTTTTCTTACAGTATCATTGTTCCCACTGATCTAGCCGTACTAAAGCATTACAGGACATGTAGGGATGATTGGAAGTCTAAATCTGACTGTATCAACGGGACTGGCGACTTCCAAAGATTTACTGATGACAGCTTGAAAAAGAAGTTAGAACAATTGAATGTTAAGAAGAATATCACTCTGCATGACATCATTTTACATACAATTAAATATTTAGATGTGAATTGAATTTAATGATAATGACCCCTTGCTTTATCAGTTCTGCTACCTGTGCATATTTCACTCTATTGAAAGAGAAATCATTACAAGACTTTAATTTTTTTTTACAAAAGTACTTCTTTAACCAGTCATTAGGTGTTGGGATGATATTGGAAAAAAATAACAACACCCCTCTCTCTCTCTCAAAAAAAAAAAAAAAAAAAAACTAATAGAAAAAAAAAATTACGCATACAGAATTTTAAAAAATAGCAGAGGATACACTTTTTACTTTTGTTGTCGTTGTGTATTACTATTGTTTTTCTTTTTACTTCCACTTTTATAAGAAGGAAAAACTTCTTTCGTTGTTATTTTACATATTATACATAGTAAAAGAACAAGAATAATGATGATGATGACGAAGATGATGCGGTTGAAAATTATTATGTTAAATGTTTCGACTCCAGCCACCTCGTAATAAATTTTGTTCATCTTGTATGAATTTGTGAAAAGAGTTCAATAATTTCTGTTTGTTATCCCTGGCTTGCAAACTGAACTAATTACAGAACATCAAAATATTTTCTACTCATATTATAAATTTCTTATGAATTCGGCACTCTTCAAAGATTCTTTATATAAAAACGAAACAACTGACATCACTCAAATACACCAAATACAATAGAGGGGAGGAAAAATTGCGATCGATTTGGTTGAGTGCAGCAGCAGCTACCTTTACAAAATCTAATTGTCAGCTCCATGCGTCCTCACCGCGCACGTGTTGAGGATACTACATTTAAGAAAGGGACGAGGAATTCTCAAAGCCCATGACTGATTACAGCAAGAGACATGTGTCTAAGTTTAACATTGAAGAATCTGGATATATTAATATTTGTTGTTGCTGCTAAAAAAAAGCCATTACATCGGAATATACTACAGCTTCATGGTGTGATTATGACTGAAATGATCTGGAAAAGTACATTGGCCCTTCCTGCGACAGGAAGTGATTCTCAACGCATCGGAAATGAATATAGTTTATTAGCACTCTGTTGCTAGTGTATGAAGGTAGTGTTGCCTTGAAGTTGCAGAGAAAAATGCTACTGTCAGTAGTTTAGTGGGGCCCTTTAGATGTCTATGGGACTCCCATGTTAAACAGGGTCAACAATGTATGGAGTCAAACGGGATTTTAACATTAGGCTGCCATCTTGGTTCATATATGTTTAGCAGGATGAGTGTCTGTTTGTAACAGTGTTGCATGTTAGATGTGTTTGGTGGGATGTCACTTTGCCTGCACTCTAACTGGAATGCCATATTTTGCTTTGCTTGATAAATATATGGATATAAAATTACATCGAAGGAGTGTATCGTAACATTGGCGTGTGGCTGAGAGAGAGAGAGAGAGAGAGAGAGAGAGAGAGAGAGAGAGAGAGAGAGAGGGAGAGAGACAACGGGGAGCTTACTCAACAGGCTACAGAAAAAAAAGCAGCAACTCGTTATTATTATTATTAATGTTTCATGACGTGTGAGAGAGAGAGAGAGAGAGAGAGAGAGAGAGAGAGAGAGAGAGAGAGAGAGAGAGAGAGAGAGGTGGGGGGGGGGTATCTTCAAGCGGAACAGTTACAATTGTGATTTAAATCTAAATCATTCTATATGAAGTTCCAGTGTAGCATGTTAGATGTGTTTGGACGGAAAATGTGAGCCTATCTGCACTCTAACTGAAATGCCATATTTTTGTTTTGTTTGATAAATATATGGACATAGAAGTACATCGAAGTGATGTATCATAACAGGAGTGTGTTTCTGAGAGAGAGAGAGAGAGAGAGAGAGAGAGAGAGAGAGAGAGAGAGAGAGAGAAAAAAAAAATTACCCTTTTTATGAGTTTCTGAGGACAAGTTTAAATCCTATGCTAGTAATATTAATTGGGATATTTTTCATGGATCAGTTTCTGGAAACCAGTGTGATATTGAAATATTATCAAATGAACACAGTATGATTTGGCATGTGTGCCACACAATTACAGTGTTAAAATGCAGTCAGCCTCCATTGTCTGTAATCTTGGCTTCCTCAAGGTGTGTGTCAAAAAAAATTACAATGTTACATTTCCCAACCATGAATTGTACATTTTGGATTTAAGGATTTAAGCAAAGCCTGGAGTAAACAATTATCACATCTATCTCTGTCAATAGCTGAATGCGGTAGATTCACTTGTAAAACTGTTACATTTTTGTTAACCAACGAGATTGCTTATAATGAATGACTTTTTTTTCAAAAACTTGTGTTTTGCTTTAGATTGAAGACAACGGAGTGGGAAATATGACCGCAGATACCCAAGTTATGATAGATTGTATTGTTATCATTTTTCTGTGCTAGTTTTTGAAAATGGCAAACATCGGATAAAATATTTAGGCAAGCTAAAGATGGGTTGGAACATTTGTTTGTTCGAGTTTGTAACTAAAGTTTAGATTTAATAAGATCAATGAAATGTACCCTATTAAGAAACGCATAATGGTTCTACAATTTTTGGTTAGCAAGTTTGTTTGAAAAACCACAAAACTAAAGTAACTTAGCCTTCTGGGGTGGGTGTTTGACAGAAAGAGCGAGAGAGAGAGAGAGATACATTACAAAATGTGTGTGTGTGTTAGAGAGAGAGAGAGAGAGAGAGAGAGAGAGAGAGAGAGAGAGAGAGAGAGAGAGAGAGAGAGATGATAAAATGTATATGTATGGGCAATTGGGCTCTTGACATGTGTGTGTGTGTGGTGAGTGAAACACTGAGAGAGGGAGATAGAGAGATTTTGAGAGAGAGAAAGTGAGAGAGAGAGGGACTTTGTTACAATATGCGCATGTGTTTGAGTGAATATCTTATCCATACTTTTAAAAAATCAAATAAAGAGATACAGACTTACATTGATTTTTTTCTTTTATTTTGGGTACATTTTTCTTATAAAATTTCAAACCACATCACATTAAAAAATCACATCCATAGGAAATCAGATCTTTTTACTTGTAGAAACACAAGATTCAATTGGGTGGTTACTAAATTCTGCAACTTTACTGTCACTCCGTTGTGTTCTGTAAAAGTATATTTTCATTCATCCAATTCTGTCAGCATACCATTGACTATAACTGTGGCTTAAGCAGAGCATGGAGTAAATAACAATTGCGACTTGCTCAGCCAATAACTAGAAATTCTCTGCGCTAGATTCAGTTGTGAAGGTGTTGATGTTTTTTTTAACAAATGAGATCGCTTATAATCACTTAATTTTTTTTCCAAACTTGTGTTTTGCTCTAGACTGAAGACAACGGAATGGAAAATATTACCGTTAAGATTGATTCTAACATTTTTATTTCCTCAAGTTTCAAAACGGCAAAACTCGAGTCACATAACCTACACAAACATAGGTAGGGAGAGGATATATATATATATATATATATATATATATATATATATATATATATATATATATATATATATATATATATATATGACAGAGAGAAGTAACTTAGTTAAATTATACTACTATAAAAAAATTGGAGAAACCAGAAGCTAAGCAACGACGACATTCTATGTAGCTGAAGTGTTTTCACGGGACCTAGAGATTAAAGACTCGGAAAGAAAGAAAGTCGTACTGTAGCCCCTGAAGATTATTTTCACATTCGAGCTACCCAAAAAGTGTCTTCCAGAAAATTTCAAATGACGACTTACACACACACAGTGAAATTGAAAGACGTCAAGTCTCAAGTTCCACCAGAGAAAGCAGCTGTCTTCATTACGGACTTACTTGATTCATTGTTAGAGAAATTGAAATGACAGTGCCGAGTTGAAGATGACAGTTGCTTGAGCCTATCCTTCACTCACTTACTCAATGGTAAAAGAAATATTGACTCCTATTGGAAGAATAACAGTGTGAAAAGTGCATGCTCTCTCAAAACATAATCGTTTGTTGTTATCTTGACCCAAACCACCTGCTAATATTTTATAATATTTAAGTAAATTGTTGTTTAATGTATGTTTTCATTGTTTGGTGGCAAGGCTAAAGTTACAGAATAAAAAGGGATATAATGGTACAAAACTATGAGAATGGAGAACTAACTATGGTGAATTAAAAAAATGTGATTCAAACACTGAAATGCCCCTGGATTATAAAAATAATTAAATAAAAAAAAATGTTGGGATCAAGTTGCAAAACTTTTTTGGGAAATTAAACATATTGCAGATTTTGAAATGGAATACATGAAAGAACTAAGAAATAATTCAACAAAACCTTTTGGGAGAGATGTATTTAGTGCTTGGATTAAAATCGACAAAAAACAGATATTTTCAAATATTTTATTCTTTAGAAGAATTGTTAAACCTACCTATCTGGGAAATTGAAAATATTAAGGTTGCAGATAAAACAGTGTTTCATAAATCTTGGTTTAATAAAGGAGTGAACTTCATCTGGGTCTTTGTAATTCTACAAAAAAAGTATCAGATCCAAAAGAGCAACAAAAAAAAAAACAAAACAAAAAAAACCCAGTTTGCTTTAATTTAGATACATCACCCATGTATACCGACCCATATTAGAATATAATTAAAAAGTATAAAAATCATTATTTTAGTGCAAAACTGATTTTTTTTTAAAATTGTTTTTCCTTGCACACACACATGCAAACATACTCTCTCTCTCTCTCTCTCTCTCTCTCTCTCTCTCTCAGATATTTACAGGGTCATTCGAAAACGATTTTTTCAGGGCCACCCGATTCTATTAAAAACAGAGATATTGCCCAATCATTACCAATCTGTGTGTTTTTATGTTTATGTAACCCATAATTGTTTTGACGCGGTCAAAATGTGTCACTGATTATGTGAAAATATATAGAACCGTTGTGTGCTTCTTCTGTCCATGTACATTTCACTGATCCTATTAAATGTAGAGTTTAGTTTGGCTGTTTTCAAAACTTGCACAAACTCACAACCTTACAGTACCAAAAATCTCGGCTTATGCTAAAATCTGACAATTTTGACACTTATATAAAATCTTTTATTTTCTTAAAATTAATATGAACCTGTTCTATGCGATGATTTTAAACGTTTTTATCTATTTTCTAAAAGCTATTTTGGAAGTCTGACGTACCCTTCACACTGTAAAGCATAGCATATTAGAGGTTACACGTAGAGCTATATCATATTAATTCAACCTATAATACGCACAAAATTAACAATTGCCAGCGTTTTTCCGCGACGATTTCTTTTACAAGGCTATATTTGAAAAATAAACATATCATACCTTATCTAAACAGGGTACTCATTCTATTTGCAAAGTAATAACTTGAAGATGATAGATTTAGAACAACTTAACAGCGTTCGATAGACAATACGAAATTTGCAAATTGATTCATCCTCGAGCGACATGATAATTTTAATACTTAAAAAAATCAAATAGGAGAAAAGAGAATCTTTCAAAATTAGCAGTGTGAAAGTTAACACGAATGCTTTTACTACTAGAAGTATATTTGGAGTAGCGGACAATATACAGGACAGGATTCAAACCCGTTACCAACTAGTTGTGAATATAAGCTACCGACTGAGACACGATACAGAAAAAGGAAATATTACTGCAGTATACTACTCGTTAAGGTGTATCAACATGACAAGTTTCGTCAGTGTATGGTCAAAACAAAGTCTGTCAGTCTTGTGGGAACATCCCTCAGAATAATGTTCCCTCACTTAAAACACTGGCCACTATTTAAGCTCCCATGTAGAACGTTATAAAGATGAACGACTGTACTTGGCACATGTATTTTTTTGTTTGTTTGTTCTTCTTCTTATTTCTTTCTTTATTTTCTTCTTCTTCTTGGTACACGATGTAACCATTAGGCACTCTTAAAGAAATTAGTTTACCTTTATTTCCTGAGGATTTTTTTTGTGGTTATAATGCCCACATTTTAATTGCAGCAAAGACGCTGTATAATTTTAGAGAATGATTAAACCTGTTTGAAACTTTTGAGGAAGTCGCCCTGAATAAACTTTGCCATATTTATTTTTCTGCCAGATTGCAAACGAGAAAGATAAGCCGAAAAATGCAACCAACTCATTTATAAACGGAAATGTGCCATTACATGTACTTCCATTACACGATACAGCATTGGGCTGTGGATAGAGAGCGGAAGATTGTATACGAATCGGGAATTTAGAGTTGTTTATCAGTATCCAGTAGCATGCATGACAGAGTTTATCACTGTCAATTATTGGACCATTAAAAATAATTTTAAAAATAATGATAATACCAGTACAAACCTTCACGTATATTATTTACTTTTCATAACAGGATTGGTACTCAAACCATGACACACCACATCCTACACTTTATATTCATCATATATAAGCAAGCATGCTCCATCTGCTCCATCCAATACAGAGTGTCGCTGTAGGACTGTCAGTTTAGGCCGAATGACAGTGGGGGACATCCTTGAACATTTAAAAATAAAAGAAAACAAAATTAAAGAAAAGCAAAAACAAAAACAAAAAAAGTGGTTGTATCATGACAGGGAAAATATATCAATAGCATTAACTTAAAATGGAATCCAAGGAGGTCAGTGAGAAATAAATTACGAATATATTATGCACATGTACTTGGTCAAATGTGTAAATCTTAAAGTGCGGCCTCTGCTTTTCGTTAGAGCGAATACAATAAGAAAGGCAAAGCAAATAAAGCAATTATGGAAATTGTTCAAAATAGATGTCAACGAGAAGAAATCTATTTTTCTCGAAGAGGAGACTATATGATATGGGTCCTGTTAAAGGCAGTATTCACAGACTTAAAAAAAGCAGAAGCACATGCCTTGACGACATAGGTACTTATGTTCAGCGCTCTACGCCAAAACATGCCAATGTCGTCAGTGGCTGTACTTCCGCTTAGTTTTTAAATTGTATCGCCATCAGCGGTGTCAACCTTGTTCGAGAATCAATTATATTTTTTCAGCTCACCGTCTGTGCTGACCATCAACATCTATACTCGTCCCGCTTATCTCCATGCTAGACACACGAAAAGGTTTTAACTTTTGACTGACTGACTATACATAAATCATTTTGCCAAATTAGAATTATTTTGACCACAATCATGTAGTTTCTAATCCGATAGAAAAATGATCATGATAAAGTAGTTTCAGGATTATATGTCGTCAAATCTTGAGATGGTTCTTTCTCAATACAATATTATATAGCTCTGCTGTTCAATTGAGAAGTTTGTTATTTTGACATTATTTTAGCAGAAAAACTGACCCCGTAAAACATCCTCAAGACTCACGTCATTTACCTGCAAGAAAAAGGAGATGTATTAGTGTAAGATGATGATTATGATGATGGCGATGACGATGATGGTGTAGGTCATGGTATCACACACTGTCATAATAGTCAAAGCTTTAGTAAAAGGGACTCAGTTTTTCAGCTCAAATTAATGTAAAAATAATAAACTTCCTATCTAAGCTATATAACTTTCTATCGAGATAATACCTTCACAAGATTTAACGACAGATAGTCCTGGAATGACTTTGTCATGAACATCCTTCTACTGGATTAGAAACTTATACGCTGCGGTCAACATTAATTTAAAATGTACATGTATTTGGACTTTTTAGTATTTAACACACATCCATCAAATGAACTATGAGGAAAGGGTTTTAAATTGTCTGCGATTTGCGCTGGTCAATAATCTTGGCTTAATGATCAATCGTAAAACAATTTACTCATGGTCGATTTTTGGATCATTCTTTATTGAACTGTTTCTTGTAGAAAAAAAATTAAATGCAAGATATATTACTCTTGTGATGTTTATTTCCATAGTAAGATTGATATTCAGATTTGAGATAAAAACCAATAAACAATATAGCTTTGACAGTTGAGTGCCCATTACATTTTCGGAAGGGGAAGGACATAGTTCTTCTAAATTATGTTAAAATGAAAATTGAAACGTATTTAATGATAACTGGAAACCAATAGCCTCGAGCAGCCACTTTTCGTTCACTTCACGTAAATTTTAACGCGTTCTTTATAATATTGCGATAATCTAGTAAAATAAACCATAAAAAGTGTTCAACTGTATCTACTTCATTTAATCAGCGTGAACACAATTTTGGCATTCATGTACATTAGTTCATAATTACCGTTTTTCGGAGCGTGTGTCAACTTGCTTATTTCCGGAAGTTGCATCCATTGTTCGTGACGCAAACTAAAAAGTCACGTGGCATATGACCGGAATGTGCCAGTTAGGTCAAGGTATGGATACTATTAGTTCACAGCGTCTCCATGTTTTTAAAATAAAAAAAATAACATTTAAATATGAAAAAAAAATTTCCGTTAATTCTACATGCAGTTTGTGCACTAACATTACTGCTTGCTTGTTCTTTACCATATAAATACATGACTCAATAGACTGAAACAGACAGACAGACAGACAGACAGGGAGACAGAGGGAGAGAGAAATTTAAAAATAGACACTGGTGAGTGGATACACATTTTATTATAATAGATTCAATGTCTTTTGATGTAGAATATATATTTATTATGAAATAATACTGAAACGAAAAAGTCCGTAGTGAATATACATTTCGAGTGTAAATTTTTCTTACGTTGTATAAGAACTCCACCTGATTAAAACCAAATATTTATATTGGCTATCCAGTTGTAGAAATTCCCAAAGTGGGTTATTCAAGGCCAAAATGTGTGACACAAAAAAGGCATTAGTGTAAATATAGATTTTCATTAAGATTTATTAAAATTACATGAAATTACCCGTTAAAATCTAATTTTGTCTGAATTTACTGTTTAATTCATTCCGGTCACTCTTCAAGAACGCTGGTGACACAGTTGATGACGTCATGATCTCGAAACAAGCGCGTTAGATCGCGAGAAACATGGCGCACGATTGAAGGAGGACTACGACATCGGGTGGATGGACGATATAAATATTTTACAAGTATAGGACAGCGTAAAGAGGACATTGAAAATGCGTTATACATTAATAACACACGTGTATTAAATGCTAAGTTGTTTTAATTAGTAAAGGAAATAAAAGAAGAATGGATTAAAAGAAACGAAAGGCAACGTAAATACAGCTTCCATTGAAAATTTATCTAACATTTATAACAGGTATGCTGGATACAAGGTACACAACTCCTACAGCACTGTAAAACTATGTTAAAGAGTTGGCACGCCTAATAATGGTCATATCTGTGTTCTAATTACTTGGATTGCTACTGAAGAAAAGTAATATATATATATATATATATATATATATATATATATATATATATATATATATATATATATAAATATGGCTAAATAACTTTAAGAAATGGTGCTCCTAGTGACGACTACCCTTTCCCGTAGCTGAAGTTCAGATGAGCAGTTACAAAGCGTCGCATAAATTTAAAAATGTCATTTTTAATAGATTTAAGTCTTAGTCGCGGTTGAAATATAGTTAACTATATTGAGTAAACCGGATTGTATTAATATCAAGTTATTTTTTTTTGGTAACTGGATAAAAAATAATCAAAACTATCTTAAGCTTTACTGAACACGAAATGGCATTTCCAAAATATCGACAGTCCGGGAGGAAGCAAATTCGATGTGACCATATTACCTAGAATAGACTAATTTTATAGCATGTTTAATTTTTTATTTAATTGATCGTATGAATTACTTTTTTGAGTTCATCATATTCGGACACTAATTTTGCTCTTGGAGCTTCTGTCTGTCTTTCTTTCTTTCTAAACCCATCTGTACCGGTACACGATGCTGAACTTTTCTGTCCACTGCACAACTTAATCGTATATATGTAGATGACACCTTTGAGTGTAAGTTTACCCTTCTTGAACTTAAACGGATGTTTATTATTGGAAATTATATTGATTTATTCTGACATTTTAAAAACCTTGCATTGATGAAAAGTATTTAAAATATGAATATCGACTACAAAAAATGTCTATCATATGCCAATAGATAAAATATGTACATATGACTTCTTAACTATTCCACGATTTGCACCATTATTTTGTTTAGAAAGGAATAAGTTAGTATTATAGTCACTTTAGATGCCTACGTTCATTCATAGAATTAGATCTCAAATGATTTTCAAATTTCTTTTAAAATTTCCTCCAACGAATAAAGAGTGGTTGGATTCGGAATAAGAAGGATATGGGTCAAATATTATTAATCTAATTGGACATTTTTTGTGCTAACAAATGGTATCAATGTAATGAAATTTCACTTGAGAAAACTTATATTTTTCACATATATTTTC
This sequence comes from Margaritifera margaritifera, assembly GCA_029931535.1. Lineage (NCBI taxonomy): Eukaryota > Metazoa > Mollusca > Bivalvia > Unionida > Margaritiferidae > Margaritifera > Margaritifera margaritifera. Next base: position 1,585,738 of record JAQPZY010001220.1, read on the forward strand.
ATAATAATGATATCCAAGAATGTTCATGAGATGAAAAAGATATGTTAGTAAATTGGGATGGAATTGAAGTGTTGAATGTGAATATAGGATGCAGTTTACTCTTTTTAAAACAATGATACAGGCTCATAGCTCCAATCCTTTGCAGTTATGAAGCTACGAGGGGTATGATTAAGAATGTGTACTTGGCCTATATGTCCTCTCTCTCTCTCTCTCTCTCTCTCTCTCTCTCTCTCTATATATATATATATATATATATATATATATATATATATATATATATATATATATATATATATATATTTCCAAAGGTTACGAGGGACATAAATGAAACATGTAAAATATAAGTAAAAAGGAAAGAAAATGTAACATTAACATACTAGCCATTTGAACTTAGAGCAATAGATGTTAGAATTAAAAAATCAAAAACATCCTTTTTACTGGAAAAAAGTAATATTTTAGCTTTAATTCTCCCTTTTTCTGTCAGTATCCCCCCCCCCCAAAAAAAAAACAAAACAAACAAATATGTACTGCGAACAACATGTCTTATATAAGGAACAAATAAAATATTCCACGTCTTTTGAAAATCTTACGTCTTCACTCTTCAACCTTAAATATTGCAATTTGTGAAAAATTGAGATGCTTAATTTATACAAAATTATACTCTGCGTTTTCCAGTTATAAGGTTTTATTCTTTTCGTTTTCATCCTTCTTCTTCAGACACAATGTAAATATTAGGCGTGTTTAACGTACTATATAATTGTAGGTGAATGAACTCTTTATGGAATGCTGAAACTCCTTTGATCCAAAATAGTAGACTAAAATCAATGTAATGGGATCGGTGTAATTCAAGATCGTAACATTGAATAATTAAGGTGGAATGAGGTTTAAATGATCAGACCACTAAGTCAGTTTCTGCAGACATCAATGTTTACGTTTGAGAAAATACAAAACTATTTTGTGCACTGAATGACCCATTACATGAAATATATACTTCTTGGCTGAAGTAAGCGCAAATTTTCTAACCAATAAAAATGGTGTACTTCGCTGTATTTTCTTGAGATAAATGTTTATAAGGCGGGATAAGGATAAAGGCTAGCTTAAACATCAGCTTTACACCGGGTAGGCACAATATAATTTTAGCCTGGTGGAAACAAAATCTAAATCGTGTGCGTGTACAGACACAATCTATGTAGTGGTTGAATACTCTTATAAAATCTAGGAATATTTGAAGAAAAAAACAAACTCCCACGCTGATATGAGAGCCAATCACCCGATCTCCGATCCCTATATCAGAAATGCGAATGTACTATAGTCAGCCATATTAAAGAACATTTCATTAGCAATCAAACAACGGAGTCCTGAATTTTTGACCCTCTTTGTAGTTGGTAGTTATATAATCTACTTCCAAAACAACACCTATTCTGTCCTTTCTTTGCTCGAAAAATGTAAACCTGAGGATTTTGTTACTGATATGAATACGCTGTATTTATTATATATTTCATAATCAGATTTTGAAATATTACTGGGATACAAATTATATCGCCATAGTGGCGAGATCACTTTTGGAACTACTTTTTCATATTTAGGAAATATATGTCCTTATGTATGTTATTCAAATCTGTATTTCAATATTTAGTATTTAGGCCGATTTCCTTTTTCTTTCTGTCGTCTTCTTCTTCTGTTAACTCTCTCTCTCTCTCTCTCTCTCTCTCTCTCTCTCTCTCAGCATGAACAGTTATCTTAAAATGTGTCAAGACCGTAGGCCCTCTAGTATTATTTATTTAAACAATAAGGAGGCGCCATAAAAAAAACTGTCTAAAAACGAACTCCAAGAAGTAGTCTTCAAGCATTAGCTTTTTTAATTAGTTTTCCAAATGAATCCTGCAAATTATTAATGACTGAACTTACATGAACTATTGCTATTAGATATTCTGTCACCCATGCAGTGTGCCGTTTACACTCTCGACAAACAGACACGCTTTAAGGAAAAACTCTTGGTTAAATAGAATAACACAATTGTTTAAGTAGCGATTGTAACTCTCAACACAATCATAATCATATTTGAGAACGATGGAGAAATCGGGACATTGATGAGTGTTGATTGCAAACTGAAATTAAGTGACAATCGAAATTTGGGTACAGCGTCTGTTACCGAACTGGACTGCAAGGTTGCCAAGACCATACGTTCACGTTTGAATACAGAAATGCACAAAATATAGAACCAAGATCCATACAAGTAAACTCTAAATCATTAAAATCTTTTGTTTAAAGATGTTTCGCTCTAATATCTGTCGGATGTGACCGCTTCGTGATATTTCTACATTTCTATTTATGCCCCTACCCCAACAATGTTTACTGTATTAATCCGCACAAGAAATCTGTTAATAAAAATAAAAATCTCTTCATTTTCGCCTGAAAACAGTGATTAATTTGGCAAAATACACAATTTGAAGCATTATTGTACAAGATAAATTTGTAAAAAATATCTGTCCTAAAATTATTCCGAACTTCTTTTTATAGATGTAGTAATGCAGACGTTAATCGCATTGGCACAGAATGGAGAAAAGATCCATGCTAATCGACAGTTGATGCCTTAAAAATAGATATAATAAAAAGAAAATCTACTTTGTTTTACTAGATATAAGGAAATATTTCAGCCGTGAAGTGGAAACATTTTGTATTATCACTCGGCACGCGTGACAATACAAAACGTTTTAACTTCACGAGTAAAATATTTCTTTATATCTTCTCATAAAACGTAGATATCCTCTATATATCTTGCAATACTTATGTTATGTAACTAGTAAGCAGACGACATCAACAAAGAGGGAGGGGGGAGTAATCTGAAATTTTTGCATTGATCCATCGATAGCAGGGAAATAGTGTAAACTGTGGTATGATTTTGGCAATTATTCCACCATACTATCGACATACTGTTCGTTCTATCGATCGACAGGGCTCCACTCGACGTGAAGTATACCTGGCCTGCTTAAGTACCGTATATATATAAATATATATATATATATATATATATATATATATATATATATATATATATATATATATATATATATATATATATATATATAATTGGGTAGTAAGCTATTAAGAAGAGCGAGATCACTTCTGCAGCCCGCCATTTCCATCTCTCAAGGAGTCAAATACCGATCCGTTCGCAAGTCTATTCAGCTTTCTTGACCTAAATTAACACTATTGTGTAAGTTATTATTATTTGTCAATAGATCAATAGTTCTCGAATATGTGGCAATACCGACCTATCCACCCGAAATAACTTCGAAAAGATGGAGGACGCTTAATGAAAAATCAGGAAAATATCAACAAAATTATATTTAAATTACACGATAGCTTATACCACTAAGTTTTTATTTTGAGCACATACTGTCGTGACTTTCTGGTATATCCAACCTTTTTCCTTAAACAGTTGAAAATGCGATTTTTCGAGTAGACATTTGGTAGCAAAATGCAATATTTTTAACCCTTTTCTTCAATTTGTTTTGAAAGGTATGCATAGCAAAACATTTTAGAAAGAAGACTCGTTTGTATATGTTTTCTTGTATTTATGAGACTGAGCTCCCGTAGAACTGTTATATCAGTAATACCTCTACCAAATGTATATTACACGACAGTCTTCATGTATATGTGTTGTTGGTACAGAACGACTAGATTTCCATACCAAAAGAATAATATTTTCATCAACTCGAAAGAAACTGATCATGACTTTTTTTAAATGATATTTGTATATAAACAGACCATGGCAGACAGTTTGAAGGAGTTTATAACCAGTTGTGCCTGTTTTATTCTGGATGTAATAGATGTCATGTACTCTCCCTATATGGATCAGACCACTAATTCATTTTTCATAGACATTAATGTTAACGTTTGAGAAAAGAAACTATTTTATGCACTAGGTGGACCATTACACAACACATGTACTTGATGATTTCTCGAGATAAATGTCCCTAAAGAGTGATGCCAATAAAAGTCGCGTTAAGCATCAGTTTTGCACCACGTAAGCAGAAGATAATTTGAACCTGCCGATAAAGACAGAATCTATATAGAAGTTGAAAGCACTGACAAAAGTCTCAGAAAATTAAAAAAGAAAACCTCCAGGCAGATATTACAGTCAATTGCATGATCTCCAAGTATTAAGTACGGTACCTAATGTCCCCCCCCCCACACCTCCTTCCTTCGAGACCGATACCCTGCTCAATTAATAGTTAGTGGTATAATTTCTTAAATGGAAAAGTTAGTCACCCGTGTCCAAATAGAAATGCCTAAAAGGTCATCGTTTTTCACCGTCCAGTAGATGTACATGATCTCTTGCAGGCACTCACTCACATCCTTTACTTCTCCGTGCACAGTTCATCTTTAACAGAAGAAACTGATTGCAGAAATGGATCCATAGATGTAAACCAAAGAGTTGCGAGTTAAATTGTATATATACCATTTGCTTGCTTCTTCAAACTTGCCACGCCGTAGCATATTTAATAAAAAGCAATTCTATTCACGACTCTCAATTTGCATCCTTTCGGATAGTCATTGTATTTATGCTGTACTGTTTATGTGTGTATGTGCGTGGGTATGTGTGTGGTTAATATCTATGTAAGTGAATAGACTCTTTATGAAATCCTGAAACTCTTTTTTTTTTTTTTTTTTTTGTTCTAACTATGAGAGAGTGGTGCTTGGATAACGTGCTATAGTTCGAAAACAGCTGTATGGATTATGGAGAGTAAAAGTCAAATAATAGAAAAGCCATTTCTAAGAGAATATACCTCATGTGAAGATCTTTGAGAGAGAACGCGCTTATTTCAGAGATCAGGATTGAAGGAATCAAATTTGTTTAAAAATCATTGAGATTTGGGCTCTGTGTTTTATTAAGGTCATTAATCTAGTGAGTGCTCCAGATGGGTTTTGATACTTTACAAACTGCTTTTAAAGTGTAATATTGAATTACAGGAAGTACTGAAAATAATTGCTTGTTACATGGTTTTATTTACAATTTTTATACATCAGCAAAATTAGAAATAAGTACTTGCAATATGATTTTCCCACCACAGTGCCCGCAAACTGACCTAAACGCCAAACCTAATCATGCTGTTACATACGGACTGACAAATAAGGGCAACACTGTATACTCATACTACTTGTAGTGTTGTGGTGGGGCATAACAGCACAAAAAACCTTTATATGTAAAAATATCAATCATTTATATTAGAGAAAAAATTCGATATGATTAAGAAAAATGTGAATACATACTAAGCAAAGCCAAAAAGTATGTAAATATATTGTTTTTAATTTCACTAATTTCTGAATTCCCCGTGAGAGTAGTTTTCTACGGTAACAAAGTATTTTGCTTTTATGGCAGGCTCTAATGCATAGTTCATGGTTGATATGTAACAAATTGCTAAATGTTCCAATCTTACCACTTCATGGATGATTTAATCAAAACCGTTGTTGTTTAAGTGTAACAAAACGCTTTTGCATATTTCACTTCAATTAAGAATATATTGATCCACCCTAGCAACTGCTTGCGTAAATGTAAATATATCGTCAAGATATTTGATTAGATTCATGCGTCATCTGATGGAATATTAATGGGTAAAGCACGCTTTAGAGTATGTAACACGTGTCATTTAAAAATTTGTTTTCAAGATAAATTTCGAGGGACCTAGAGGAAACCCATACCATTGTCAACGTACTATTTGAATTGGATAATAGTGATACTCTTTGAATTGCGTGTGTGTGTGTGTGTTGCTTTCAGTGCTGTTTCTTGGTGTTGACAGCAATTTCATGATTATAAAGTTTTGGTGCCTAGTAAATTAAAAAGAAATATGCATGTATTTTATCTTTGTTCGAAAAGACACAGTTCTGAAAAGTCCCTAAAACTTTAAGAGCAAAGGTTTGGACGTGCAAAGTGAATATAATGTTTTTAGATGGGAGGAACTAGAAATAAATTACAGCTGAAAAGCCAGAAATTACTCTCTCGTGCATGCTTCTGGAGTAGTAACAATACACTCAACTTTTTCTACACTTTATAGTAAAAAAAAAACAAGTTTCAAAACACTCCAGCATGTATTGAAAATCGTGTACTCTAGAGTGTTATAAACAAGTTTCAAAACACTCCAGCATGTATTGAAAAACGTGCACTCTAGAGTGTTAAAAACAAGTTCCAAAACACTCCAGAATGTATTGAAAAACGTTTACTCTAGAGTGTTAAAAACAAGTTTCAAAACACTCCAGCATGTATTGAAAAACGTGTACTCTAGAGTGTTAAAAACAAGTTCCAAAACACTCCAGCATATATTGAAAAACAGTACTCTAGAGTGTTTTTGAACTGAGATTAAATTAGAGTTTCCAAAAAGTCCTCATATTTCCAAAACACTACCTTAATTTTTACGTGAATATGGACTAATATGATTATCTGATTCAACATATTTCCAAATATTACCTTGATTTTTATGTGTGTATGGACTAATATGATTATCTGATTCAACATATTTCCAAAACTACCTTGATTTCTACGTGAATATGGACTAATATGATTATCTGATTCAACATATTTCCAAAACTACCTTGATCTTTACGTGAATATGGACTAATATGATTATCTGATTCAACATATTTCCAAATACTACCTTGATTTTTACGTGAATATGGACTAATATGATTATCTGATTCAACATATTTCCAAACACTACTTTGATTTTTATGTGAATATGGACTAATATGACTATCTGATTCAACATATTTCCAAATACTACCTTGATCTTTATGTGAATATGGACTAATATGATTATCTGATTCAAAGAAATATGAACCTAATGCTCCTGTTCGTTTGTCATACATGACATGCTATTTTATGACTATAGATATTGAGTGTATTACGGAAACACGGAATAAAACCCTTGTGCTACCTTTGTTAATTCAAAACACATGATTAATACCAAAAGCATCTATATCCATATGACGTGCACATGGTTATACAATGTATACACGCGTACACACGCACACCCATATATATATATATATATATATATATATATATATGTGTGTGTGTGTGTGTGTGTGTCAAATTGAGATAGTTAAGATGCTGAAGTTATTACTGAACGTCTTCTTTTTACCGTTATTATTGTGCCATGACAAGATTGATGATTAGATTTTATTTTTGTTTTCATTTCTTTCTTCTTCGAATATCTGTCTTCTCTTCTTCTCTTCCTTTTTCTTTTCGTCAGCTTCATCATCTGCATGATCTTTTTCTTCTTTTGTAGCTAAGTATAATGCAAAATTTATGGACGTTTTTTAAATATATTTTTGCCTGTAAAAGTGTTGTCACAATGCCAACGTTTTTAATAGAGCAGCAATAAAATATAATTTATGTTAAGATTGGTCCTCTCTAAATACTCGGAGGCAGTGGTCTAGATATAAAAGAGTCATAGTCATTGCTCTGCAATTTTCCAAACGAAGAAAAGATGTGACCCAAACATTAATCAAACATTCATTTCGACAACTTTTGCTATTGTGCGTACTGTAGGGTATAAAGTTTTTCATAAATTGTAATAATTTCATACACTCTAATTTTTCACACACAATGAATTCATTTGTCCTCTAAAATTATGTACAAAGAGCTATATTGTTGTTACAAATTATGAACATTTTAGATACCTGAGAAAATGATATTTTCTTCTACCTGTGATTATTTGTACACCTGAAACAATAATTCATAAAACTGTAGGAAAAATTAGGGACATTATCATATTTCCATTAGATGAGAAATTATTCCTGTCAGAAGTGGGATAAAACGCTTTTTTTTTTTTTTTTTTTTTTTTTGGTGACCTGGGAAATCTAGAGCAGGTCATTAGTCTTTAACTGCATGCTTGACATTGTACTCAATTCAAGCAACAGTTTATCACCGTCGATTATTGAACCGTTGCAAATCAAACTTTTGGTACAAAAACTCATAAAAAATCTCACGTATACTGTTTTTATTTTGAAGATTAGAGTGTTACCTTAAGATTCTTAATTTCTGCCAAGGGACGTTGGAGTTCTTTTTGAAAACGTTCAATAGCTCCAATCCTTTGCAGTTATGAAGCTACGAGGGGTATGATTAAGAATGTGTACTTGGCCTATGTGTCCTCTCTCTCACTCTTTCTTTCTTTCTTTCTCTCTCTCTCTCTCTCTCTCTCTCTCTCTCTCTCTCTCTCTCTCTATATATATATATATATATATATATATATATATATATATATCCAACAGCTACGATGGACATAAATGAGACATGTAACATATAAGTAAAAAGGAAATAAAATGTAAGATACTAGCCATTTGAACTTCGAGCAAACGATGCTAGAATTAAAGAATCGTTAATCTCCTTTTTATTGGAGAGAAAGTCATATTTTAGCTTTAATCCTCCCTTTTTCTATGTCAATATTCCCCAAAATATGTACCTCAAACCACATATCTTATATAAGAAACATGTAAAATATGCCACGTCGTTTGAAAATCTTACGTCTTCCACTCTTCAGCCCTAATATTGCAATTTGTGAAAAATTGAGATGCTTAATTTATACAAAATTATACTCTGCGTTTTCCAGTTATAAGGTTTTATTCTTTTCGTTTTCATCCTTCTTCTTCATACACAATGTAAATATTAGGCGTGTTTAATGTACTATATAATTGTAGGTGAATGAACTCTTTATGGAATGCTGAAACTCCTTTGATCCAAAATAGTAGATTAAAATGAATGTAATGGGATCGGTGTAATTCAAGATCGTAACATTGAATAATTAAGGTGGAATGAGGTTTAAATGATCAGACCACTAAGTCAGTTTCTGCAGACATCAATGTTTACGTTTGAGAAAATACAAACTATTTTGTGCACTGAATGATCCATTACATGAAATATATACTTCTTGTTTGAAGTAAACGCAAATTTTCGAACCAATAAAAATGGTGTACTTCGCTGTATTTTCTTGAGATAAATGTCCATAAGGCGGGGTAAGGATTAAGGTTGCCTTAAACATCAGCTTTGCACCGGGTAGGCAGAATACACTTTCAGCCTGATAGAATAAAATCGAAATCGTTTGCGTGTACAGATGGAATCTATATAGAAGTTGAATACTCTTATAAAATCTCGGGATATTTGAAAAAAAGAAAACTCCCACGCTGATATGACGGCCAATCACCCGATCTCCGATCCCTATACCAGAAATGCGAATGTACTATAGTCAGCCATATTAAAGAACATTTCATTAGCAATCAAGCAACGGAGTCCTGAAGTTTTTGACCCGCTTTGTAGTTGGTAGTTATACAATCTACTTCCAAAACAACACCTATTCTGTCCTTTCTTTGCTCGAAAAATGTAAACCCGAGGATTTTGTTAGTGATATGAATACGCTGTATTTTTTATATATTTCATAATCAGATTTTGAAATATATCAGTGGGATAAAAGCTATATCGCCACAGTGGTGATACCACTTTTATCACCATAGTGGCGAGATCACTTTTGGAACTACTTTTCTTTTTCCCGTTTAGGAAATATATGTCCTTATGTATGTTATTCAAATCTGTATTTCAATATTTAGGCCTATTTCCTTTTTCTTTCTTTCGTCTTTTTCTTCTAGTTATTCTCTCTCTCTCTCTCTCTCTCTCTCCATCAGGATGAACAGTTATCTTAAAACGTGTCAAGACCGTCGACCCTCTAGTATATATTTATTTAAACAATAAGGAGGCGCTATAAATAAATGCCTTGAAACGAACTCAAAACAGTAGGCTTCAAGTATTAGCTTTTAAAATTAGTTTTCCAAATGAATCCTGCAAATTAATAATGACTGAACTTACATGAACTGTTGCTTTTTAGATATTCTGTCACTCATACAATGTGCCTTTAACACTCTCGACAAACAGACACGCTTTAAGGAAAAACTCTTGGTTAAATAGAATAACACAATTGTTTAAGTAGCGATTGTAACTCTCAACACAATCATAATCATGTTTGAAAACGGTGCAGAAATCGGGCATTGATGAGTGTTGGTTGCAAAACGAATATCGGTGACATTCGAAATTTGGGTACAGCGTCTGTTACCGAACTGGACTGCAAGGTTGCCAAGGCAACAAATTCACGTTTGAATGCAGAAATGCACAAAATATAGAACCAAGATCCATACAAGTAAACTCATAATCATGAAAATATTTTGTTTAAAGATGTTTCGCTCTAAAATCTGTCAGATGCGACCGCTTCGTGATATTTCTACATTTCTATTTATGCCCCTACCCCAACAATGTTTACTGTATTAATCCGCACAAGAACTGTGTTAATAAAAATAAAAATCTCTTCATTTTCGCCTGAAAACTGTGATTAATTTGACAAAATACACAATTTGAAGCATTATTGTACAAGATAAATTTGTAAAAAATCTCTGTCCTAAAATGATTGTAAATTTCCTAACTTCTTTTTATAGATGTAGTAATGCAGCCTTCAATCGCATTGACACAGAATGGAGAAAAGATCCATGCTAAGCGACAGTTGATGCCTTAAAAATATATATAATAAAAAGAAAATATACTCTTTTGACTAGATATAAGGAAATATTTCACTCGTGACGTGGAAACACTTTGTATTATCACTCGCCACGGGTGATAATACAAAATGTTTTAACTTTACGAGTGATATTTTTCTTTATATCTTCTCATAAAACGTAGATATCCTCTATATGTCTTGCAATACATAGGTTAAGTAGCTAGTAAGCAGACGACATCAACAAAGAGGGAGGGGGGGAGTAATCTGCAATCCGGGATGTAATAGATGTCATGTACTCTCCCTATATGGATCAGACCACTAATTCATTTTTCATAGACATCAATGTTAACGTTTGAGAAAAGAAACTATTTTATGCACTAGATGGTCCATTACACAACACATATACTTGATTATTTCTCGAGATAAATGTTCCTAAAGCGTGGTACCAATAAAAGTCGCGTTAATCATCCGTTTTGCCTCTGGTAAGCAGAAGATAGTTGTAACCTGCCGGTAAAGAATCTATGTAGAAGTTGAAAGCACTGACAAAAGTCTCAGAAAATTAAAAATAAAAACTCCAGACAGATATTACAGTCAATTGCATGATCTCCAAGTATTAAGTACGGTATCTAATGTCTCCCCCCCCACACACACACACAGACACACCTCCTTCCTTCGAGACCGGTACCCTGCTCAATTAATAGTTAGTGGTATAATTTCTTAAATGGAAAAGTTAGTCACCCGTGTCCAAATAGAAATGCCTAAAAGGTCATCGTTTTTCACCGTCCAGTAGATGTACATGGTCTCTTGCAGGCACTCACTCACATCCTTTACTTCTCCGTGCACAGTTCATCTTTAACAGAAGAAACTGATTGCAGAAATGGATCCATAGATGTAAACCAAAGAGTTGCGAGTTAAATTGTATATGGTCCATTTGCTTGCTTTTTCAAACTTGCCACGCCGTAGCATATTTAATTGAAAGCAATTCTATTCACGACTCTCAATTTGCATCCTTTCGGATAGTCATTGTATTTATGCTGTACTGTTTATGTGTGTATGTGCGTGGGTATGTGTGTGGTTAATATCTATGTAAGTGAATAGACTCTTTATGAAATCCTGAAACGTTTTTTTTTTTTTTTTTTTTTTTTTTTTTTTTTTTTTTTTTTTTTTGTTCTAACTATGAGAGAGTGGTGCTTGGATAACGTGCTATAGTTCGAAAACAGCTGTATGGATTATGGAGAGTAAAAGTCAAATAATAGAAAAGCCATTTCTAAGAGAATATACCTCATGTGAAGATCTTTGAGAGAGAACGCGTTTATTTCAGAGATCAGGATTGAAGGAATCAAATTTGTTTAAAAATCATTGAGATTTGGGCTCTGTGTTTTATTAAGGTCATTAATCTAGTGAGTGCTCCAGATGGGTTTTGATACTTTACAAACTGCTTTTAAAGTGTAATATTGAATTACAGGAAGTACTGAAAATAATTGCTTGTTACATGGTTTTATTTACAATTTTTATACATCAGCAAAATTAGAAATAAGTACTTGCAATATGATTTTCCCACCACAGTGCCCGCAAACTGACCTAAACGCCAAACCTAATCATGCTGTTACATACGGACTGACGAATAAGGGCAACACTGTATACTCATACTACTTGTAGTGTTGTGGTGGGGCATAACAGCACAAAAAACCTTTATATGTAAAAATATCAATCATTTATATTAGAGAAAAAATCGATATGATTAAGAAAAATGTGAATACATACTAAGCAAAGCCAAAAAGTATGTAAATATATTGTTTTTAATTTCACTAATTTCTGAATTCCCCGTGAGAGTAGTTTTCTACGGTAACAAAGTATTTTGCTTTTATGGCAGGCTCTAATGCATAGTTCATGGTTGATATGTAACAAATTGCTAAATGTTCCAATCTTACCACTTCATGGATGATTTAATCAAAACCGTTGTTGTTTAAGTGTAACAAAACGCTTTTGCATATTTCACTTCAATTAAGAATATATTGATCCACCCTAGCAACTGCTTGCGTAAATGTAAATATATCGTCAAGATAGTTGATTAGATTCATGCGTCATCTGATGGAATATTAATGGGTAAAGCACGCTTTAGAGTATGTAACACGTGTCATTTAAAAATTTGTTTTCAAGATAAATTTCGAGGGACCTAGAGGAAACCCATACCATTGTCAACGTACTATTTGAATTGGATAATAGTGATACTCTTTGAATTGCGTGTGTGTGTGTGTGTGTTGCTTTCAGTGCTGTTTCTTGCTGTTGACAGCAATTTCATGATTATAAAGTTTTGGTGCCTAGTAAATTAAAAAGAAATATGCATGTATTTTATCTTTGTTCGAAAAGACACAGTTCTGAAAAGTCCCTAAAACTTTAAGAGCAAAGGTTTGGACGTGCAAAGTGAATATAATGTTTTTAGATGGGAGGAACTAGAAATAAATTACAGCTGAAAAGCCAGAAATTACTCTCTCGTGCATGCTTCTGGAGTAGTAACAATACACTCAACTTTTTCTACACTTTATAGTAAAAAAAAAACAAGTTTCAAAACACTCCAGCATGTATTGAAAATCGTGTACTCTAGAGTGTTATAAACAAGTTTCAAAACACTCCAGCATGTATTGAAAAATGTGCACTCTAGAGTGTTAAAAACAAGTTCCAAAACACTCCAGAATGTATTGAAAAACGTTTACTCTAGAGTGTTAAAACAAGTTTCAAAACACTCCAGCATGTATTGAAAAACGTGTACTCTAGAGTGTTAACAACAAGTTCCAAAACACTCCAGCATATATTGAAAAAACAGTACTCTAGAGTGTTTTTGAACTGAGATTAAATTAGAGTTTCCAAAAAGTCCTCATATTTCCAAAACACTACCTTAATTTTTACGTGAATATGGACTAATATGATTATCTGATTCAACATATTTCCAAAACTACCTTGATATTTACGTGAATATGGACTAATATGATTATCTGATTCAACATATTTCCAAATACTACCTTGATTTTTACGTGAATATGGACTAATATGATTATCTGATTCAACATATTTCCAAACACTACTTTGATTTTTATGTGAATATGGACTAATATGACTATCTGATTCAACATATTTCCAAATACTACCTTGCTCTTTATGTGAATATGGACTAATATGATTATCTGATTCAAAGAAATATGAACCTAATGCTCCTGTTCGTTTGTCATACATGACATGCTATTTTATGACTATAGATATTGAGTGTATTACGGAAACACGGAATAAAACCCTTGTGCTACCTTTGTTAATTCAAAACACACGATTAATACCAAAAGCATCTATATCCATATGACGTGCACATGGTTATACAATGTATACACGCATACACACGCACACCCATATATATATATATATATATATATATATATGTGTGTGTGTGTGTGTGTGTCAAATTGAGATAGTTAAGATGCTGAAGTTATTACTGAACGTCTTCTTTTTACCGTTATTATTGTGCCATGACAAGATTGATGATTAGATTTTATTTTTGTTTTCATTTCTTTCTTCTTCGAATATCTGTCTTCTCTTCTTCTCTTCCTTTTTCTTTTCGTCAGCTTCATCATCTGCATGATCTTTTTCTTCTTTTGTAGCTAAGTATAATGCAAAATTTATGGACGTTTTTTAAATATATTTTTGCCTGTAAAAGTGTTGTCACAATGCCAACGTTTTTAATAGAGCAGCAATAAAATATAATTTATGTTAAGATTGGTCCTCTCTAAATACTCGGAGGCAGTGGTCTAGATATAAAAGAGTCATAGTCATTGCTCTGCAATTTTCCAAACGAAGAAAAGATGTGACCCAAAAATTAATCAAACATTCATTTCGACAACTTTTGCTATTGTGCGTACTGTAGGGTATAAAGTTTTTCATAAATTGTAATAATTTCATACACTCTAATTTTTCACACACAATGAATTCATTTGTCCTCTAAAATTATGTACAAAGAGCTATATTGTTGTTACAAATTATGAACATTTTAGATACCTGAGAAAATGATATTTTCTTCTACCTGTGATTATTTGTACACCTGAAACAATAATTCATAAAACTGTAGGAAAAATTAGGGACATTATCATATTTCCATTAGATGAGAAATTATTCCTGTCAGAAGTGGGATAAAACGCTTTTTTTTTTTTTTTTTTTTTTTTGGTGACCTGGGAAATCTAGAGCAGGTCATTAGTCTTTAACTGCATGCTTGACATTGTACTCAATTCAAGCAACAGTTTATCACCGTCGATTATTGAACCGTTGCAAATCAAACTTTTGGTACAAAAACTCATAAAAAATCTCACGTATACTGTTTTTATTTTGAAGATTAGAGTGTTACCTTAAGATTCTTAATTTCTGCCAAGGGACGTTGGAGTTCTTTTTGAAAACGTTCAATAGCTCCAATCCTTTGCAGTTATGAAGCTACGAGGGGTATGATTAAGAATGTGTACTTGGCCTATGTGTCCTCTCTCTCACTCTTTCTTTCTCTCTCTCTCTCTCTCTCTCTCTCTCTCTCTATATATATATATATATATATATATATATATATATATATATATATCCAACAGCTACGATGGACATAAATGAGACATGTAACATATAAGTAAAAAGGAAATAAAATGTAAGATACTAGCCATTTGAACTTCGAGCAAACGATGCTAGAATTAAAGAATCGTTAATCTCCTTTTTATTGGAGAGAAAGTCATATTTTAGCTTTAATCCTCCCTTTTTCTATGTCAATATCCCCCAAAATATGTACCTCAAACCACATATCTTATATAAGAAACATGTAAAATATGCCACGTCGTTTGAAAATCTTACGTCTTCCACTCTTCAGCCCTAATATTGCAATTTGTGAAAAATTGAGATGCTTAATTTATACAAAATTATACTCTGCGTTTTCCAGTTATAAGGTTTTATTCTTTTCGTTTTCATCCTTCTTCTTCATACACAATGTAAATATTAGGCGTGTTTAATGTACTATATAATTGTAGGTGAATGAACTCTTTATGGAATGCTGAAACTCCTTTGATCCAAAATAGTAGATTAAAATGAATGTAATGGGATCGGTGTAATTCAAGATCGTAACATTGAATAATTAAGGTGGAATGAGGTTTAAATGATCAGACCACTAAGTCAGTTTCTGCAGACATCAATGTTTACGTTTGAGAAAATACAAACTATTTTGTGCACTGAATGATCCATTACATGAAATATATACTTCTTGTTTGAAGTAAACGCAAATTTTCGAACCAATAAAAATGGTGTACTTCGCTGTATTTTCTTGAGATAAATGTCCATAAGGCGGGGTAAGGATTAAGGTTGCCTTAAACATCAGCTTTGCACCGGGTAGGCAGAATACACTTTCAGCCTGATAGAATAAAATCGAAATCGTTTGCGTGTACAGATGGAATCTATATAGAAGTTGAATACTCTTATAAAATCTCGGGATATTTGAAAAAAAGAAAACTCCCACGCTGATATGACGGCCAATCACCCGATCTCCGATCCCTATACCAGAAATGCGAATGTACTATAGTCAGCCATATTAAAGAACATTTCATTAGCAATCAAGCAACGGAGTCCTGAAGTTTTTGACCCGCTTTGTAGTTGGTAGTTATACAATCTACTTCCAAAACAACACCTATTCTGTCCTTTCTTTGCTCGAAAAATGTAAACCCGAGGATTTTGTTAGTGATATGAATACGCTGTATTTTTTATATATTTCATAATCAGATTTTGAAATATATCAGTGGGATAAAAGCTATATCGCCACAGTGGTGATACCACTTTTATCACCATAGTGGCGAGATCACTTTTGGAACTACTTTTCTTTTTCCCGTTTAGGAAATATATGTCCTTATGTATGTTATTCAAATCTGTATTTCAATATTTAGGCCTATTTCCTTTTTCTTTCTTTCGTCTTTTTCTTCTAGTTATTCTCTCTCTCTCTCTCTCTCTCTCCATCAGGATGAACAGTTATCTTAAAACGTGTCAAGACCGTCGACCCTCTAGTATATATTTATTTAAACAATAAGGAGGCGCTATAAATAAATGCCTTGAAACGAACTCAAAACAGTAGGCTTCAAGTATTAGCTTTTAAAATTAGTTTTCCAAATGAATCCTGCAAATTAATAATGACTGAACTTACATGAACTGTTGCTTTTTAGATATTCTGTCACTCATACAATGTGCCTTTAACACTCTCGACAAACAGACACGCTTTAAGGAAAAACTCTTGGTTAAATAGAATAACACAATTGTTTAAGTAGCGATTGTAACTCTCAACACAATCATAATCATGTTTGAAAACGGTGCAGAAATCGGGCATTGATGAGTGTTGGTTGCAAAACGAATATCGGTGACATTCGAAATTTGGGTACAGCGTCTGTTACCGAACTGGACTGCAAGGTTGCCAAGGCAACAAATTCACGTTTGAATGCAGAAATGCACAAAATATAGAACCAAGATCCATACAAGTAAACTCATAATCATGAAAATATTTTGTTTAAAGATGTTTCGCTCTAAAATCTGTCAGATGCGACCGCTTCGTGATATTTCTACATTTCTATTTATGCCCCTACCCCAACAATGTTTACTGTATTAATCCGCACAAGAACTGTGTTAATAAAAATAAAAATCTCTTCATTTTCGCCTGAAAACTGTGATTAATTTGACAAAATACACAATTTGAAGCATTATTGTACAAGATAAATTTGTAAAAAATCTCTGTCCTAAAATGATTGTAAATTTCCTAACTTCTTTTTATAGATGTAGTAATGCAGCCTTCAATCGCATTGACACAGAATGGAGAAAAGATCCATGCTAAGCGACAGTTGATGCCTTAAAAATATATATAATAAAAAGAAAATATACTCTTTTGACTAGATATAAGGAAATATTTCACTCGTGACGTGGAAACACTTTGTATTATCACTCGCCACGGGTGATAATACAAAATGTTTTAACTTTACGAGTGATATTTTTCTTTATATCTTCTCATAAAACGTAGATATCCTCTATATGTCTTGCAATACATAGGTTAAGTAGCTAGTAAGCAGACGACATCAACAAAGAGGGAGGGGGGGAGTAATCTGCAATCCGGGATGTAATAGATGTCATGTACTCTCCCTATATGGATCAGACCACTAATTCATTTTTCATAGACATCAATGTTAACGTTTGAGAAAAGAAACTATTTTATGCACTAGATGGTCCATTACACAACACATATACTTGATTATTTCTCGAGATAAATGTTCCTAAAGCGTGGTACCAATAAAAGTCGCGTTAATCATCCGTTTTGCCTCTGGTAAGCAGAAGATAGTTGTAACCTGCCGGTAAAGAATCTATGTAGAAGTTGAAAGCACTGACAAAAGTCTCAGAAAATTAAAAATAAAAACTCCAGACAGATATTACAGTCAATTGCATGATCTCCAAGTATTAAGTACGGTATCTAATGTCTCCCCCCCACACACACACACACAGACACACCTCCTTCCTTCGAGACCGGTACCCTGCTCAATTAATAGTTAGTGGTATAATTTCTTAAATGGAAAAGTTAGTCACCCGTGTCCAAATAGAAATGCCTAAAAGGTCATCGTTTTTCACCGTCCAGTAGATGTACATGGTCTCTTGCAGGCACTCACTCACATCCTTTACTTCTCCGTGCACAGTTCATCTTTAACAGAAGAAACTGATTGCAGAAATGGATCCATAGATGTAAACCAAAGAGTTGCGAGTTAAATTGTATATGGTCCATTTGCTTGCTTTTTCAAACTTGCCACGCCGTAGCATATTTAATTGAAAGCAATTCTATTCACGACTCTCAATTTGCATCCTTTCGGATAGTCATTGTATTTATGCTGTACTGTTTATGTGTGTATGTGCGTGGGTATGTGTGTGGTTAATATCTATGTAAGTGAATAGACTCTTTATGAAATCCTGAAACTTTTTTTTTTTTTTTTTTTTTTTTTTTTTTTTTTTTTTTTGTTCTAACTATGAGAGAGTGGTGCTTGGATAACGTGCTATAGTTCGAAAACAGCTGTATGGATTATGGAGAGTAAAAGTCAAATAATAGAAAAGCCATTTCTAAGAGAATATACCTCATGTGAAGATCTTTGAGAGAGAACGCGTTTATTTCAGAGATCAGGATTGAAGGAATCAAATTTGTTTAAAAATCATTGAGATTTGGGCTCTGTGTTTTATTAAGGTCATTAATCTAGTGAGTGCTCCAGATGGGTTTTGATACTTTACAAACTGCTTTTAAAGTGTAATATTGAATTACAGGAAGTACTGAAAATAATTGCTTGTTACATGGTTTTATTTACAATTTTTATACATCAGCAAAATTAGAAATAAGTACTTGCAATATGATTTTCCCACCACAGTGCCCGCAAACTGACCTAAACGCCAAACCTAATCATGCTGTTACATACGGACTGACGAATAAGGGCAACACTGTATACTCATACTACTTGTAGTGTTGTGGTGGGGCATAACAGCACAAAAAACCTTTATATGTAAAAATATCAATCATTTATATTAGAGAAAAAATCGATATGATTAAGAAAAATGTGAATACATACTAAGCAAAGCCAAAAAGTATGTAAATATATTGTTTTTAATTTCACTAATTTCTGAATTCCCCGTGAGAGTAGTTTTCTACGGTAACAAAGTATTTTGCTTTTATGGCAGGCTCTAATGCATAGTTCATGGTTGATATGTAACAAATTGCTAAATGTTCCAATCTTACCACTTCATGGATGATTTAATCAAAACCGTTGTTGTTTAAGTGTAACAAAACGCTTTTGCATATTTCACTTCAATTAAGAATATATTGATCCACCCTAGCAACTGCTTGCGTAAATGTAAATATATCGTCAAGATAGTTGATTAGATTCATGCGTCATCTGATGGAATATTAATGGGTAAAGCACGCTTTAGAGTATGTAACACGTGTCATTTAAAAATTTGTTTTCAAGATAAATTTCGAGGGACCTAGAGGAAACCCATACCATTGTCAACGTACTATTTGAATTGGATAATAGTGATACTCTTTGAATTGCGTGTGTGTGTGTGTGTGTGTTGCTTTCAGTGCTGTTTCTTGCTGTTGACAGCAATTTCATGATTATAAAGTTTTGGTGCCTAGTAAATTAAAAAGAAATATGCATGTATTTTATCTTTGTTCGAAAAGACACAGTTCTGAAAAGTCCCTAAAACTTTAAGAGCAAAGGTTTGGACGTGCAAAGTGAATATAATGTTTTTAGATGGGAGGAACTAGAAATAAATTACAGCTGAAAAGCCAGAAATTACTCTCTCGTGCATGCTTCTGGAGTAGTAACAATACACTCAACTTTTTCTACACTTTATAGTAAAAAAAAAACAAGTTTCAAAACACTCCAGCATGTATTGAAAATCGTGTACTCTAGAGTGTTATAAACAAGTTTCAAAACACTCCAGCATGTATTGAAAAATGTGCACTCTAGAGTGTTAAAAACAAGTTCCAAAACACTCCAGAATGTATTGAAAAACGTTTACTCTAGAGTGTTAAAACAAGTTTCAAAACACTCCAGCATGTATTGAAAAACGTGTACTCTAGAGTGTTAACAACAAGTTCCAAAACACTCCAGCATATATTGAAAAACAGTACTCTAGAGTGTTTTTGAACTGAGATTAAATTAGAGTTTCCAAAAAGTCCTCATATTTCCAAAACACTACCTTAATTTTTACGTGAATATGGACTAATATGATTATCTGATTCAACATATTTCCAAAACTACCTTGATATTTACGTGAATATGGACTAATATGATTATCTGATTCAACATATTTCCAAATACTACCTTGATTTTTACGTGAATATGGACTAATATGATTATCTGATTCAACATATTTCCAAACACTACTTTGATTTTTATGTGAATATGGACTAATATGACTATCTGATTCAACATATTTCCAAATACTACCTTGCTCTTTATGTGAATATGGACTAATATGATTATCTGATTCAAAGAAATATGAACCTAATGCTCCTGTTCGTTTGTCATACATGACATGCTATTTTATGACTATAGATATTGAGTGTATTACGGAAACACGGAATAAAACCCTTGTGCTACCTTTGTTAATTCAAAACACACGATTAATACCAAAAGCATCTATATCCATATGACGTGCACATGGTTATACAATGTATACACGCATACACACGCACACCCATATATATATATATATATATATATATATATATGTGTGTGTGTGTGTGTGTGTCAAATTGAGATAGTTAAGATGCTGAAGTTATTACTGAACGTCTTCTTTTTACCGTTATTATTGTGCCATGACAAGATTGATGATTAGATTTTATTTTTGTTTTCATTTCTTTCTTCTTCGAATATCTGTCTTCTCTTCTTCTCTTCCTTTTTCTTTTCGTCAGCTTCATCATCTGCATGATCTTTTTCTTCTTTTGTAGCTAAGTATAATGCAAAATTTATGGACGTTTTTTAAATATATTTTTGCCTGTAAAAGTGTTGTCACAATGCCAACGTTTTTAATAGAGCAGCAATAAAATATAATTTATGTTAAGATTGGTCCTCTCTAAATACTCGGAGGCAGTGGTCTAGATATAAAAGAGTCATAGTCATTGCTCTGCAATTTTCCAAACGAAGAAAAGATGTGACCCAAAAATTAATCAAACATTCATTTCGACAACTTTTGCTATTGTGCGTACTGTAGGGTATGAAGTTTTTCATAAATTGTAATAATTTCATACACTCTAATTTTTCACACACAATGAATTCATTTGTCCTCTAATATTCTGTACAAAGAGCTATATTGTTGTTACAAATTATGAACATTTTAGATACCTGAGAAAATGATATTTTCTTCTACTTGTGATTATTTGTACACCTGAAACAATAATTCATAAAACTGTAGGAAAAATTAGGGACATTATCGTATTTCCATTAGATGAGAAATTACTCCTGTCAGAAGTGGGATAAAACGTTTATTTTATTTATTTATTTTTTTTGTTTATTTGTGACCTGGGAATTTTAGAGCAGGTCATTAGTCTTCAACTGCATGCTTGACATTGTACTCAATTCAAGCAACATTTTATCACCGTCGATTATTGAACCGGTGCAAATCAAACTTTCGGTACAAAAAGTCATAAAAAAATATCGCGTAAGCTGTTTAATTTTGAAGATTAGAGTGTTACCTTAAGATTCTTAATTTTCGCCAAGGGACGTTTGAGTTCTTTTTGAATACGTTCAATAGCTCCAATCCTTTGCAGTTATGAAGCTACGAGGGGTATGATTAAGAATGTGTACTTGGCCTATGTGTCCTCTCTCTCACTCTTTCTTTCTCTCTCTCTCTCTCTCTCTCTCTCTCTCTCTATATATATATATATATATATATATATATATATATATATATATATCCAACAGCTACGATGGACATAAATGAGACATGTAACATATAAGTAAAAAGGAAATAAAATGTAAGATACTAGCCATTTGAACTTCGAGCAAACGATGCTAGAATTAAAGAATCGTTAATCTCCTTTTTATTGGAGAGAAAGTCATATTTTAGCTTTAATCCTCCCTTTTTCTATGTCAATATCCCCCAAAATATGTACCTCAAACCACATATCTTATATAAGAAACATGTAAAATATGCCACGTCGTTTGAAAATCTTACGTCTTCCACTCTTCAGCCCTAATATTGCAATTTGTGAAAAATTGAGATGCTTAATTTATACAAAATTATACTCTGCGTTTTCCAGTTATAAGGTTTTATTCTTTTCGTTTTCATCCTTCTTCTTCATACACAATGTAAATATTAGGCGTGTTTAATGTACTATATAATTGTAGGTGAATGAACTCTTTATGGAATGCTGAAACTCCTTTGATCCAAAATAGTAGATTAAAATGAATGTAATGGGATCGGTGTAATTCAAGATCGTAACATTGAATAATTAAGGTGGAATGAGGTTTAAATGATCAGACCACTAAGTCAGTTTCTGCAGACATCAATGTTTACGTTTGAGAAAATACAAACTATTTTGTGCACTGAATGATCCATTACATGAAATATATACTTCTTGTTTGAAGTAAACGCAAATTTTCGAACCAATAAAAATGGTGTACTTCGCTGTATTTTCTTGAGATAAATGTCCATAAGGCGGGGTAAGGATTAAGGTTGCCTTAAACATCAGCTTTGCACCGGGTAGGCAGAATACACTTTCAGCCTGATAGAATAAAATCGAAATCGTTTGCGTGTACAGATGGAATCTATATAGAAGTTGAATACTCTTATAAAATCTCGGGATATTTGAAAAAAAGAAAACTCCCACGCTGATATGACGGCCAATCACCCGATCTCCGATCCCTATACCAGAAATGCGAATGTACTATAGTCAGCCATATTAAAGAACATTTCATTAGCAATCAAGCAACGGAGTCCTGAAGTTTTTGACCCGCTTTGTAGTTGGTAGTTATACAATCTACTTCCAAAACAACACCTATTCTGTCCTTTCTTTGCTCGAAAAATGTAAACCCGAGGATTTTGTTAGTGATATGAATACGCTGTATTTTTTATATATTTCATAATCAGATTTTGAAATATATCAGTGGGATAAAAGCTATATCGCCACAGTGGTGATACCACTTTTATCACCATAGTGGCGAGATCACTTTTGGAACTACTTTTCTTTTTCCCGTTTAGGAAATATATGTCCTTATGTATGTTATTCAAATCTGTATTTCAATATTTAGGCCTATTTCCTTTTTCTTTCTTTCGTCTTTTTCTTCTAGTTATTCTCTCTCTCTCTCTCTCTCTCTCCATCAGGATGAACAGTTATCTTAAAACGTGTCAAGACCGTCGACCCTCTAGTATATATTTATTTAAACAATAAGGAGGCGCTATAAATAAATGCCTTGAAACGAACTCAAAACAGTAGGCTTCAAGTATTAGCTTTTAAAATTAGTTTTCCAAATGAATCCTGCAAATTAATAATGACTGAACTTACATGAACTGTTGCTTTTTAGATATTCTGTCACTCATACAATGTGCCTTTAACACTCTCGACAAACAGACACGCTTTAAGGAAAAACTCTTGGTTAAATAGAATAACACAATTGTTTAAGTAGCGATTGTAAC
The DNA here is from genome assembly GCA_029931535.1 of Margaritifera margaritifera. Lineage (NCBI taxonomy): Eukaryota > Metazoa > Mollusca > Bivalvia > Unionida > Margaritiferidae > Margaritifera > Margaritifera margaritifera. The sequence continues at coordinate 1,609,482 of JAQPZY010001220.1, forward strand.
TCTCAACACAATCATAATCATGTTTGAAAACGGTGCAGAAATCGGGCATTGATGAGTGTTGGTTGCAAAACGAATATCGGTGACATTCGAAATTTGGGTACAGCGTCTGTTACCGAACTGGACTGCAAGGTTGCCAAGGCAACAAATTCACGTTTGAATGCAGAAATGCACAAAATATAGAACCAAGATCCATACAAGTAAACTCATAATCATGAAAATATTTTGTTTAAAGATGTTTCGCTCTAAAATCTGTCAGATGCGACCGCTTCGTGATATTTCTACATTTCTATTTATGCCCCTACCCCAACAATGTTTACTGTATTAATCCGCACAAGAACTGTGTTAATAAAAATAAAAATCTCTTCATTTTCGCCTGAAAACTGTGATTAATTTGACAAAATACACAATTTGAAGCATTATTGTACAAGATAAATTTGTAAAAAATCTCTGTCCTAAAATGATTGTAAATTTCCTAACTTCTTTTTATAGATGTAGTAATGCAGCCTTCAATCGCATTGACACAGAATGGAGAAAAGATCCATGCTAAGCGACAGTTGATGCCTTAAAAATATATATAATAAAAAGAAAATATACTCTTTTGACTAGATATAAGGAAATATTTCACTCGTGACGTGGAAACACTTTGTATTATCACTCGCCACGGGTGATAATACAAAATGTTTTAACTTTACGAGTGATATTTTTCTTTATATCTTCTCATAAAACGTAGATATCCTCTATATGTCTTGCAATACATAGGTTAAGTAGCTAGTAAGCAGACGACATCAACAAAGAGGGAGGGGGGGAGTAATCTGCAATCCGGGATGTAATAGATGTCATGTACTCTCCCTATATGGATCAGACCACTAATTCATTTTTCATAGACATCAATGTTAACGTTTGAGAAAAGAAACTATTTTATGCACTAGATGGTCCATTACACAACACATATACTTGATTATTTCTCGAGATAAATGTTCCTAAAGCGTGGTACCAATAAAAGTCGCGTTAATCATCCGTTTTGCCTCTGGTAAGCAGAAGATAGTTGTAACCTGCCGGTAAAGAATCTATGTAGAAGTTGAAAGCACTGACAAAAGTCTCAGAAAATTAAAAATAAAAACTCCAGACAGATATTACAGTCAATTGCATGATCTCCAAGTATTAAGTACGGTATCTAATGTCTCCCCCCCCACACACACACACAGACACACCTCCTTCCTTCGAGACCGGTACCCTGCTCAATTAATAGTTAGTGGTATAATTTCTTAAATGGAAAAGTTAGTCACCCGTGTCCAAATAGAAATGCCTAAAAGGTCATCGTTTTTCACCGTCCAGTAGATGTACATGGTCTCTTGCAGGCACTCACTCACATCCTTTACTTCTCCGTGCACAGTTCATCTTTAACAGAAGAAACTGATTGCAGAAATGGATCCATAGATGTAAACCAAAGAGTTGCGAGTTAAATTGTATATGGTCCATTTGCTTGCTTTTTCAAACTTGCCACGCCGTAGCATATTTAATTGAAAGCAATTCTATTCACGACTCTCAATTTGCATCCTTTCGGATAGTCATTGTATTTATGCTGTACTGTTTATGTGTGTATGTGCGTGGGTATGTGTGTGGTTAATATCTATGTAAGTGAATAGACTCTTTATGAAATCCTGAAACTTTTTTTTTTTTTTTTTTTTTTTTTTTTTTTTTTTTTTTTTTTTTGTTCTAACTATGAGAGAGTGGTGCTTGGATAACGTGCTATAGTTCGAAAACAGCTGTATGGATTATGGAGAGTAAAAGTCAAATAATAGAAAAGCCATTTCTAAGAGAATATACCTCATGTGAAGATCTTTGAGAGAGAACGCGTTTATTTCAGAGATCAGGATTGAAGGAATCAAATTTGTTTAAAAATCATTGAGATTTGGGCTCTGTGTTTTATTAAGGTCATTAATCTAGTGAGTGCTCCAGATGGGTTTTGATACTTTACAAACTGCTTTTAAAGTGTAATATTGAATTACAGGAAGTACTGAAAATAATTGCTTGTTACATGGTTTTATTTACAATTTTTATACATCAGCAAAATTAGAAATAAGTACTTGCAATATGATTTTCCCACCACAGTGCCCGCAAACTGACCTAAACGCCAAACCTAATCATGCTGTTACATACGGACTGACGAATAAGGGCAACACTGTATACTCATACTACTTGTAGTGTTGTGGTGGGGCATAACAGCACAAAAAACCTTTATATGTAAAAATATCAATCATTTATATTAGAGAAAAAATCGATATGATTAAGAAAAATGTGAATACATACTAAGCAAAGCCAAAAAGTATGTAAATATATTGTTTTTAATTTCACTAATTTCTGAATTCCCCGTGAGAGTAGTTTTCTACGGTAACAAAGTATTTTGCTTTTATGGCAGGCTCTAATGCATAGTTCATGGTTGATATGTAACAAATTGCTAAATGTTCCAATCTTACCACTTCATGGATGATTTAATCAAAACCGTTGTTGTTTAAGTGTAACAAAACGCTTTTGCATATTTCACTTCAATTAAGAATATATTGATCCACCCTAGCAACTGCTTGCGTAAATGTAAATATATCGTCAAGATAGTTGATTAGATTCATGCGTCATCTGATGGAATATTAATGGGTAAAGCACGCTTTAGAGTATGTAACACGTGTCATTTAAAAATTTGTTTTCAAGATAAATTTCGAGGGACCTAGAGGAAACCCATACCATTGTCAACGTACTATTTGAATTGGATAATAGTGATACTCTTTGAATTGCGTGTGTGTGTGTGTGTGTTGCTTTCAGTGCTGTTTCTTGCTGTTGACAGCAATTTCATGATTATAAAGTTTTGGTGCCTAGTAAATTAAAAAGAAATATGCATGTATTTTATCTTTGTTCGAAAAGACACAGTTCTGAAAAGTCCCTAAAACTTTAAGAGCAAAGGTTTGGACGTGCAAAGTGAATATAATGTTTTTAGATGGGAGGAACTAGAAATAAATTACAGCTGAAAAGCCAGAAATTACTCTCTCGTGCATGCTTCTGGAGTAGTAACAATACACTCAACTTTTTCTACACTTTATAGTAAAAAAAAAACAAGTTTCAAAACACTCCAGCATGTATTGAAAATCGTGTACTCTAGAGTGTTATAAACAAGTTTCAAAACACTCCAGCATGTATTGAAAAATGTGCACTCTAGAGTGTTAAAAACAAGTTCCAAAACACTCCAGAATGTATTGAAAAACGTTTACTCTAGAGTGTTAAAACAAGTTTCAAAACACTCCAGCATGTATTGAAAAACGTGTACTCTAGAGTGTTAACAACAAGTTCCAAAACACTCCAGCATATATTGAAAAACAGTACTCTAGAGTGTTTTTGAACTGAGATTAAATTAGAGTTTCCAAAAAGTCCTCATATTTCCAAAACACTACCTTAATTTTTACGTGAATATGGACTAATATGATTATCTGATTCAACATATTTCCAAAACTACCTTGATATTTACGTGAATATGGACTAATATGATTATCTGATTCAACATATTTCCAAATACTACCTTGATTTTTACGTGAATATGGACTAATATGATTATCTGATTCAACATATTTCCAAACACTACTTTGATTTTTATGTGAATATGGACTAATATGACTATCTGATTCAACATATTTCCAAATACTACCTTGCTCTTTATGTGAATATGGACTAATATGATTATCTGATTCAAAGAAATATGAACCTAATGCTCCTGTTCGTTTGTCATACATGACATGCTATTTTATGACTATAGATATTGAGTGTATTACGGAAACACGGAATAAAACCCTTGTGCTACCTTTGTTAATTCAAAACACACGATTAATACCAAAAGCATCTATATCCATATGACGTGCACATGGTTATACAATGTATACACGCATACACACGCACACCCATATATATATATATATATATATATATATATATATGTGTGTGTGTGTGTGTGTCAAATTGAGATAGTTAAGATGCTGAAGTTATTACTGAACGTCTTCTTTTTACCGTTATTATTGTGCCATGACAAGATTGATGATTAGATTTTATTTTTGTTTTCATTTCTTTCTTCTTCGAATATCTGTCTTCTCTTCTTCTCTTCCTTTTTCTTTTCGTCAGCTTCATCATCTGCATGATCTTTTTCTTCTTTTGTAGCTAAGTATAATGCAAAATTTATGGACGTTTTTTAAATATATTTTTGCCTGTAAAAGTGTTGTCACAATGCCAACGTTTTTAATAGAGCAGCAATAAAATATAATTTATGTTAAGATTGGTCCTCTCTAAATACTCGGAGGCAGTGGTCTAGATATAAAAGAGTCATAGTCATTGCTCTGCAATTTTCCAAACGAAGAAAAGATGTGACCCAAACATTAATCAAACATTCATTTCGACAACTTTTGCTATTGTGCGTACTGTAGGGTATAAAGTTTTTCATAAATTGTAATAATTTCATACACTCTAATTTTTCACACACAATGAATTCATTTGTCCTCTAAAATTATGTACAAAGAGCTATATTGTTGTTACAAATTATGAACATTTTAGATACCTGAGAAAATGATATTTTCTTCTACCTGTGATTATTTGTACACCTGAAACAATAATTCATAAAACTGTAGGAAAAATTAGGGACATTATCGTATTTCCATTAGATGAGAAATTACTCATGTCAGAAGTGGGATAAAACGTTTATTTTATTTTTTTTTGTTTTTTGTTTTTTTGTGACCTGGGAATTTTAGAGCAGGTCATTAGTCTTCAACTGCATGCTTGACATTGTACTCAATTCAAGCAACATTTTATCACCGTCGATTATTGAACCGGTGCAAATCAAACTTTCGGTACAAAAACTCATAAAAAATCTCACGTATACTGTTTTTATTTTGAAGATTAGAGTGTTACCTTAAGATTCTTAATTTCTGCCAAGGGACGTTGGAGTTCTTTTTGAAAACGTTCAATAGCTCCAATCCTTTGCAGTTATGAAGCTACGAGGGGTATGATTAAGAATGTGTACTTGGCCTATGTGTCCTCTCTCTCACTCTTTCTTTCTCTCTCTCTCTCTCTCTCTCTCTCTCTCTCTCTCTCTATATATATATATATATATATATATATATATATATATATATATATATATATATATCCAACAGCTACGATGGACATAAATGAGACATGTAACATATAAGTAAAAAGGAAATAAAATGTAAGATACTAGCCATTTGAACTTCGAGCAAACGATGCTAGAATTAAAGAATCGTTAATCTCCTTTTTATTGGAGAGAAAGTCATATTTTAGCTTTAATCCTCCCTTTTTCTATGTCAATATCCCCCAAAATATGTACCTCAAACCACATATCTTATATAAGAAACATGTAAAATATGCCACGTCGTTTGAAAATCTTACGTCTTCCACTCTTCAGCCCTAATATTGCAATTTGTGAAAAATTGAGATGCTTAATTTATACAAAATTATACTCTGCGTTTTCCAGTTATAAGGTTTTATTCTTTTCGTTTTCATCCTTCTTCTTCATACACAATGTAAATATTAGGCGTGTTTAATGTACTATATAATTGTAGGTGAATGAACTCTTTATGGAATGCTGAAACTCCTTTGATCCAAAATAGTAGATTAAAATGAATGTAATGGGATCGGTGTAATTCAAGATCGTAACATTGAATAATTAAGGTGGAATGAGGTTTAAATGATCAGACCACTAAGTCAGTTTCTGCAGACATCAATGTTTACGTTTGAGAAAATACAAACTATTTTGTGCACTGAATGATCCATTACATGAAATATATACTTCTTGTTTGAAGTAAACGCAAATTTTCGAACCAATAAAAATGGTGTACTTCGCTGTATTTTCTTGAGATAAATGTCCATAAGGCGGGGTAAGGATTAAGGTTGCCTTAAACATCAGCTTTGCACCGGGTAGGCAGAATACACTTTCAGCCTGATAGAATAAAATCGAAATCGTTTGCGTGTACAGATGGAATCTATATAGAAGTTGAATACTCTTATAAAATCTCGGGATATTTGAAAAAAAGAAAACTCCCACGCTGATATGACGGCCAATCACCCGATCTCCGATCCCTATACCAGAAATGCGAATGTACTATAGTCAGCCATATTAAAGAACATTTCATTAGCAATCAAGCAACGGAGTCCTGAAGTTTTTGACCCGCTTTGTAGTTGGTAGTTATACAATCTACTTCCAAAACAACACCTATTCTGTCCTTTCTTTGCTCGAAAAATGTAAACCCGAGGATTTTGTTAGTGATATGAATACGCTGTATTTTTTATATATTTCATAATCAGATTTTGAAATATATCAGTGGGATAAAAGCTATATCGCCACAGTGGTGATACCACTTTTATCACCATAGTGGCGAGATCACTTTTGGAACTACTTTTCTTTTTCCCGTTTAGGAAATATATGTCCTTATGTATGTTATTCAAATCTGTATTTCAATATTTAGGCCTATTTCCTTTTTCTTTCTTTCGTCTTTTTCTTCTAGTTATTCTCTCTCTCTCTCTCTCTCTCTCTCTCCATCAGGATGAACAGTTATCTTAAAACGTGTCAAGACCGTCGACCCTCTAGTATATATTTATTTAAACAATAAGGAGGCGCTATAAATAAATGCCTTGAAACGAACTCAAAACAGTAGGCTTCAAGTATTAGCTTTTAAAATTAGTTTTCCAAATGAATCCTGCAAATTAATAATGACTGAACTTACATGAACTGTTGCTTTTTAGATATTCTGTCACTCATACAATGTGCCTTTAACACTCTCGACAAACAGACACGCTTTAAGGAAAAACTCTTGGTTAAATAGAATAACACAATTGTTTAAGTAGCGATTGTAACTCTCAACACAATCATAATCATGTTTGAAAACGGTGCAGAAATCGGGCATTGATGAGTGTTGGTTGCAAAACGAATATCGGTGACATTCGAAATTTGGGTACAGCGTCTGTTACCGAACTGGACTGCAAGGTTGCCAAGGCAACAAATTCACGTTTGAATGCAGAAATGCACAAAATATAGAACCAAGATCCATACAAGTAAACTCATAATCATGAAAATATTTTGTTTAAAGGTGTTTCGCTCTAAAATCTGTCGGATGCGACCGCTTCGTGATATTTCTACATTTCTATTTATGCCCCTACCCCAACAATGTTTACTGTATTAATCCGCACAAGAACTGTGTTAATAAAAATAAAAATCTCTTCATTTTCGCCTGAAAACTGTGATTAATTTGACAAAATACACAATTTGAAGCATTATTGTACAAGATAAATTTGTAAAAAATCTCTGTCCTAAAATGATTGTAAATTTCCTAACTTCTTTTTATAGATGTAGTAATGCAGCCTTCAATCGCATTGACACAGAATGGAGAAAAGATCCATGCTAAGCGACAGTTGATGCCTTAAAAATATATATAATAAAAAGAAAATATACTCTTTTGACTAGATATAAGGAAATATTTCACTCGTGACGTGGAAACACTTTGTATTATCACTCGCCACGGGTGATAATACAAAATGTTTTAACTTTACGAGTGATATTTTTCTTTATATCTTCTCATAAAACGTAGATATCCTCTATATGTCTTGCAATACATAGGTTAAGTAGCTAGTAAGCAGACGACATCAACAAAGAGGGAGGGGGGGAGTAATCTGCAATCCGGGATGTAATAGATGTCATGTACTCTCCCTATATGGATCAGACCACTAATTCATTTTTCATAGACATCAATGTTAACGTTTGAGAAAAGAAACTATTTTATGCACTAGATGGTCCATTACACAACACATATACTTGATTATTTCTCGAGATAAATGTTCCTAAAGCGTGGTACCAATAAAAGTCGCGTTAATCATCCGTTTTGCGTCTGGTAAGCAGAAGATAGTTGTAACCTGCCGGTAAAGAATCTATGTAGAAGTTGAAAGCACTGACAAAACAGAAAATTAAAAATAAAAACTCCAGACAGATATTACAGTCAATTGCATGATCTCCAAGTATTAAGTACGGTATCTAATGTCTCCCCCCCACACACACACACAGACACACCTCCTTCCTTCGAGACCGGTACCCTGCTCAATTAATAGTTAGTGGTATAATTTCTTAAATGGAAAAGTTAGTCACCCGTGTCCAAATAGAAATGCCTAAAAGGTCATCGTTTTTCACCGTCCAGTAGATGTACATGGTCTCTTGCAGGCACTCACTCACATCCTTTACTTCTCCGTGCACAGTTCATCTTTAACAGAAGAAACTGATTGCAGAAATGGATCCATAGATGTAAACCAAAGAGTTGCGAGTTAAATTGTATATGGTCCATTTGCTTGCTTTTTCAAACTTGCCACGCCGTAGCATATTTAATTGAAAGCAATTCTATTCACGACTCTCAATTTGCATCCTTTCGGATAGTCATTGTATTTATGCTGTACTGTTTATGTGTGTATGTGCGCGGGTATGTGTGTAGTTTATATCTATGTAAGTGAATAGACTCTTTATGAAATCCTGAAACGTATTTTTGTTCTAAATATGAGAGAGTGGTGCTTGGATAACGTGCTATAGTTCGAAAACATCTGTATGGATTATGGCGAGTAAAAGTCAAATAATAGAAAAGCCATTTCTAAGAGAATTAACCTCATGTGAAGATCTTTGAGAGAGAACGCGCTTATTTCAGAAATCAGGATTGGGGGAATCAATTTTTTTAAAATAAGTGAGAACTGGGCTCCGTGTTTTATTAAGGTCAATAATCTAGTGAGTGCTCCAGATGGGTTTTGATACTTTACAAACTGCTTTTAAAATGCAATATCGAATTACAGGAAGTACTGAAAATAATTGCTTGTTACATGGTTTTTATTTTCAATTTTTAGACATCAGCAAAACTAGGAATATGTAATTGCAGTATGATTGTCCCACCACAGTGCCCGCAAACTGACCTAAACGCCAAACCTAACCATGTTGTTACATACGGACTGACGAATAAGGGCAACAGTGTATACTTATACTAGTTGTAGTGTTGTCGTGGGGTATAACAGCACAAAGAACCTTTATGTGTAAAAATAGAAATCATTTATATCAGAGAAAAAAAATTTCATATGATTAAGAAAAATGTTAATACATATTTGCAAAGCCAAAAAGGATGTAAATATATTGTTTTTAATTTCACTTATTTGTGAATTCCCCGTGAGAGTAGTTTTCTACGGTAAGAAGGAATTTTGCTTTTATGACAGGCTCTAATGCATAGTTCATGGTTGATATGTGACAAATTGTTCCAAGCTTACCACTTCATGGATGATTTGATAAAAACCGTTGTTGTTTAAGTGTAACAAAACGCTTTTGCAAATTTCACTTAAATTAAGAATATAATGATCCACCCCAGCAACTGCTTGTCGTTAATGTAAATATATCGTCAAGATAGTTGATTAGATTCATGCTTCATCGGATGGAATATTTGTGGTTAAAGCACGCTTGAGACTACATAATATGTGTCATTTAAAAGTTTGTTTTCAAAATAAATTTCGAGGGACCTAGAGGAAACCCATACCATTGTCAACGTACTATTTGAATTGGATAATAGTGAAACTCTTTGAATTGCGTGTGTGTGTGTGCGTGTGTGTGTGTTGCCCTTTTCAGTGCTGTTTCTTGATGTTTACTGCAACTTCAAGATTATAAAGTTTTGATGCCTAGTAAATTAAAAAGAAATATGCATGTATTTTATCTTTGTTGGAAAGGACACAATTCTGAAAAGTATCGAAAACTTTAGGGGAACAGTTTGGACGAGCAAAGTGAATATAATGTTTTTAGATGGGAGGAACGAGAAATAAATTACAGCTGAAAAGCCAGAAATTGCTCTCTCGTGCATGCTTCTGGAGTAGTAACAATACACTCATCTTTTTCAACACTTTACAGTGTTAAAAAAAACAAGTTTCAAAACACTCCAACATTTATTGAAACACGTGTACCCTAGAGTGTTTTTGAACTGAGATTAGATCAGAGTTTCCAAACAATCCTCTTATATTTCCAAACAGTACGTTTATTTTTATGTGACTATGCACTAATATGATATCTGATTCAACATATTTCCAAACACTACTTTAATTTTTACTACTTTGATTTTTACATGAATATGGACTAATATGATATCTGATTCAACATATTTCCAAACACTGCTTTGATTTTTACATGAATTTGGACTAATATGATTATCTGATTCAACATATTTCCAAACACTACTTTGATTTTTATGTGAATATTGACTAATATGATATCTGATTCAACGAAATATGAACCTAACGCTATTGTTCGTTTGTCATACATGACATGCTATTTTTAGTGACTGCAGATAATAAGTGTATTAGAGAAACACGGAATAAAACCCTTGTGCTAGCTTTGCTAATTCAAAAGAAATTATCAAAACCAAAAGCATCTATATCTATATGACTTGCACTCGGTTACCCAATGTATACATGCCCCCCATATATATATATATATATATATATATATATATAGAAATATATATATATATATATAGATATATATATATATATATATATATACTGAGCATGAAAAGGAGTACATGATTCATCGCCAGCGACTTAGAAGTTGAGACACAATTTGAGACATTTGGACAGAACAGAAGAGGACTCAGATATAAATGTTTCAAAAATACTGCTTAGTTTGAATATGTGCAGCGTCATGATACTAAATGTATGGATTTGGTAACATTTTAAGATCAGAGTGAAACATGGTACATGTAGGTCAATAGTTTTGTGTGAAATCCCAAATATATGAAAGTGTCTGATTAATCGAACAAGAATGACCCTGTGTGTATTGTCTAGCTGTTTCATGGGTGTTGACAGGTACATGAATCAGTCACATCCCTAATTCCCTTGACATAACCAATTACCTATTTTATAACTGCTAATTTTTCTAACACGTTAGCCTGTATATTCATGAGACGACAATATGTCCAGGGATTCCGAAGAATATAAATACAACGCACAAATATGTCACCTTTATCTATTTTTTATGATCCACTAAAGTTAACATATACGTTTCTGTTTTGTTTTTTTAGTGGACACTGATGCCTATACCGTCACGAATTTGATGTGTGTCACTTTAATGTGATTAAACAATGTTTATTAATTATCATCCTTATCAAAATATACATGAATATGTCGTAGGGTTGTCAAAATGTGGAATAGTGAATAACAAGCAAACCTGATTATTTCAAGGCTTTCTTTTTACTGTATTCTGAGCATAGACGATCTTTATAATCATGCTGACGTGGTCGATAAAGAATTACAGAAACTGACAAATATTAAATCACTTTAAAGGAAATAAGAACTTTTACAACAAATGATAGCAAAAGGGTGTTGTTGTTAATAATTGATTTTGAAAATGTTGGTAAGACCAATGAATTTACATTTTCTGAGTGGGTTGTTATCTTTGTATACATGGACATTTAAGCAGAGTCATAACGAGGAAGTGGTGAACAAAATGAGCGAGAAAAATCTATTAATAGATAATACGAATTTTTAAAGGCCACAAACTATCTCTTTGCCGCAAGTGATAGCAAGGGGATTTGTGGAGATTCATCCATTGCGAGGGATAATGTTTTGTAACGCCCGTTCGTATCCCAGTTTAATGTCATTAAATGACATTTACATGTGTCTGTAACATTTACCAGGACTTTATTTGTCCGAGAAAAAAAATTCAGTTCAAAATTTACAGTCGACGCTCAATGCATAGTTACTGTTAAAAGGACTAAAACGCGATATTTAAAGTTTATGTGACATTTAATGATGATATTACAGTTTAATGTCCCTTACCTGTTCTTCCTTTTTGTTCTTTTCTTAGAATAAGATTTGGCGTTTCAATTTCGTTTTTAAATCAGGCACTAATTTCTCTTTAAAAATTGCAATGTAATTTATTGCAATTCTTTAGTAATTTAATCTTGTGTAGATTGATAAAATTATAAGACAACTTAACAATCATAATTAAGTTTTTGCAAGGGGGATATACGAAGATATTTTACTAATGAATGAACATCCGTACGTCAAGTGGTTAATTAGTTAATGTATTTATGAATTATGTAATTCCTTTTAAATGATTATTTAATTCATTCATTAATTCATTCATTTATGTATATACTTATAATATTGCTTCATGTAAGCTGTACATTATTCATTCTTTGGAACTGGTAGTGATGGAAGTAAGTATCAGTAGCTAATTGGCAAGTATTTTAAACTCGGTTTTTACAACTACTACATTTGATATTATCCATTGATGCTAATCTGGCCAGACAACTATACTTAGCAGAAATCATTGTATCAGGGCCTAAGTATTAGCTTCTACGCTTTGAATGAAATACAGTGATTTAGGGAATGTTCTAATGCACTTTATGAACGTGAGAAATACCGAAGACCGAACATCCCGCTGCATCTTGAGGAATGACCAATCGGAGTGGATCTTACATTTTATTTTCCTGAGTACTATTATGTCATTGGTTTCAACGATTTTCCCATGTGAGCAATCTCCATGTCAACCTGGTTATCTGTAAGGATAGGTAAAATCGGGCCACTCTACATTTAATGTGAATGTGTCCCTAATACATCAAATACATAGGAATGTAGCCTTTCACAATATCACACACGGACATCGATAAATTGTATCCACTTGCTGAACGGTTTATGATGTAGTTCACTGGCAACCAGCACGGCTTTTTATGAAAACACCGACAGCAATAAATTTGGTCGAGCTGCTGAGAACATGTTAGTCTGGTTGCTTCACTAGCATATTGACCATATATGGCCATTAATCGCCCATTAAGCTAAATTTTCATTATGTTAGGATTGTTACACTGCTTACTGATCCCAAGACATTGGGAACATCTCACAATTCTGCGTATGTAATGACTGACAGTTCTGATTTACTATTTGAGGCCATACAGAGCATACATTTGGATTATAGCATTTGTTTAGTGTACAATGTGGAAACCGTTTTCATGTTTCCACGATTCAAAATGTGTATACAGCAAAGATTTACACTTTATTTTGGTCTCCAGGACACAGACACACACACACACACACACACACACACACACACACACACACACACACTCACACACACACACACACACACACACACAAACTGCCAAATAACCTAAAATTGATACCAGTTTCTCACTGAGGGAATCAAAGGATACATAATTAAAGTATTATGAAAAATGTTAAAATATCGCAAGTAATAAAACGTATGGTGTTCTCATTCCCCAATCATCAACACCATCATAACCATCATCAGCATCATTCTTCTTCTTCTAAATATTACTAAATATATTAATATCATTTTGCCGACGGATGAAGAAGTCCTACCACAATACATCCTCAAACGCACAGATATTATATATATATATATATATATATATATATATATATATATATATATATATATATATATATATATATTATAAACAATTAAAATAACTGGTATCCTGTTGAATTTACACATTTATTTCTATATAAGAACAGTCAAATGGACCTTTTCACTTTTTCATATATATATATATGTATATATATATATATATATATATATATATATATATATATATATATATATATATATATATATATATATCTTCTATATATATATATATATATATATTCTGGGCAGTACGACTCTTACCTGAGGGATTGTACTAATGCAATAGTAATTGCCACTATTTTTAACTTGTACACGTGCAACGTCATTTTTAAATGTCACGGCAAATTTAAATGCTCCAATTTTACAATAACTATGCATTCAGAGTTGCCTGTCAATTTTGATTTATTCACCGGTAAATAAAACCCAGGGAAATTTTTCAGTCACCAGTAGCTATTACTTTGTGATATTTATCAGCGACTGTGATACGAACGTTAAAGAACATTCTCCCATGGAATACACAAATCTTCACGCCCCCTCCCCCCCTGTCACTTGCAACTAAGAGGCGTATTGAGATAGTTTGTGCTGCCCAAAGAATCGTATTGGCTATCAAGAGATTTGTATAGGCTATTATGTTCAATAACTTCCCTATTATAACTCTGCTTAAAATACCCATGTATACAAGTATAGCTACCCACTTTGAAATTTAAATTCATTTACTATTTCCATTCATGTCAGCACTAACATTTGCAAAGTCAATTAGTGACGATAACACCCTTTTGATAAAAGTTTAATCAATTTTATATTTCCTTTTATTTTCTTTAGGGTGATTTAATATTTGTCAGTTTCTGTACTTTTTATTTGACCACGTCATCATGATTATACAGATCATCTATCCACAGAATACTGTAAAACGGAAACCTTGAAACAATAAGGTTTGCTTGTTAATTAGTCCTCAACATTTTGACAACCCTACAATATATTCATGTATATTTTGTTAATGATGATAACTAATAAGCATTCATTAACCACATTAAAGTGACACGCATCAAGTTCAGGACGGTATAGGCATCAGTGTCCACTAAAAATGACGGAAATGTATATGTTCATTTTGAACTCAATCGATCATAATAAATAGGTAAGAGTGACAGAGTTCTGTGTTATAAGAATATATTCCTATGGATCCCGGGACATGTCTAGTCCCATGAATATACAGGCTGTAGTGGCCGTAAGAATATATTCCTGTGGATCCCTGGACATATTTAACTTCCTGAATATACAGGCTGTAGTAGCTGTAATAATATATTCATTTGGATCCCTGGACATGCTTAGTTTCATGAATGTACAGTGCGAAATGTTAGGAAAATCAGCAGTCATAAAATAGACAATTTGTTATGTAAAGGGAATTAAGGTTGTGACTGATTCATGGACCTGTCAACACCCTAGAACCAGGTAGCCTATACACATGGATCTGTCAACACCCAAGAAACAGCTACCCTATATACATGAATCTGTCAACAGCCAAGAAACAGCTAGCCTATACACATGGATCTGTCAACACCCAAGAAACAGCTACCCTATACACATGGATCTGTCAACACCCAAGAAACAGCTAGCCTATACACATGGACCTGTCAACACCCAAGAAACAGCTAGCCTATACACATGGACCTGTCAACACCCAAGAAACAGCTAGCCTATACACATGGATCTGTCAACACCCAAGAAACAGCTACCCTATATACATGAACCTGTCAACAGCCAAGAAACAGCTAGCCTATACACACGGATCTGTCAACACCCAAGAAACAGCTAGCCTATACACATGGACCTGTCAACACCCAAGAAACAGCTACCCTATACACATGGACCTGTCAACACACAAGAAACAGTTAGTCTGTACACATAAACCTGTCAACACCCAATAAACAGCTAGCCTATATACATGAACCTGTCAACACCCACGAAACAGCTAGCCTATATACATGAACCTATCAACATGGACCTATCAACACCCAAGAAACAGATAGCCTGTCCACACAAGTGTCTGTCAGCAGCCAAAAAACATCTTACCTATACACACAAGGGTCATTCTGATTTAATTAATCAGATATCATTGTATATTTGGGATTTCACACAAAACTAATGACCTACATAAATCAAAGTCCAATGGGTGAGGTCAAGGGGGTGGGAAATTGGGGAATAGGTGAGCAGGTGCTTGAAAAAGAACCCTCGACCCATGTCATCAGTATATTTGAATTCTTCTTTTCATGCCAAATAAAGTGTATACGTGGCTATATAATGGTGATCTTAATAGATTATAAATTATGACCAAGGGACGCGAGTAATTAATTCCCGCTCTTGAGTTATTAATTCGAGCGCTTCATTTTTTATTTCCTGAGCGCGATTTATTAAATTGCGCGCTCCAGTTATTAGGTCTCGTGCGTAACATATTACTTCCCGCACGCGACTTATTACTTCCCGCGCGTGTACTTACCCTAGTTTATGTGTGCAAGCGTGTAGTTTATACGATTTTGCGTTATAATTTGAAAGTGATCTATGTGACAGAATACAAGGTGTACTGACCAATTTATACAAGTCTCACCTTAAAAGTAGTCTATCGGGCGCTTCCCATTTCGATGCTTTCGGCAGTCGGATGACGTCACCGCTACCAGCCCCCTCATAACCCTCCCTCTCTCCTATGGTCCATACCTCCTTTGAACTAATAATGAGAGAGATCATCTCGCCAAGGTCGTGTAGGGCCATGGGCCCCGTACGCGTTTCAGAAAGGGAAGAGGAATACGGGCAGAAGAACAGGTGACGATAATTCTTTGCGAAGCGAGATCTGGGTGTTTTCTATATTTGCCCCTTGATCTCATCATATTATCTCAAGTATCCGGTGATGTAACAGAAACCCTTGACATCGTGAAGATGACTGAAAACCCAGAAGGAGCAAAAATGCCAAAAATAAATAGGTATATATTTGGGTGATTTTTAAATTAATAACTCAAGAATACACACGTGTATATTTGCGTTTATATGATGAAATGTGCACACCGTGCACAGGTACAATGTGCAGACTTGCTTTTGCACTACCTCTGAGATGGTCCTGATTTACATTTCATGCAAACTTACGTTTAAAAATCTGTTCACATGAGGAAATGTATGCACATATGTATATTTATTATTATTGGTTAAAGTATACCGCTATTCACTCTAGACACAGATACAATTAAGCAATTTAAATTATGATTAATTAGTTAATCATCTTTCCTCAACCCAAAGCATCATGGGGGCGGGTGAGGAGGAGAGAGTGTTTAAACATCATATCGCTATATCTTTGACTGTCTAACATATCATTATCAACGACATAAAGTACTTGCTTCCTTTGAATACACTCCTACATATTAAAAATTCTCTTATGATTAGCAATGAAAGTATAACGTTTAGTTAAAGCCGTTTAACTCAGCTTACAAGAACCAACCAGCATATCTTAATTATAATCTCTCTCTCTCTTTCTCTCTCTCTCTCTCTCTCTCTCTGAGATATTGAATTTGCCGCCATTATTTTGCAGTGTCTCAAATATGTGCAATGGATGTCGATACCAAGTTGGCAGAACTTGTGGCCTAAACGTATTTTATTTGTTCACTTAAATATCTTTAAACGGAAAGACAATATATTATTTCTCTTGTCCTCACGCCATATTTGTTTCATTCGTCCAGTGAGATTATATGATTGGCTAATACAGACGGAAAAAGTCGTGCATGCAGTTTAATAACTCGTGCGTACATACTAATGGCTCGTGCACAGTAAATAATAAATGGTGAGCGCAAATTAATACCTCGCTCCCTAGAATAAATAAATGGCGTGTACAAAGTCATAACTCGCACGCGGAAATTAATAAGTCGTCTCCAGGAATTTCCACACGTAAATTATTTGCGTGCGAGAAGAATTTGCGTGCGCGAAATAATGTATTCCCGTGCGCGAGATAATAATTTCCATGTGGGAATTAGAATATATTTTAAGTGACCTCAATGAACCAGAGAAAAATACATATGATTACTTCATATACATTGAAATTTTTTCATTTGATGGAATTGATCATAAATATTTGGAATTAAATATTTAGCTATAGCTGAAATATATAGAGGATACTTCGTTTCCTACGTAAATACCGGATATGTTTCATCGTGTGGTACAAAAAACGTGATATTTTAACGAGTGTTGAAGCCAGGAATTAAAATATATCGTTTTTGGTACCACAAGATGAAATATATCCGGTATTTTCCCTAGGAAAAGAAAGTTTTCTTTTTATTATATACCAGACTTGCTCCAGAATTGAAGCTTAGAAGATTAAACATACTATTCAACACCCCACCCCACCCCCCTTTTCGTAAATTCACTTCACTTTCATAGGCTGATCAGATAAATATCAATGACTTAATAGATCTATATGATTGGGTTGGCCGAATCTGTTGCAGTAAATTACATTTTTGACATTGAGTAAATTATTTGACACTATCTGAAAACAAAGCAAGTCCGATTCAGCAATGCATCACAGCGGGCTTATCGTTGTTGTCAGGGTAGTAAGGCGACATAACTTTAGAAAAACGCGAATGGTGTGGAGTCAAATTTCTTCAACAAAAATATATTTCCATGTCTGAAATGGAATGCAGTTTCCGTTTATTGTTCTAGCTGCAGGTATCACTTCCGTAGGCACACTTAATCAAGCGTCGCATTGAATTATGGGAAATCTTATATTTTCACATGTGAAAATATAAGGATATATTTTTCACATGTTAAAATATAGGAATAAAAAAAATATGAAAGTTATTTCGGCAATAAGTTTCTATATTTCACACTTAAGTATATAATAAATACTGTTTCCTTGTGTAATTTTTGGAAATTTCAAAAAGGCACGTTGTAATCCGGGTATTCCGACACAGAACAGGTGAGTGGGTTGGGTGGGTGGGTTGGGGGCTGGGGCAGATTGAAATTTTACGATCAAATAAGGAAGAGAACAAAACGGGGAATTTAACGGAGAATGGTAATCATGATGAGAGCAATAACATATAAAGATAATAAATAGATACTAAATAATGCATTAGCTATCCATTTTCATATTATGACACAAGAATAACGTTCTTCCTATATGGATGAAAATGAGACGATACGAGGGTTTTGTGGATGTATATCTTAATCTTACATGCAAGGTTTCAATTATCTAAGTCAGGCATGTGCAACTTCCTTAAGGGCGCAGGCCAGATAAGTGATTTTTAAAGCCACACTCTATGATGTAAATAAACGGATAAAGACAGATCGTGGGGTGTAGGTTGCACATGCCTGATCTAATTTATAGTGAATATCAATGCGGCTAAAATAACCTCTCCATAACGTCTTCGCATGACTTAAATCGTGTTATTTGTCTTGATTTTCAATTGTCTCATCGAGTGTTATGGCTGTATCATACATGACTTATTCTATTACATTAATGCAAAATCACCAACCCCAAGGTCAGACGCAGGGAAAGGATCCAAATGTTAAAGCCACTTTGCACATCTACAGACTACCCCGATCATATTCCAAGTTTTAAAGTCTCTCTATTGGGCGGTAGAAGAAGAGTTGAAGATATTACATACGTGCTTATGCATACATGGGCGCTTTTATGGGAAGTATCACATAATATACACCATTTCTTCGATGACCGTGAGGTTAATGGTGACATATTCATGTACAGATGTATGTTTATATACGACACTATCCAACATGGCATTTCTTTCCTTCAGAGAGTGCCTTATTTCATATCTCAGAATATTTGTCCTCTCAGTGGTTATAAAAAGCAACTTTTGATTTGAGTAGATCCTGTCTACATGGAACTGTTTTCGTAGTTATTCAAAACAATGTTCATGGAAACAGTATACTGATGCTATATGACTGTAAACAGCATACGGATACTATATGTATGTAAACAGTATACGAATGATATATTCCAATTCTGAAAAAGATCAGATGATATGTTATTGAAAAAAACAAAAAAAACATTGACATTAAGGTAAATAAAATGTTTGGATGGCGATGCTAACATTCGGTCGGACAATCAAACGGAAGCCAAAGTAATAAATATGACTTGCATCCGCCTGATTGGTAATACAAAAAGAAGAAAAAAAATGACAGAGGAAGATAACCGCTACAGCCAGTTAAATAGTAATTTGCATCTAAACCTTTGCTAATTGTAGATTTGCAAATGACTTTAATTGGAAGAGGTGTCTCAGTGACCCAAACTGGTCTTATTATTTTAGCATTTTACTAATTAAATAGCAGATTCACCTTTATAGCATTTAGATGTAATGATTGTGAGAAGCTTACCAGTCCATTTATAATGTATTGTTAGAGTTTTGTATCAACAGGAGTTACCCTACATAATATTACAAGTTGTGTACTTCCTCATAATGAATTAAGATGGACTCTGCAATCTAAAGCATCTATTGCATATAAACTGAATTCAAACACAAGTGATCATCATCAACAAAATTTAACTACATCATGCATCATGTATCACACTACAATTCATTTATCAAGACTTTTACCCACTTATGCTGAAGTAAGCGAGACTTTGCAGTCCAATGGGCCTGTTACATATGATTTGGATTTAAGCACAAGCGATCGATTCAAGCCTTGCCGCCAGATACATCATTGATATGTAACAAACAGGGACTTCATTACACATTTACATCCACACAGTTGAAAGGTTTTCTTGAAAAAAAAAGTCATCACTCGTAAGAATTCAACACGGTTATGATATTTTGTAGCCAGAGAGATGGGATTTTTTCAGATAATAGCTTCAGTTGTTTAACTTCAGATATACAACGTAGTGTTGTCACCACAGATTTGCTTCCATACGGACACCTTCATTTTAAAGAAAGAAAGATATTAGACATCCAAAAGAAGACAATAAAAAAGTGTAAGTATTGACCTAGTCATGACTACTTTACCTCTCTCTTTCTCTGTCTGTCTGTCTGTCTCTGACTCTCTCTCTCTCTCTCGCACACACACACACACCGTGTCTATTAGTAGTGTAAGAAAGGTAACTTCTTGTTCACTTAACCAGTTCTATCCAGTTTTAACCCGTTAACCAGTTTTCATTTACTTTAAACCGATTTGCAGCTAAGACGTGAACATCAGCAATCTTTTATCTTTGCAACAACAAATAAAATAAAAAGAAACAACATCGACCACATCAGGCTTACATTACATGTACTATTTGCTTTTAACTGGTTTTGTCCGCTGCCTAAAAGTTATGTAAAACCATGGCTCACGAAAGTTTTATGAAAACTCTGGCTCAGTGGTCGTCAACATTTTATGGTCGTAACTCCTGGCCGAGTGCGTCAAATTTATTAAGAGAGGAACATCTCTCAGTGGTCGTAAAATTTTTAGGAGCTTAACACGGCTCAGTGGTTCTCAAAATTGTTGTATGAGATATACCTGGTTCAGTGGTCGTCAAAGTGTTCTTGAGAGGAATTTGGCTCAGTGGTCGTCAAAATAGTCACTATAACAACAGAGCCACCAGCCAGGGCCATCAACACAAAAAAACACCGATTAAAAGTCAACGCGTATCCCCTAATTGTATTAACTACATAATTAACTGCTTAAATCTTTTACAACATTTACATTTTATTTTGTAAAGATGAAAAGAAGACATTTAATTAAAACATTCAACCTTATTTTTAGCTAATGTTTCAGATAAGTTTTACGACCGGGTCTTTTCTGTCAAGAATAATAAGTTTTTTATATACACCTTGATATTTAATTGCTCTTGCCCTGAGGATACATTATTAAGAAGAAAAACACACCAACAGCTAGAGCAGGCCATTCAACAACCTATTCTTCTTCTTCTTTTGCATTTAATTAAAACAAAACAGACAAACAAACACACAAAAACATCATTATATACACAAAAAATAGGATAAACAGCCAGCGCTTATCACCCAATTTTTTTAAAATTTCAAATTCACTATGTAAAATGTTTGCAAAACGACCCACATAAGCACCGAAAGCCTCTCCCTGTGGATAGTACATATGAAAGAAACAAGTTACCACCCACATGGAGAGGCCACATCTATTTTACAGATCTTATTTCCTATTCCCGAGTATTAAATCTGTGTGCTCCTTTTTTGCATACGCGAGATTCTCTCATGCTTTATAATACATTAGCTGTATTTTTTTTATTTTATTTGCAGACACGAGATTTTGTCATGCTTTCATCATACTTTCTAGGTATGGCTTTTATTTATTTGGAGCTTTTTTATTTGTGAGTAGGTATTTTGATTTGCTTTTCTTAAGCGGCTAGCTTGTCGGTATCGAGGTCTGCCTCCAATTATATATTAAAATATTTTATGCGGAAACCTGGGTTAGAACCATCAACATTTGATTTTTAAGTCTGACGCTTAGAGCAATTGTCCCATCTCACTGAATTATTAATAATACAATTTCTAGCCTATTTGAGAACTGAATATACTTCCCGGCTCCGAGATAGCTGATATAAATAACTTTTTTTACTAATAATATCTACAGTGATGCAGTCCGTCCCGTACTATCATAAAATATCCAGGGCTATAGCAAAAACAAAATTCTTATACTAATACACGGTTAACTTTGTCACCCAGGCCAGACCATCAAGACATTAACTACTATACTATATTCTAATAAATCAAGGTGAGCTTTTACAATATTCCCGTTCTGATTACGTGTATTCAGTATACTTTGATAAGATAAGTTCACAAAGCATCTCGTCAACAAGTCAAGGTGATTATTGCGACAGGTGTACATTCTCGTTAACAAGTCAAGGTCAAATCAAGAGGTGCTTTTAACAGAGATAGCTCGATTGATAAAGTGTTACGACTCTGGGTCTTAAAATAATGTAACAGAAAAAAAGTGAAACCAACAAAGTAAGTAAAATCAGCAAGCAATTAATTTCTAGACAATTAAAGTGAAAATTCAAAAGACACTTACGGTAACGTGAATTCAAATCCAAATAATTCAATAATCCTAAGTGTATGAATCACAAGTCCTAAATATAGAATGTTCTGAATGAATTCCTGTAGCCTTGAGTGTCTTTATGTACCAGTAGTCTTGAATGTTTTGATATGCATGAATGATATAATCCAGAATATCTTTGAATAAATTCACATAAATCAAAGGCAAGTATTAATCCAATATGAGAATGAGCGCTTTTAGTAATTCGAATCAATATTTCAAATAAATAATTCCTCTCTCTGAATTTGTTCTGATTTTTACAACTGTAATATCTGATTACTAAAACAAATTCCTTAATAGACTGGTCTTAATATTATGAATATTAGTATAGGAATGAAATCTTGTTTACCAAGCCTGTATAAATATAAGGATAAGTCACCTGACAGAATATTCTAGAATATGAATGACTCTAATGTAAATTTCCTCTGCGTACCTGACTTTTCTCACATCAAGAAATGGAAATTTCCAATCTAACTGTTAATGCTATGCAACCAAGACTGACCTTGAACTCAAATGCAGTCAATATGTTGTTTACAACATGACTGAAGTACAACTTACCACAAGGACACATATTATAAATTCAATATACATAATAAAAGTCATATGCTGACCTATGCAGATTTTAAACTAAGACAAGGCCATTCAAGAGATTAAATATCTTCATAAATTTATACTATTTAAATTCTAATAAATTAAGGTGGGTGAAATTCTTCCAGCGGAGTGGTCTTTACGTCCCCCATCCTGTGTATATATATATATATATATATATATATATATATATATATATATATATATATATATATATATATATATCTTTAGTATACTGTGAAAATCAAGTTCGTCAGGTGTACTTCGCTCTCGTAAACAAGTAAAGGCGTGGGAAATAGACCGATCGATATGCCACGTGCTTAATATAACTCAATAATTAAAATACATTTTTAGAGTAATATTAATTAGGTAATAAAACATTCATAGCTTAATTACATACACTAGCAACGAAAAGTATTTAAGGGATTTATACCGCTAACCTAAAAGTTCGGTTGCTTTTACAAATAATAATTAATTGTGGAGGCAAATTAATATTGATAGCAACGCAAGGGCAATGTCACACTACTACCCTAAAAGTTCGGTTGCTTTCACGGATATTAATTAATTGTGGATACAACTTAAAATTGATAGCGACACAAGGGCAATGTCCGATAAGAAGCAATCTTAAGTTTGATACAATATTCTGAACTTAAAGATTGGTTGATTAAACAGTCTAATTACGCGTTGCACAAGTAAGCCAAAAACAATTACACATAGAAGGATTTATATTAGTTAGGCAGATTATTAGTTACAGGTATGATGCGTGGTTGATTTACAAGCATATCAAATATAATAATGGTTATATATCTATCCAAAGTAACAAAATGATGGTGTTATATATATATATATATATATATATATATATATATATATATATATATATATAGAGAGAGAGAGAGAGAGAGAGAGAGAGAGAGAGACAGAGAGAGAGAGAGAGAGAGAGAGAGAGAGTGAGACAGATAGACAGACATAGAGACCGACACAGAGAGAGAGAGTGATAGCGATATATGTCGTTTTCAAAATACGCCTGGGCCATAAAAGTAAAACAAAAAAAGGGAGAAGACATATATCATGCATTGAGGGAAGTATTTGAAGACAGAAGACAGGGAATAAAAACAAATCTAAAGTTTGAATCAACTTATTTGGCTATCTAACAACATATGCGCATGGAACGCCCAAATATAAATTAGGTGAGAAAGCCAGGATCTCAAAATATTAGTCTATTTTTACAAAACGCTGTCTTCCTAAATTTACAGAAGAGATTTTTATGATCACAGAAGTAATTTTATGAGACCCTGTAATATATAAATTAAAAGAATTAAAATGAGAGAATACTGAGGGAATATTTAGCAAGGGGGATTGATCTCTATATGACAAGCAAGATGATGTGTTCAAGACTGAGAAGTTTTTAGAAAGTAAAAATAAACAAAAGAATGACAAAAATATGTGCTGGTAAAATGGAAAGGATATGACAAATCGTTTAACAGTTGGGAGCCGGAAGAATATGTTGTTTCAGTAAAGTAGACCCTGATTAATAGTCATATAAATCATCGTTGTATTCATATGTAAACACTTTACATTATATAACTGGAATAAATTGCATGTTATGTACGTTATCAAATTAAGTCTATAGTTTCAAGGAACGTTGAAATACTAAGTACACACGATGTACAGATTGTGCCAATATAATGAAATTTCAATGGTATTATAGCGAAGGTAATGGTGAAGTCGGAGAATGCAACCAGCAAATAATTGTGAATGCAGAAAATGTGCTACAAGAAACTCAATGCTCAGTCAAAAAAGTAGATGTTCACACTACTTTTATAATTGGAAAAATCCTACAAAAAGACGACATTTTTTTCACAGAAATATTGATTGCTTTATACGAAAGTACCCAAAGTTGAAAGAAGGAAATTACAACCTCCTCTAATTTGTCTTGCCACTGGAAGAGAAATGAAAAGAATTGTGAATGAAACAAAAATACTGCAAGATTCGTTTTACAAAGAAACAAGAAGCAAAAAAAAGCCCCACACAACAAAGCAAAACAAAAACAGCAAAACAAATTAATATAAAATATTGAATAGGTATAGACTTAAAGCTGGAAAAGAAACTATTCAGGATTTTTTTAAAAAAAGGAAGTTGAACCATACTTTTGGAAAATAACAGGTAGAAAAATTAGACATTAGGTTCAGTAAACGTCCAGCCAAATTTATCGATTCAACTCGTAAGAGAGAAAATAGATGAAGATAAAGTACATCATCATCATAATATAGATTGGTATCATAGAACACCAGCTAAGGACATAATGAACAAAATTAAAATAAAAAGTAAAGTTGAAGAAATGTGTGATGCAATAGATACAAAATTTGATCAGGAAATAAGAGTAGATGCACATTTGTTTTTTAATAAGATAAATTATTTTATTTACAGATTGATAAATTTAGTCCAATAGGACGGAAGTCACAGACAGATTGACCAGACTGAATAATAGATAGCAAAGCTTGTCTTAGTGTACAAAATAGTGATACTAGCTGTGGTTATTTTTGTACGCTATAAAATCAAATATAAACCCATCCAGAAATAATCCGTATATACCACAAAAATTTAACATTGACAAATATAAACACCGGTGTCATAAATAAACAATAAATATACAAAATATAAAAACATTTGAAATCCGTCAGTATATATGAAATAGTAGATACATGTATAAGACTAGTTAGAACAAGAGCAAGGGACAGACATGTATTTCTTTTAATAATATTTTAAAAAGACAATGATAATTGTCTCCATTATCATTATTGTTGAATAAAAGATTTGTCAAGATTAGTATCATCTGAAGATAAAATAAAAAAAGCAGAAAATACCTTTGTTAGAAGTGCTTTAATTTTTTAAATTCTGAATTCAAATTACATATAATAAAATGATTATGCAACCAAACAGAAAACACAAAATACATAATGCCAAAAGAGGGTTAAATTGTTAAAATCAACTAAAGGCTCATTTGTTTTTACTGTGATTTTAAAAGGACCATAAAGACAATATATAATATTACTGGGGACTCAGTTTACGTTATATATACGCCACAGGCAATAAAAACAGCAAAACACATACCAGCAGTATTTTGCCTGTATCTTAAATAAACTTAAAAGGAGTATGGACCAATAGTTTACAGAAGATTGTATAGTTACATGTTATGAATATTTGGGATCAATTGCAAAAGCTGTTTATGAAAAACTAAGACCAGGTAAGGCTGTTGAAATGAAATTAACTAATAAAGATCAAAAGCTTTATAATTCCACCAATATCTGTGAAAAGGAGATAAGGTCCGACGAAACCAACTGCAAAGAAAGAGATCATGATCATTTAGCTCTAAAATATAGAGGTCCAGTACATCTGCTATGTAATTTAAATTATAAATGTTCAAAATATATTCCATTCTGTATTCATAATTCGTATGGATTCGAGTTTCATCTCATTATCAAAGCCCTAATGAAAACGGTCCAGATCAAGAAGTAGAAAGGATTTTACAGTAGATAGATTTGAAGAAAAAACAGCCAAAAGCGAGGATTTTGTAAAAAGAATAATAAGACTTTTTAGGTAGTTATTGGTTTATAGGCTAATTGCTGGAATAACTTTTTAAAAATAGTAAGGACGATATATTCACAGAAACCATAAAAAATCTTGAGGAAATGGAGACCAGCTTTTGAAAAAATATATTTATCCGTACGAATATATGGATTCACATGAATAATTAATGAAACTGGACTACCACCAATTGAGAAATTTTATTAGACACTCACAGGATCAGCAATTAACGCAGAGAAAAACATGTTATGAAATATTTTAAATTAAATTCTCTTTCCGATCGACGCGACTACTACCTAAAGAAATACATTTTAATGTCATGTGATAATTTTGAAGAATTTATATCTGTGTATATGAGTAATTACAACTAGACTCATCACGTGTTTAGTGTAAACGGATAAACTCATGATGCTAGTTTGAAAATAAGTTAGTTTGAATTAGAATTGCTAACCGAATATGATATGTTTTTGAATATTGAATCTGGACTCATTGGAGGAATAAGTATGATACCTAATAAATATGCTAAAGCACGTCATGAGTATTATAACAATAGTATAACCCTGAATAAAATTCGACGTCCTCAATAATGCAGAATACGATACATGTTTTCTTTCCCTTTTTGGATTACTGTATTTTTGTTGAAATTATTATTTATATTCAGCAATCTCTCTAGTATCACGTCTTTTAATTCTGCATCAGCTTTACTAGGATCAAGTAACTTAAAGAGAAAACTACTTCCAGTAAATGCTGAAGCATTAGGATATGCTCCTCCGATGTTTGCTGCAGCTCCTGCCATTTAATTATAGTAAATTTGTATGCTATCTCTAACATCAAAATCGAAGTTAAAAGACTGAGATATATCATCAAGTGCTAATGTAATTTATTTACTTGAAAAAAAAATATTGTTTTCTTCTTTTATTCTATTATGTTCTATTCCTGTATGTCTGCCAGGTAAATCTTTCCTACCGTTTCTTTATTAATTGTTTTGGTAAAAATGAAAACTTGTTTTATTTGTCACTAATAGAGCATTAAATATTAGTTCACTTCAAGAATCGATGTTTAAGTTTATACAATTGAATATAAAGTTCATTTATTTATTTTGATATCAAATTACTCATTTGAATTTCTAGGATGTAACTTGAATTCGACAAAATGCGTTGAACATAGTCAAAATTCATAAGCAGCAGTTAGTGTTTGTGATAGTGTTAAATCAGATAATATATCCAATAAACCAGTTGATTTTGTTTGAATCCCTGTTTCAACTTTGTCACCTCTTAGATATATATATATATATATATATATATATATATATATATATATATATATATATATATATATATATACATGTATCTGCGAAAAAGGTCTTTTTTACATGACGAAAATAATAAAGTAATATACTTTCAGGTAATTCGTCAGCAAATTTATCGAACCTTTTAATATCAGCAATTACTTAAGTTTTTACCCTCATTCCTGCGTTTAAGCTAGTTAATAATGACTCTAATAGTTTACATTCTTTTATTTAATTCACTAATATTTCTTTCTTAAGTAGTTCTTCATATGAATAAACTTTATCGATGTTGTTTCAAATGGGGTAACGTTTGTATTTACTTCTTGATCTGTATATACTTTACTATCTGCTAAAACGCTTCCACTTATTATCGTCTCTTCTGCATCTTTTGTATTTGACTGTCATATAGTTCTTTTACGCAATCATATTTTCCGCTGCAATTACAATTTAAATCACTATCACCTATTGAATGCATAGCACATTCCAAATGGTTTCACTTATAATGAGTTAGGTAGAATGACAACGCAAGTAGTAAGATTCAGTAAAATTCTTAGGTACTGGTTCAAATTATTAAACATGACTGATGATAGATTTCCAAACGATAGTAATAACTTACAATTTTGACATGGAGCGAACACTGTGATTGTTGGATAAATACAGTTAACAATCTACTTTTTTCATACGGAAACGCAGAAGTTTGCGTCAATCAAGTGGTGGGTGATTAGAACTTCTTTTTCATTATTTCTTGCTAACGATGTAAATACATTTTTAAACAAGTACTAAATAGAGAGTTAAAGTCAATGGACTGTTTAGGATTCTATAATAAGATTAGAAACAATCCGAGCTCTCAATACTATATAGATTGTTTAGTTTCTTCGCACAATGTTAGCCTGCAATATATGTTCAGAAATGGAACCTTTCCTATAATGGTAAATACAGGTAGATTTAGAAATATTCCCCATGTTGAAGTACTGTGTCCGTTTTGTGCTGATATAGAAGATGAGTTTCACTTTGTTGTTAAATGTCCCATGTAAGACACTTTAAGCAAAGCCTATTTACCTTTGTGGTGTCATTGTAATGCAATTCACAAAGTTTTATAATGTTATTCAGGAAATCAGCAATATTATTAATATGAGACATAATTTTTGATCTTTATGTAGCAAAATCATCAGAGTTAGAGAGTCAGCGTGTTAATTCTAAAATTGTTATGTTTTGTGGCTGCACCATATATTTTATACATGTATGTAATCTGCGCCGGTGGCCTATATTACGAGAAGAATAAAGATTATATATGTAAAACCTTATCCTACCCTTCCATTATCATCTGTGTTAATAGTACAGTCATCAATATTAAAATCTAAGTTTACAGAAGAACGAATGTCTGCTCTATCGATTATAACGTTTTCTTCTAAATAATATTTTTGATTATCTATTCTATAATATTGTATACGTTGAGGTCCTCCAGCTAATTTTTTTTATCAACTTCCTCATTCATATTTACTGCATAAGAATTATTTGCATTATTGATCATTAATACAATCTGAAAGTTTAAATCATTTAAGTTTATAAAAATTATAAGATAACTTGTTTATTAAATAACATAATACTGTCCAGTGATCTCTATATTATTTGTATTCAGCAAAACATAATGAGGCATTGTCAAGTCAATAGGTGGTGGCTACTGTTTGTGAAACCAGAAAATATACCCCCTCCCCCCATAAAAAAGTATACAATGTATGTTCAGTGTTTAAATTTTATATTTTACATTCTTCACATCTTCAATAAGCATATGGTTCCTTTCTTGTTTTAACCAGAAAGAAACAACTCTTGGTGTTTAACTAAAACTAAAAAGTAATATAATTCCTGGTAGTTCATCATCAATTTTATCTAACCTTGTGTGCTAATTATTCAATGTTGTGATATGATCGTTTAACTTTGTGTTAAAATCGTTAATTGAAACGTTTTAGCCCCCATATGTATCTTTAATTTTGTGAAATTTGTCTCTATTTCTGATTCAACTGTGCCAATTATTTTACCTAATGCAAAACTCTTTTTTAATTTCGTCTGTTTCTATTGTTATTGTTACTTCTAGATCATCAAAAGCTTTTCATAACTTTTTTATCTTTATATCTAGTTCGTTATTACTTCGTTGTTTTAGAAGTTCTTTATTTGCATATACTTTTCTATCTGTTAAAACGGTTTCTATTGTAGAAGATTGTTCATTGTTGAGAGCTCGTACGCCTTCTACTATAAAATGCTCTATTTTGAATCTTAAATCAGATTAAGATAAATCAGAGGTCGTTTTCATAGATCTAATAATTGTTTCACTCACATTAACCTTATTCTTTAAATTCTGTATCTCTTTTCACTACTTCCAAGTAATTAACTCTCTAATTGGTAAGATATTATTAACAGCTGTCAGTCTATCTTCCAACTTTTCCGCACCAGCTTGAACCTTTCCACACCAGCTTGAACCTTTCCACACCACCTTGGACCTTTCCACACCATCTTGAACCTTTCCTCACCACCTTGACATTCGCTGACTAACTTTTTATTATCTTTATCATTATGTTTCTTCTCATCGTTTAAATCTTTTTGCAACTGTTGAAGTTGTGATTGAAAAGTATAATAATTTTTAGTGACTTTTTTATTTCCTCAACATCACTCTCAAGGACTTATATTTCAGCATTTTTCCTTTGTTCATTTGGTTTTAATAATTTCTGTATGTTTTCTAATCCCCTATGTTTTGATTCTGCTCTAACAGTCCGTAAAGATTGTGAAGCAGTTGATATAATTCCTAATATCTTGGTATATAAATCTTGAATAGCTGCAATATTTATCTTGTAATCATTCATTTTTGTTTTTGCAGTTTTGGAAGCTAAGTAGATTTTTCTGTGATACTATGATCAACAGCTGTTATTAACTTCTCTCCATGTTTTTATATCAATTATTATCCTTTTTAGTATTACATCATTCTGTGTCAACAAATTATTGTATAATACCTTTATTTGGTGAATCAGATATTTCTATAAGATCCGCTAAATATTTAATATGGTTGCTGTTCAAGTTTAAGTCATTGTTCAGTTTTTGACTTAGTGCATCATCCTTTTCATCTTTTTCTGAATTTTAGGCTAAAATTACTAGAAGCTCTTAAAGATTTTTATGGCATCATTTATCTAAATGAATAAATGATAAATCGGGCAAATAAAGTTATTTGAGACATTATAAAGATATAAGCATTGACACGCCATTCCAATTAATATAGTGTTTCTTGGCAATTGTTTTTATGAACTACTATCGTATTACAAGATGAAATCACCGTGAAATATATTTATAACAAGCACCGATTCTAAAAGAGTAAAGTAGGAGCCGTTAAATATTTTTGTGCATTGTTTAGTTGATCAAAGAAAATATATAAGTTTTTAGGCGTTTAAATTCCATAAACTGTATCTGATTGGGTAGATGTATTTTTAGATCCGACACTGTCACATCCTAGTAATTTAGAGTTGTAGTTTCTTATACACACTGTGTAATTAATGCTCGGAGATATTAAAACTATAGAGCTCTGTATCTGACATTCAGTATAAATGCTATCTTCGTTGTCGCCATTAGGAGTCATTCTCTTTTTGACTTTTTCCATGTGTATTGCAAGATTATACAAACCATCAGATATTGATATGTTCCTGGTTGCATTTTTATCAGTCATTTAGTAAAATAGTTTGGGTTTTTATCATGTGAAATATTATAATAACCAACTACAAAATCTATTCTCAGTAACGAAATGTATAATTTATTATCTCTGTTATCAATTATATTTTGAAAATATATTTTTTTCTATGACGGTCCTTCCACAGTGATGTAACTAGACATTTTCGTAAGGTAACTTGGCTTCGCCATTTACATAACGAGAACCAATGTGAAATAGTCCAACCAACCTGACGTCACTGTTACATTTTTCCAACCATTTGTTGTATCAAGTAACTATCATATTAAAATCAATTTGGATTATTTCATTATTGGTTATTGCTTTACCGAACATTTCGTCAGTAGCATTGAACTTAGTTATAGCAGAGGTTACAATTATGTCGTGTTTTTAAATTTTATTGTATACTAGCTTGTCTTTCAAAACCTTTGCAACAAACTCAATTAAAGTTGCACCAAATCCTGTAAAAGCTAAAGGAATAATAAGTCCAAGGCTACAGACAACTTCTAAACTAGATGCCGCAACACCCATTCAACGGAAATATTGCCATGTCAACCGCTATAATGTTTAAACCCGTATATGCTTTATTATATTTTTTCTTACACCTATATAAAGTTCAATCTCTTTCATGTAATCATTCTTAATTTAATTATTGTCATCAACCTAATATTAATTCCATGGTCGTTAGCCAATTTATATACCGTTTAATTATTTGATGATCTTGATGTTTGTATCCCTTGTGCTGTTAGATAGTCAATCTTGGAATAACCGATTTTAGCATTTCTTCCATATCCCTGTTAGTTGGAAAATCTATTTTAAAAGTAACAATCTTCTTCAAAAACATAATGTAACTTGCTGTAAGTGTTGACGCTATTGGTTTACGGTAAATAGTGCTGTTCGTTTAGCTTGATATTTATTAATATTAATTTTATTAAATGTAGCCATGACTCCACCAAGAACTTATCTAGCGATTAATATATTAACTAGCTAGATAATCTGTTAATCTACAACATTTCTGGATATAGAGTTACTGTATTTGACTCTTTGCAGGATGTGTCAGCAGGCTCCACCGTCGTCTGATCTTTTCTAGCAGTTTCCTTTTCAAATATATATCACACGCTCGTATTGTAACAACAACACCACCTATCAGATAATACATGTTGCAGCAAATATTAACACGATTTACTTCAGTTCTCTCAGGAGCCATACTATTTAATAATATTTCTACTTTGGTCTATTAAAATCTTGGGAATTTTTCCAAGTTGTTTTCCAAAATTAGCTTTGCGAGGATCTTATATCTTTTGTGAAGTTATCTTCTCTGATGATTTAGGAGCCTTTAAATTTGCTTCTGCGTTAATTTCATTGCTTCTGTATATTTTGCAATAAAAGAAAGTTTTTCTAAACAATTATTCAAGCTACCTTCAAGTTATTTTGTCATTACCTTCAAGTGTTTTCAAGTTACCTATCTTCAATTTTTTTTCGAGTTACCTTCAAGTAATTTTTCAAGTAATTGTCAAGTTGGATTGAAGTTTTTTTTCTTCGAGTTATTTTCAATTTACAAATATTTTCAACAGTATAAATAGTTACTGACTTTCTAACGGTAATATATTTTGGGATTCTATAACTTGTACGAAGCAGTCCTGACGTCCAGTATCTTTGCTCGCTTTTCGTTTTAAAATGACTGTGCTTAAAAGTTATCAAGCTAGCACTTAAACGATGAAATTGGTAATCCAAACCTGAAAGATAAAAACTTACTAAAGTATTTAATTTTGTTTCGGTTTGTGTGTGTGTGTGTGTGTGTGTGTGAGTGTGTGTGTGTGTGTGTGAGTGTGTGTGTGTGTGGTCTTCTTTCAATTCGTTACGTGGTTTGTTTAAGTTCACAATTGGAAGAAATTTACTCGTCAGAGATGTTTTTCCTAGTATTATTGCATCCGACAATGACTTTTATTTTTTAGGTGATCTTACATAGACAAAAATTTCATATGCTTTTTAGATTTGTTTTGAATCCATTTTGTCCAACTCCTTACAGATTAAGTTTGTATCAGTTATTTCCTTATACGTTCCAATTACCATACTAATTTGTCAATTTATGTTTGTAAAGTTTTTATACCGTCTTTATATATAGTAATGATGTCAATATCTTGTTTAGATTCCAAATTGTCTATATTTTCAAGTTGATTTTAAGTCGTTTAAATAGTTTAAAATGGTGGAAAGTGGTCATGGTCACTAGCTAGAAGAACATACTTCTGGCACTCGTCCTGACCACCATTCAATACATCATCCTTAACCACTAGGTGAAAATTCTAAATGCCTTACACCAACAGTTTAATCATTATTTATTAATCAATACAAAGAAGATATCAAGCATAATTTTAAGTCAAGTGAAGAACAATATATGTTTAAAAAAGTCTCATGTAAACTTATAAAATATTGTTATTACGAGAAATGGGTAATCCTGATATTCTACTTTCTAGGATTGATAATAATCTCCTCCAGGCTCCCCTCCCAATACGCACACACACACACACACACACACACACACACACACACACACACACACACACACACACACACACACACACACACACACACACACACACACAAGCACACACACATACACACAAGCACACTCACACACACCAAATGTTTTCAATTGACTCAATATATAATGAAACAAGCGGGAGTAAGGTTTTGGAATCATTAGGTTGGAAAAGAGAAGGAAAAATATGGATGAAGACAAAAATCATTCCGCCAAAAGACATTACTGTATTTAAAGATAGTGTTGCTGACACAGATTGTTATAATCTCTATATACTATAGCAGAGATACATGAAAAAGTTAAACAGGGGAAGTATTGTTTTTGCGCCTAACATTGAAAAACTAAACAATGACCTAGAAAGTTATATGCCTAGAACAAGAAATGTTCATATAATGTTTACTGATCAAAAAGAAAAGCGAATTAAGAAGATATGTGAAACTGATGTTAAAAATTCAAAATTATTAGCAATCAAGACTGACCTTGATGTGAATGATGACAATATAAAGAAAACAAAAGTTACTATTGGTAAAGAAGACGATCCAGCTAAGAAGCTAAAATTAAAGGAAACATTGCAAGGTTATGACGTTAAAAGAGCACAAATAATTGGCCATTTAAAAGATATATTAAAACAAGCATTAGATAAAATAATCATAACATTCGAACCCCATTAGAATACGGAAAAATATTAACATTACTTACTGGAGTTTTCGATTGTATTTTACTACCACAATATGATACTATCGGTTCCTATGCAAAATGATCTACATTGAAATCAACATGGCAAAAAAAACTTCCAATATTAGTTAAAAAGACTTTCTACAATTCTTATATCTCTCTCACTTTAGATTTTTCTGTGATTATTTGGAACCAATGCTAACAAGAATTATGTACAAGAATTATGTTGTGACGCAACTCAAGTGCAAAAACAGGATAATACTGAATAAGTCATTATAAAACCTAGCAAAAACCTCTTCAAAGAACGTGACATCTTACAATTTGAATATAGAGATAGATATAATACTGGTGTCGTAAACTTAAAACGTTTTTCGTTCGTTCTCTTAAACGCTAGGTGAGTAGAGAGACCGGTATACAGGCATGCTAGAGAAAACACTATTTTAATACCAGAAGGTATGAGAATACTGAGGAACATTTTCAAACTCTTTGATAATCTAAGATGTCCATCGACCAATTTTCGTCAAATCTGTAATGATGCACAGTGTGGATGAGGAACGTTGATCAACAATTGTATGCAAACTGGTGAGGAACCTTTCGTACATTAGGATTTCCCAGTTGAGGAGCATTCCCTCAAAAATTCCAAGCATTCGGACGAGGAACGTTTCTCACGGTGCATCCCTGTACTTGATGCCAGCTGAGGAACATTCATCACCAATATCATAATCTTTGATAACGAATGATCATCATATTACATTTTATAAACTTAGATGACAGTTGAATAACATTCCTAAACGTTCCATGCACTTGAATAAGGAACATTCCTCACAATACATTTTCTCGATTGAGGAAACAGTTTAAAAAATCACTATGCTAGATTAGAAATTTTCATCACATTAGTTCATGTGCATATATGTCATTTGTGGAACATTCCAAAAAAGTCTCTTGAATGTTAGATATTTTGGATCGGAAATTGACAACGTTTTCAGACATCAGTCATGTGGAGGTAATATCTCATTTCTTAGGCAAAATCGTTTGATTTGAAAGCAAAAGGTAGACAAATATATCCCCTTTTTAAGCGAAAAATCCTCTTGAGAGCTTAAGTTAATTACCGGTCTAAATTTTCTGTTGGATTTGGGATTAAGTTCGTAGGTCGGTGTTGCGAACGATTCTACTGCCCTTTTCTAACAGAGAGAGTTTATTTCTTGATGCGGAACGTCTTCAATGTGTTGGTAATTTGAGACACACCTGGCTAATGTAACCCTTGATAACGGCGGACGGCCGATGAACTTGTTTCAGAGGCTCTCTGAAATATCCACGGGTCCACGGCACATAACCTTTTTCCCTCCTTGCTTGTTTAAATGTTCAAATCTTTCCTGGATGGCGTCATTTTCTGAGGAAAAAAGGCTGGCGGCGATACAGTCTGGTTCAATATCGACTCTCGTTATTTTGTGCTCTTTATCTCCTGTTCTTGGAAAACTGGGCCCTTGCTGAAGAGTAAGGTTTGGAGGGGAATTCCCCGTTTGGGGCGTTATAATGAGGTCCTTCCTAGTTATATGGTTCTATTTGAGAAGCGAAAGCAGAGCTCTGGGGCAAGGGGCAAGAGCGAGGCTTGCCTCCTTAGCTGTCTGTTCATGAATCTCTCTATATGGCCATATAACAGGTAATAGAAAGAGACTAGGACCTTGCGGCTGCCTTGTTGTAATCTTTCAGCATCGTACACATAGGTAGGAAGGCGTCCATCTCCGCGAGTTAAAGGTTGACGGAAGCAACAATGGATTTGGAAATAAAACGCTTAGCTGCTCTGTTTAGCACATGAATCATGCATGAAACTGAATCCCAAGCATGTCTGTCGGCGACGGTCTCAGCAGGTCAAATCTCGGCTAAGCTCAGTTTGTTAGAAGTTTGTCATAAAGACCAGTTTGAGCGTGATTTGAGAGACTTTCCTGTGCATGCGAGTGGAAGACGGCTTAGACACGCTCGGTCCTGCAATTTTCTTGTCAACAGTTGGGATCGCACTATGGAAAAGCGGCGTGTGAGTCTAGTAACAAGGCCGGTATGTAGCTGGGTCCGAGTCATCGTTGTACGAAGACAGGACTATTGACTCTGGGGACTTGTAGCGGACTCTCAAACCAATGCAAAATGTTAGAGATGCGACCAGACTGAAGTAATTGCTTGAACCATGTCTGATCCTTTTTGGTCAACATTTCTGTAGGAGGACATATACGGAAGAGGAGGATGAAGATACAAAACTCTGAAGGAGGTAGGTGGAAGACTTCCTCCAATTAGGCACGGAATGCATAATCTTAACTGGATATTATGGGGTCTAGCATAGAAGATGGGTTTTCGATTACCGTCTTTGATGTTTGATAATTGTGACAAAAGAGAAGCTTCCTGCGCGGGTGATGAGGGCTGATCGTGGGAAGCAGGATGTCGAGGACGACAAAGATATATGGGAGCCCATTATAACTTCCTCAAATCGGTACATGTTATGCTGGGAAGGAAGATCACAGCACGCAGGGTCGGTTTTGCTATCGGGACAAGGCTTGAAAGGTGTTGACATTGTAGGGTC
This sequence comes from Margaritifera margaritifera, assembly GCA_029931535.1. Classification (NCBI taxonomy): domain Eukaryota; kingdom Metazoa; phylum Mollusca; class Bivalvia; order Unionida; family Margaritiferidae; genus Margaritifera; species Margaritifera margaritifera. The sequence continues at coordinate 1,646,936 of JAQPZY010001220.1, forward strand.
TGGTTAACTTCAAGTTCAGGGGTCGGTACCGGCTATCTAGAAAAAAAAAATCATCATAACTAGTACCAGTTTATAGGTGTGATATTGGGTTCCCCAGTACTAGTTTAAATGGACTTCTGTACCATGGCGGTACTCACCTGGGAATCTGCCCAGCGCTGGTATTACCAGAGGAGAGTTGCAATGACAATGTAGGCGAAGGTGACGTTGGAGTTTCTTGTGGGGTCCCCGATGGCAAAAATTGATGGGACTTCCTCTTCATCGTCAATATTTCAGCCCCTACTGATTGACACATTGTTGTGGCTGAGACTAAAATACAAGTTGTATATTGACCCTGGTTGTTGCAAACGTTTCTAGAAAGATATTGAGTTCTTGTAATATTTCATTAGGGTCTTTGAGAAATTATCTTCAAGTTTGTGACTCAGAGCATGTGCTTTTCTTTCAGAATGTTTTATGCTTGATTTCAGAGATTTTTTTCTCCATTTTTTCTTTGCGATTGCTTACAAAGGCAATCTCTTTAAAATTATTGTATTCCAAATTTAATTGTTTCTATATTTGTCGGTGGATCAGTGTTTTTTCTTGTGGTAGTAATCTTTTCGCTTATGTGTGTCAAATATTTTAGGACTTAATCGCTGATGGGGCGTATTTGTCAAGTACTGCATGTAAGCATGTACGCCAAATAGAAACAGTGTCATTAATGTCGTCACAGTCTAACGTAAGTCAATACGAGGCTAGATTTAAGTCAAAAGAAAAGATATTTTACCACTTTTTTATTATGCTGTCAAATGCTCATTTTTTTAAATTTTAGAATAGATGTGCCCAACACAATAAACGGGATGATAATCACTCATCGAGTACCAATTGACTCCAGGATTATTAATGCTTTAAGAATCACCTACATAGCCGTGACAAGGAATGGTGAATGTGTGGTCAGTAATGCAAGTTGGTGTCCCAATTATTTGTGTTAAAGTAAACAGTGGAATTAGATTTGACAATATATATATTACCTTATACAAATACCACCTTTAGAATTCAACGAAAGACCTATCTTCTTTATCGATCCATCAATTACAAAAATAACGTCTTTTTTCCGTGACCGGTGAAGTTCAAATCTTTTGAGTTGTATCCAGATATCCCACCAGTCTCGAACTTTCTCCTGCAAAAATGCAAATATTTACATGTTAGAAACAATAAATATCGCTGTGTTTAGTAACAACTTATTAATGCTTACGAAATGCAGCCTTTACACAATTTTAGATCTAAATGGTTCTTTTTTGAAAGGTCAAGTTAGATGCATGTGCTTATTATAAATTGTCCTATTCCTTTTTCCTGACAAGTTTTATCTTGTTAGAATCCACTCAAACATCAACTATTGGAAAGGGAATAAAAGTGAGATAGCGCATACAGGCAGTCTCTCAATAATAAATACACACATTCATATTCATGGAATAATCAGGAGAATGCAGACCCGTCAAGTTTGAGAGAGAGAGAGAGAGAGATAGAGACGGGGGGGGGGGGGGGGTCACCATGCTAACGATCTCATAAGCTTTACATTTTCCATGAATCTATGAGGTTACTGTACTTGCGCAAAACAGGAGTCGTGTTTTGTCCTGAGGCAGTCTAAGCAATGATTTTGACATTGCTTTGTAGACACGGTAATCGTATCCTGCGCTACATTAAACTAATTCTGTCCCAAGACACTTTACAAACCACAAATGTGGTTTTTAATTTATTTATTAGTATTTCTCAGACAAAGTGAGCATACTTAATTGTAAAGTTCAGATATAATTGCAAAGTATAAAAAGGTAGTATGTAATGATGTTGAGGTTTTAAAAGCCAAATTGGCGCTTTGAAAAATTTATAGTCGCGTACGTTGAGAAAAACATCAACCAAAGCTACGTTTAGTTTATCAAATGCATACCGTGCTGAATTTAATCTTCAACTGAAAAGTTTACACAGTTTCGTTGAAAATAGTTGCTCATTGCTCAAAAAAAGATGAATTCTAAAGAGAAAATTCATGAATATTGAATCGAATCTATGCACGTGTTGAAAATAAAGGCGTGGTATTGCAACGTCTTAAAATAGTTTCCTTTCTTATATACACATTTTAGCAGCATCCAACTACGCCCCATTGCATTATTTGTATATATCTACCAAGATATATATCAATATAATAAAATAGAGGAGCTATTATTCTCCTCTAGGTGAATATTTATTATTTGAAAAACAATTCTGGAATTTATCAAGCCTTCAAAAGTCCAGTGGCAGTACACATTTGTCATATGGTGAAAGACAATGTAGCTGATTTGTACTAGACCTTCAGGAGTCCACCACCACAATAAGTCACTTAAATAAATAAATAAATGATAAAATTGAAGAAAAATATATTTAATATTTTTTTACCTTCATATAAATCATCGATATTATTTTCATTATCTTTTGTGACAGTGAACTATAAGTGGCATTGAAAATATGAAGACACCACAAAAGTCTTCAGGGCAATATAAATTTGTGTATAGTTCATAACTAAGGAATGAAATGTGTATTTAACTCTTGTGTTTATTCGAAACATAAACTTATTTCTCTTTATCTTTAAGATTATATTAGTATATTGATGTATTCTTACGTTAGAAATGTAAGATTTCTGCTATTGATTTATACAAATACTAGTATGGAAACCACAAGTTTTACACATGCTAATAAATGTCATAAGCGATATATAATGGCAACATCGCATGCAAAGTAGGCTCTGTAAATCGTCAAAATTGACGTTTACTGGCGACATTGCAACCGACTTATATTTTTCATCTTATTAAAATGTGAATGCCAGCATTCTTGCTTGTTTGCCTGGAACCATATCTCAAGGCTCATATAAACAACCTAAATGTATGTGAACATAGTAGTAAAAAGTCAGATATGAAACTTGTGGTGAATTGTGAGTAAAAACACTTAGTTTTCATGTGCTTCTGCAACCTCATGAGAAAACTAAATATGATCACGCTCCTTCAGTCAGTGCGGATAGAGTTAAGACTGCAAGGAGAACCGACGAACCTACGAACTTACGAGCACGACCTGTCGCATAATGTTTGTAAAGTGCTGCTAGAATAAAAACGCAAACTTCTGACACATCGAGTAAAAACAAAAATCTGAAACGATATGATATTTACCTTCGATACTGTCTGTACATAGTGGTTATATTTGTGATTTAAGACGTTGATTGGTGCAATGTCATTTGTTTGTGTCGCTATTTAGTCCATTTACGGGCTCTGTTGCTATTGGAGTCCTTAGATAAATGAATCAATATAATAAATGCCAAGGAAAAAGAAATAAACATGAGAAACACTGAAAAATATTCACTTTATTACATTAAATAGAATTTGTGTGACCTACAAATACTACTTACTAGCTTGGTGTTGCAATGAAAAACATGTCTTTATTACTTATGAATCAGTGACGAAAATAGCTTGGTAGTCTTTAAAAGTTGAGATGTAATTCATTTATCTCGTATAATTTCTACATATCTAATCGATTTTAAAATATAATTTTGACCTGAAAAGATTAGAATACATATAAGATTAAAACAACCATATTTTCTACAGCAATGTTATCCAAAGTCACGATATTCAATGAAGTGTTTACTTCTTTAATTTTAATGTTAATTTTAATTTTAATTCGATCCTTTTCTACAAATCAACTTGAATGATATAACTTACAAACGTTTTTATCGATATATTTAGTGATTTTCCTTAAGAATTTTTAAGTTTATTTTTACGCTTCAATTACAAACATATTGACAAATTAAAATAATGAAATAGAAAGAAAGTGGAACCAACAATGTAAGTAAAATCAACAAGCAATTTATTTCTACACAATTAAAGTGAAAATTAAAAATGACACTTACAGTGACGTGAAGTTAAGCCCAAATAATCCAATATTCCTAAGTGTCCTAGTCACAAGTCCTAAATATAGAATGTTCCGAATGAATTCCAGTAGCCTTCAATATCCTGATGTGCTAGTAGTCTTGAATGTTCTGATATGTCAGTAGGATAGAATGTCCTGATATGCCTGAATGACATAATCCAGAATATCTTTGAATAAATTCACACAAAAACCCAAAGTCAAGTATTAATCCAATATAAGAATGAGCACCTTTAGTCATTCCGATAAATATTTTAAATAAATTCCTTAACAGACTAATCTTAATGACATGAAGTTTAGCATATGAATGAAATCTTGTTTATCAATCCTGTATAAATATATGGATAAGTCACCTGACAGAATATTCTAGAATATGAATAACTCTAATGGAAATTTTCTCTGCGTACCTGACTTTTCTCACATCAAGAAATGGAAAATTCCAATCTAATTGTTAACTGCTGTGTAAACAAGACTGACCTTGAACTCAAATGCAGTAAATATGTTGTTTACAAAATGACCACTAAAGTACAACTTACTTCATGGACACATATTATAAATTCAATATACATAACAAAAGGTTATGCAAATCTGGAGGCCTCTGCCATTGTCTACAGATTATCGATTCACACGTTTGTTAACTTCATGACATAATCAAGAAATTGTCCATTGCCAGTGAGATTCAGAGGTGGGTAGGGGTATCTAAGTAGGTTCTACGGTCTGTATTTAAATTCAATAAATTTGCACGACTGTTTTGAATAAAGCACACAATAATTACAACAAAATATTTAGTGGTATCTTGTCATTCATATATTATTCCTTTTGATTTGTGAATTTAGCACGGATTGATTCCTCCATTTACCTGAAAAAGCCTATACTATTAAAGAATAGGCACCCTGGACAAACAGCTAACAGGGTTCGGATGAAGCTGCTATGGAACAGCTATTTATCCTGTTTACGTCAAAGGCTCGGAAACTGAGATAACATCAGTAAGGAAACTGCCCAAGTCATAAGAGAGCTGAGGAACTGTCAACTAAATATACTTTATTGTCAGAGAATACAGATGGAATGAGAATGGCCACTTGAAAGGTAACACAGGAGAAACCCTTCTTTACTCCGGCAGAGAAGACAAACAGTACAAAGAGGTAGTAAATCTCACATTGAAGACGGGACTAGAGAAGTTTTCTTTTTTCTTTGTTTTAAGTGGAAACATGTGAACGAGAGGTTAATGAGAGCCAGATTTAATTTTATATGGGCAAATATATCCATTATTCACGTATATGTTACCAACCTGAAACGGACACTACAAAACAAGAGACCCAACACTAATATTCGCAAACCTTTTAATGTGGAGAAGCCAAACAGACACGAGTTTAAAGAGAAGTTTGCATTTAAAATCAAGATTAAGTTCTGCATATTAACCCCAAACTGAAGAATAACATATTGTTACGGAATTATATATCATTTTTCTTTTAATAATGGTATAGTTTATTACTTTGTGATCTCTGTTCTTAGTCTAACAGCTGTCGTCTTGTGAGTATACATACGGCAATTGGATCAATACTTTACTGAGTACATTAGACTTGGAATTGTCGTTTGTAGCATTAGTACATCATGTGTTAGCGCGTGAGGTTGAACTTTTGACCTAGATTCTATGAATCAATACGTTATTTACTGTTTATAAACGTTGGTACAATAGCACTTTGGAGATGTCACGCATAACTTAGTTTCTTATTTGGTCGGAGAAGGTTGCGATATTTCGAAATGTCCTGTTGTTTATCAAAGACGCAATGGGTTTTTATTTTGTTTCTGCGCAGTGGGAGACTATATTATAGGATTGATAGCAGTATTCTTCATTCTTCATAGTTACATTGGATTGAGAGGTCATAAACGAATTTGGTTCATTTTGTGTGTGGGATATTCTACTTTGGAGATCTATTTATTTTAATACAGTGCATTCTGGATTAGTACTGTTTCTTCAACCTTAATAATTATACAGCTCCATGGAATTATCGGAAACATTTCTAGAACTTGTGATATTCCATATTCGCAAGGATTACTTGGATATAACTTATTCTTATTAACTCATTTGTACAGTGAAGGTTACTTCATTTGGAACATACTACATTCGGAATATTTGGATTGACTTCCGGATCAGTGAACTTTAGAAAAATTTAGCACTTTTAATGATATTCTGTGCTGTAAGTTATTTTTAATTCTTTCACTTTGATTGTTTGTTGAAATATTTTAATATTTTAAGGAAACTAAATATTTGTATTTTAAATCTTGAAAGCTTGTTTGAGTCTTTTCTTTTGTTACATTACCCCTAGTCGTGACAATATCATCCAAGTGATGTTTGATATTATTATCAAGCTGTTCATAAAGACGAGCAAGAAAGTTGTGATATCTAAAGCAAGAAAGAGCAAGCCCTGGAGTTTAAAAACACACATGGAAACTAACGGATCAGCAGAAGGAAATAAAATATACGGTCAACAACTCCAACTATAAAAGAATACTGAATGAGCTGACTAAAAGTATGCTGCACAAGTAAGAGAAGTGAAGAAAAATGTAACGAATGACAACAAAAAAAACCAGCCTCTTAATGGACTGGCAGAGAAAAGATTAGCAGAAGCTAAGGAAAACCATAGAAAAGTAAACAAAATTACAAGACAGTTCAGCAAAGAAGGACTAATGGTAATATGCCAATAACGGACACATATGGTTAGTTCCTCACCTACATCATAAACAAAATCAAAAGATGGATGGATAATTTCAAAGTCTATAAAAGAGATAAACCTAATAAAGAATCCAACATAGAACCCATAGGAGAGCCCTATAAATCTCGAAGAAATCACGAGGGTTATACTAAATCTCAAAAATGGGAAAACTGCTGAAATTGACTCCATATTTGCAGAAAAAGCTGACAGTAGACGTGAACACCTTGGCCAAGTCATGGGCATTAAGTCTCAAATATCTATCATGGGCATTAAGTCTCAAATCATGGGTATTAAGTCTCAAAGCATGGGCATTAAATCTCAAATTATGGGCATTAAGTCTCAAAGCATGGGCATTAAATCTCAACTATCAATCATGGGCATTAAGTCTCAACTATCAAATCATTGGGCATTAAGTCTCAAATATCAATCATGGGCATTAAGTCTCAGATCATGGACATTAAGTCTCAAACAAATGCTATAAGATCATAGTTTAGGGAATATGTAAGAGAATCCTACCGTAGTGAATTTTAGGTACTTTTGATAGTATTCAGAGATTGCTGGATTATTTTAAACAGAAATTGAGAGCTGATGTATGTGGAAATCAAAGCATTTATTCTAAACGTAAATTAAATATGATCTAGAATACAACAGTTACGTTGACTGTATTAAACGCAAAGTCGATTTGACTGATTTTGAGCAAAGGATAGATACGATGGAATAGACAGAGGTGATAGGCTATTTGAAATATTCGGAATGAGATATACCGTAGAGATAGAATGTGAATTTCATTTTATTATTTTCAAAGTTTGTCTTTTGTATATTCAGTTGCATAAGAGAACCCTAGTATGTATAAGTTCGTAAATTCATGTATGTCTTACAAAACTAATGAAATCATTAATTGCGGAAATATGTTCATTATGCGTTGAATGTCAGGAGTAATGCTTTGCATGATTAAACATAATGTAATTAAATTAACAACGATGAAATGAATATTCTCCCAGGCTTTTAGTATATATTTGTTTTCTTTTTAATGAATCATATTAATAGCAAGAATGTTTTTATTGTCCATCCTCCGAAACAATAATTGCATGTTCCTTTAGATTATGAGAATTTGTCTTATTGCGTACATTGAGAAAGATAGTATTTAATTTTGTTTCCGATCACTGCCACTTGTAACATCGACGATAGACCATGCAATATATGTCGTTAATAAATATTTGTGATCGAATGATTGGTTGACTATATTGCATGACTCGTTCTTAAATAGGGTAATGTGTCCTTAATGCAGGTCAGTTCCAGGTACAAAACAGTGAATGGTGCTATATGTAAACACCTGGCTATGTCAGGAAGTTGACGTGTTCTGCGTTTTAGACGGAGCACCTTCAGACAATTTAGATATAGGTGACAGAGAATAAAATGCAATTAGTCAATGTATGAAACAAATAAGTAAACATTTCTTTTGTAGTTATGTACACCTATTAGACCAATGATTGTGGCATTAAAACTTTGATACACTTGGAAAATTTTGAAGATGATAAAAGTGGACGAAATAGGTTATAATAGGAATACAACAATCTAGATGAAGTCTCAATTTAACGAACTATTTGTGATAGATGATATATCCCTTGTATATTTGGCTATTAAATCAGATATGTGCTGTTGTAAAGATTGCTGTCAGAATAGTCTGTGAAAACAGTTCTCCAACCTAGGGTTTTAAATGTTAGTTTTAACTTTGGCCAAACATCAAGTGTACCTGTGTTTATTTCCATATTCAAACAATGTATACAAAAAGGATACAATTATATTCTGTATATTATCATGCCTGTGTCATCCAGCTCGCTTAGGCTTTTTATCGTTATTCAATGTAAAGTCTCACAAAATTCACAATAAATCATCTGGCATATTCTTTTTTTCAAACTTTTTTCACGATCACTTACTGAGAGATTCCTTCTGACAGGGTACTATTCTTTTAAGGCCAAAGTAAAATAATGTTAATATCAACTCCAGTCAAATATAATACACCAATAACTTTTAGATCACTTTTTCAAACTATTATTTTACAACGCATTTTACAGTTTTAAAATACTGACAAAATTAAACCTCACTGGCTAAAAGTGAGGACATTTGTATTTAATGCAGAACAAATAGCTTGGGGATGAGGGTTGGAGTAGGGACGAACATTTGCAAATTACTGTTTATATTAGTAGTACCTGTACATAGCATGTAGCATCTCTATTTCGTATCAACAGGGAATTTAATTTATTGCAGACATTAATTTCTTTGATGAAAAAAATACATGAATGCAAAATATTCAGTAGAACAAGAGAGCATTGGAAAATATTCGAAAAAGATGGGTGTTAATATAGTACGAGCTAGCCAATACAATGCGGGTGCACGAAAAACGGAAATGAACTAAGTACTTTTATAATTTAGAAATAGACATTTGCTTTCTAACATTATATCTGCACTTGTGAAATGTGATGGTTCATTACTAAGAGTGAAGGAGACATATTGGAACAAGCAAACCTATTTTATATGAATTTATAATAATAGCAAAAAACGGATATTAAACCAATTGATCTCAAAACGACTATTTAATTTTTCAGGTATTCCAAAACTAAAGGAAAGTCATATAGATATATTGAACGGTTCTACACCTTTCTCTGAAACTATAAATATCTTTTCAAACAAATTTTAATCAAGAAGAGCATGGTGTCTTATGATTTCACTGTTGAGGTATTTTATAATGTTGTCGAAAAGATATTGGTGTTTTCTTGACAGGACCTTGTAATTATGGATACCAAGAAAAGGAGAGTTATTTCCCTTTACAACAATAAGGATAATAACATGTGTACCAAAAGTTATAAATAAAATAAATTCGTTACAGAGTGGGGACAGAATTAAACTATTTCTTCCTGTATAACAAATATTGTAAACTACGTTCTTTCTGAAAGTATTTACATTGGATTAGGATTTATAAAAGGCAGAAATATAGGTGAAAATATAGGAAATTTGTTTCATGTTACATACAATAAAATACTTATTCCAGCTTTAATCTTCTTCTTAATTTTTGAAAAGGCATTTGATTTGTTTCGATTGATACTTATAAACTTTATTCTGAGCGAATTTGAGTATGAAAGGTCAAACTCTATGTCATTAGTGATGTACTTAGACTCCCCAAATTGATATGACTGGGCCATTAGCCAGTGCATACCGGTAATAACAGGGCAAATGATAAACATATTAGATGATTATAAGAAAATCTGTTCGAAATACCTAAAAAAATTTATACTGGTTGCATATTAGAAGAAGATCTGGAGACTCAATTGCATCTACACGACCTTTTTAAAGACTATCTGCTAACATCAAAGAAAACGTGTACCAGAAGAAAATGATTTGTCTCTTTTGCAAAAGAAACTGTACCAAAACTATGATGTACATTGAAAAATTAAAGAGGAATATGCCATTCACTACATACATTTTAAGTTTAATGTACAAATTGGTCCAAAACTGTAATAGATACATATTATTCCCCTGTTTAGTTAGCAATGGTGGATTAAATCAGACATAGAAATGAATTCGGATTTGAGACAGAAGAAGGAAATGAATCAGAGAAAGTTTGTTTTTCTTCAAACTGATGGCCACCTCCGTAATTGAGAAACAGATGAAAAATTTAAGAGAACAACAGTTAAATTATGTATTGATGAAAATACATTTGTTCTTCTGTAGTATTACAGTATTAAAGATCAAATTAACCAAACCGTTCTATGTGATTTTGTTGTGTTCAAACTAAGTAAGTTGTTAATGTACGAATTCCATTACCTAATGTCAAAGAAGCAATAATATTCACTATACATTTACGGTGAAACAGAAAACGTTTACAGCCACGTGAAGGCTGACATCAAGTTTTACGATACTAGAGATTATCTCCAGGACAATGAATTTGACATACCACAGATGAATAAGAAAGTTGCTGGTCTATTGAAGGATAAACAAACGATGTATCAATCAAAGAGGTGTGGGTCAAGGCTCAAACATCATTCATCCAGGACTAATAAAGATGAAAAAGGTATGATAAGGAATAAAACATGTGTGATTCAACAAAATTTAAAAGTAAAAATGTACCAACATTTTCAGTCTGTTGTCAAAATAATTTTTTTATCAGCGTATGAATTTCCTCAGATCATACAAGCACGAGATGTAGAGAATCAAAATGAACAAAGGTGCAATGCGCACTTTCAATGATTAACTCTTTTTGGTTGACAGAATAAACACATTACCATATGGACACGTGAGCACCTTACAATGAGAAGGAAAAACGAGTCTCATGAGCAGTTTGTTTCTTTGTTCTGTTTCGAAGTATATACAATCTCGTTTTGACATCATTTGAGATGAGACCTTTTATCAACTAAGATAGTTTAAGTTGATTTTTTTCCGTCATATGGAAGACGACCAAAACATGCGTTTTCTCTGAAATCTTTGATGACAGAGTTATACTTTTGCAGGATCGCCAATACTGATACTTGAAAATGTCTAATACTAAAAGTTTTTCTTGTCATTCTTTTATTTCTATTTTTTATTTTTTATTTTTATTTTTTACATCATCAATATTTCCACAATCATTAGTTAGAAGCAACATCCTTGTACCGTAATATAATCTGTTATCGTGTGTGCTTCTCAAATCAAGCCAGATTCAATGAATTCCAGTGTACAGATTGTTAACGCTTACATTGCTAATGTTTGTATGCTTTTGTTGCTAATCAAAGAAATACTCAGTGGCTTCTTCAAAGAGCTGTCTAAACCGGAAACCCTGGATATAAACCATATTTGACATACCATGTACAGATAGTCACTAAGATTTGTTCTATTGCAGAGTTGTAGAACTTTCAGCATCACTTTCTCTAGTAATGTAGTTGTAAAAGGAAGATTTAGTCGTTGTCATGATTGGATTTCTCAGTTAATTCAGATGTAATCGTATCGTACTGGCTTCAAATCCTGTCAAGTTCGTAATCATGATTACCACCTTGTATTATTTCTGCTGCTTTTGCAAACGTAATATTAATTCTGAAATCCCGAGTAAGAGTTCAAGGATACAACGGACTATAGTATGTTGGTATCTGAATGTGAAGTGGTATTCTAAACTTTTTTCCGTACACCACAAACTGTTCAGTTTCAGTAACAGTAGTCTGTGCGTTAACAACAGATGATCTTACGTTTTTCAGTTTTCACCTATAATATCTTGTTTAATCCTGTTTGTTCTAACATATACAGCCAGCCACAAATCTTTGCAAGTTATCATGACAATGTTGCACTCACTTAATTCGTAAAAATCATCGCTTACGTGTGATACAGTAATGTATTTAACAATCATTCAACCCAAAATGTTTACCATTACATCTTTAACATCTTCTCTCACTCACATTCATATCAAACAATACAATGAAGCTACCAGGTACAATTAAGATATTTGGCCTTAGCGTTGGTATACAAACTTGCAAAGCTTATTTGGGTTTAATGCTGCTGGGGATATGTGTGATACAATAATGTGTTTGATTGAGGTATTTATCCTGCTGGATAGAAGTTATATATTTAGCGTACATATATCGTAGAGATTTTTTCGCTATTAGTTGTGCTGAAAAAGAACCATTATCGACCAAAACGTCATTTGCCTTCTCTGCAGTCTTGTCATTTCGCAACATCGTCAGAGCCTTTCGTTGTCCAAGACGAGATTTACTGGGTATTATGAAAAAACTGTTAAGCAACATACACACTAACACTGCTAATTGTTGCTATAAATTTAACTTTTTCAAGAATATTTCACCGAAAACCAAGTATGTGACTAAACCGATTACATACTTAGTTTTGAATATTAGAAATGCTAAACACTAAATGATATTCATCACTCAAAGTATTGTATTTTTAACCCACAATTTCTTGACTGTATCAGTTCCTGATTCTTTTCAAACTGAATGTTTTCTCACCACAAAAAAATGCCTTTCCAAGATTTGTGAAGTGAAAAACTTACGCTGGCAACCAGCTTATAAGTAAAAACATCCTAAGCTTGTGGTGGTATTTCTTTCACTCTGCAACAAGTGAGCGCAATTAAAATGTTAGTTTATATAGTAGGTTGAACCTAATAAATCAAGAATTATTAAAAGGCTTACAAGTTTAGGAGCCTTACATCAATATTTGGAATAGGTAACTAAAACGAAACGGCCTCCAAAATTTCATTTAAAGAAAATTGCTTTTTATCGTTAAATATTAGGAATTCAATATTAATTTATAAAGAAAGGCTTTGATTTTCAATGTAGCAAGAGACATCCTTAGTAGTAAAACTGAAAGCATCTAAAAAGTAAAGAATGATGGAAGGGTGCTCTTAATTTATTATGGTCTGAAAAATAGCGTTGACTAAGGTTTCTCTGTATTTATGCAAATACATTTTGTAGCTCCATTATATCGACACAGTTTCTATTCGTCACATCATCAGTTCTGTTTATGTCCAGCATATTTATATACACTCTTCCATAAGCAGGAAAACTCTCTTCAGCACATTAAATAATCTGTAAGAAAAAAAAGCATTTTGATATTTACAGCCAATCAAAATAAGTATATTAAAGGGTCAAACAATGACTCCATACAAAGCTTTAGGAACTACAATAAATAGTGACATGTTCAAAATGTCAAAAAGTAAATTTCTGCAATTTTAATGTATTCATATTCACATCATCTTTTGGCAGAATTATTACTCTCTGCCATTTTTAGTCAAATTTTCAATAGAGTTGTTGTATACAAACAGATCTAATGTTTGTTTTTTAATGACACTTCTGACAATAATTTCAGAATCAACTTGATGGATTTGTTTTAATATTAAAAAGGTGTTTTTTTTAGCGGTAAGGATGTGTGTTGGATTCAATGTCAAATTCCCGTCGGATCCATAAAGTGGCATCCTAATGTTAAATTCTCCTATGACTCCCAAACCTAACTACAATGTTAAATTCCCATAGACAGCCATACCGACCCCAAATGTCAACCCTACAGATGAGTTTGACGTCAAATTCCTCTTTTGCCACATACTTGCGCAACTCAAGATGACCGGAGAGTTGACTTTTTCCTTCTCCCATACATGCCCCCATCCCGAATACCGCCCCACCCCCTTCCCCTCACACAATTACTTGTAAAACATTTATCATATTTTCATTTCTGTTCTTTTCATATAATATACAATATTCCTGTATACTTCATATATATTAATAATAATTAATTTCCTAACATGCAATGCAGTATGGGACTATTGCGTTTTGCATGAGGCAGAATAATCACAGATAAAACAGTTCTTTTTATGTGACTTACAAGAAAAAGAAAGGCAAATGGTTATTTCCACACAAGTACTTGTAACTCAGTACTGTTTTACTGTGTACAACCTTTCATACATTCTTTCAAAGCTAGAGTTTTTGTCAATTAGGGCCAGATGTTACCGTATTTATCCAATGAAAGGCTCATACTACTATTTACTACAGTTTGCAAAACACCCTGGCTTGTCATGTGAGAAATACATTATGTAAAGATTGTGATGAATTACTATACATTTGACCATGGAAAACCTATCCCTTTCTAACATACATTTTGTCTGCAATAGGTATTTTCATATATCCAAAAATTATTATGGTTATTGATAGCTGTAATACGGAAAGGAGATGTGAATGTTGGGGTGGCGGGTGGTTCACAAAACCAAATGTTTTCTGGTTATCCAGCAACATATACAGAGCACAGTAATGGAATATCATTGTTATAAAATTGGTACAAGGCTGTGGTAACATACCTAAGGGCACGCTCTGATTAAAATTTTAGTTCTGCTGATCGTGTTTTCTAATTTCTTAGGGAAATTAACTAGAATACACCATTACCTATTATTATGAAGTGCATTTCTCGATGTTTTCCAACATTTAAGTGATATTATTCAACATACATAATCCTTACCTTTCGTGTTCAATTTGGGACTTGCATAACTCTTTTTATCTCCATGCTAATATTTGTACACCTGAAGCGTTTTATTAGTTTACTTGTGTACCTAAGGGGCAAATGTAGAATAGCCCTGGATTTAATATGAGGACTGGTAAACAAAGATTGGGAAGCAGACAATAAGGTATTACTCCGGTTATGGAGGACTTTAATAGGATGTAAACTTGACTATAGATCTATTGTTTAAGGACTAGACCTTGTCTGGTGGCATTTAGAACTTTCCCATCAGAAAGCATGTACAATGAGTCAAATGATCCATCGAGTTATCTCAGACTAAAGAAACTGGCTCTTCCGTATACTACCAAGCTATTTTCTAATCCAGATAATCCCTCATATGTTGGCATATTTAAGCCAAAATATCAATCATTGTAGTCTTAAAAACCAAACTTTCATTGCATCATTTGGTATTCCATTTCATCCACATCTAGAAGCAGCAAATATCAAGCTTATCAATTTGCAAATTTATATATTCCCAAATCACTACCATGGTTTTCGTCCACTCCAACCCATAAAGCATTTTTGATCTTTTGCCAATTCAAAAAGTCATCAACCAGTCCTATTATTTGTTAGAGTTAATATAATGAAATCAGAGACTCATATCGTGGCCATACGTCCTAGTATACAGACGATTCTATGATGCAAGGATTTGTGCTTGCCACCGATTGATCCTGAAAGTTGTTGGTTAAAATGTTCGAGCGTTTATTGATGCTGAAAGATGTTCTCAAGATGATTACAACGAAAGTTTTTTCTTTCTTCGATAAAAACTCTCCAGACCTAAAAATTGAAACAATGCCTCTATTGTTTTTACACACTTATCATCATTATGCAGATATAGCATATGAGAAAAGAATTTAAAATCTACAAAGAGTAAAGTGGTAAAATGTAGAATTTACAAAGAATAAAGATGATTGTATACATGTAACTATGAGAAGAAGAACTTGCAGGGAATGCATATACAATTATACTTGCATTTGCTTCACAGGAACAATTTGTATAGACTCCTCTGGCCGGAATGTTCCGAACCTCACCCAAAATGATATAACTAAAGACGACTGAAGTAACCCTTGGTACCAAAAGCTATCACTCACGTTCCTATGTGTGCAAGTAGGGCAAGGCACATGATCAGACATATAACCCATTTCCTCTCACTCGACATATCATATATCATCTGTATTTGATTGAAATAAAGGAAGACAGAAGAAAGTCGGCTTACTTATTTTTCATTTACGCTACTAGGCGTTATCTGTCCGTTACTGACATAAATAATCGAAGACAGGGAGAGAGAGAGTTGGCTGGCTTATCTTCTTCACGGCACCATATGTTATGTTATATGTTCTAAACTGACATAAAGAATGGAAGAGAGAGAGAGAGAGAGAGAAAAAGAGAGTCTGCTGACTTATCTTATATTTTTTATGCACTGAAGGCAACGGTATGTTACCGCAGCATTCAACAATATTTCAATTTAACATATGAAATATGTGTATGAAACTCAGTCGTAACAGTTCAGAGGATGGAAACAAGGTTGCAGTTGTCTCCATTTTTACCGCATAAATTACATCAGTGCTAAAATATTTGAACTACAATGAAACCTCTCCAAACACTAATTTCAGCATCTTTTCGGATTCTATTTCCACAATGAAACAACAAGTTATTACGTCTATTATAAGCGAATAAAAAGTACATAAAAGAACATCATAATATGATTATGTGTGGTGTTGCAAATTGTAGAACATAATGAAATAGTAACAGTTTCATTTTCATTTAAATACTCAGAATTAATTAAATATTATGAATTAATGAAGCGACACATAAACTTAGAATTGAAACATCGCTGAGACACTGCATTCAAACGGTGAATCCAATATGTTACCTTTAAGAGACGTTCAATTTCAGAATTAATAATGCTAATTGGCATAAATGAAATGTCTTGTAACTTATGAAAGCCGTCATTAAAATGTGCGGCACATGAGATAAAAAAGATGGATCTCCAGAGCCATCCATGCTAAATCCAGGATTGTTTATGCGTATTAACAACCTGGCTCAAATAACTTCAGCAATCCATCCCACGTTTCACGCCGCCACACACAGCAATCCATCCCACGTTTCACGCCGCCACACGCTTTAAGATGTTGTTTAGCGAAATTGTGGAGTTATGCTACTGTGTACAATTATTATACATTTTTGTTCAGATTGTAACCTTTTATAATAGCAACCATGAAAGCAGCCAATAATATATGTGTAAATATTTGCTATTATTGTTTTAAACAAAGACTACAAGAGAAAGACTACAAAGAAGGATCTATATTTTAAATTGCATACTACTTTTGTGCTGCTATTATTGTGAGTTTTCTGCAAACAATAAATGAAGCGATGGAAGTGAAAAGTTCTATTATTGGATTTACGTGGGGCTAATCGTAAAAAGTGTCGAGACGTACCAAAGGTGGCTTCATTTTGCACCAGGATAACACCCCGCACACACATATGCAAGTCTGTAATGAAGACCTTACAAAATCTTGGCGTTTAAATCCTGTGTCACTCAACATACATGCCTGATTGCCTCCTTGAGACTTCTGACTGTTTCCAAAATTAAATTATTCGTAAGCAGGAAATCATTACGACAGCAGCGAAGAGCTAAGGGATGCAATCACCCGGTCGCTACTAATGCTGTCACGTGACGGGCTGCTGCACGTATTCATGACATGGGTCATAAGACGGGAGAAGTGCATTACGTCGAAAGAAAGTTACTTTAAGAAGGACTACTAAAATTATTGTAAACGGTTAAGAAACGTTTTCTTTACAGAGTTTGTTATCGAACATTTTGATAAATCCCCTTATTACTTTGTACTGTATAGTATGAATAAATATATTAATGAGTGCTATTCTCTGCTTTTTTTCAACTGTGGTGTACTTTGCTAATTGTTTTTGTTGTTGTTGTTATTATTATTATTATTATTATTATTATTATTATTACAGGGTTCATGCACATCCTTGAAAATCTTAGTGATTGAATTTTTAAATAGCATTGAAAGAGCTCAAAAATGTACTTTATATAAACAGTTTTTTTAAGTTTTTACGTTGTAAGAGGAATGTACAATGGTATTAGCATATTTTTCTAAAACAGATGCAGTCATGGTCATTATTTCCATTTCACTGAAACAGAATCGACTCATATTCTAAGTTAAGTTGTACTTTGAGTGCAGTCAAGGAATCCAAGTACATGTTTGATCCATAGTTTGCTGTTTTAGAATCATCTGGAGAAGAAAAAAAACCAACTGTATGCCACCTCATTATATTTATTGCATTATGTCTTTGAAAATTATGCCACGCGTGTTTTTAAAGTCCTTTTAAGGCCTTGAAATCTATACTTCCTCATATGTATTATTATTGTTATTATTATAATTATTATTATTATTATTATTATTATTATTATTATTATTATTATTATTATTATTATTATAGGTTTTGTTTATCTATCAAACAGGAAACTTAATATTAACCTTACAAAGAAAAAGATCATGATACTTGGTACGCGTGAAACTGATCACTTTAAAATTAAACTTAGTGAAAACATTATTTCTATTACTAATGAATTTAAATATCTAAGTGGGTTTTTTTTATTTCTCCAAGAATCGTAGATTCTTTAATGCAATTGAACAAGGGAATAAAAACAATGCATCTTATGTGTTAAAGAATACTTAACATGCACATCACCATCGATTTGCAATTAAAAATTTTGATCATACAGTTTTACCTTTTTTGCTTTATGTATGTAAAATCTGGGAGTTTGAAAATACTCAACTAATTGAAAACGTGCACAATGAATTCCTCAGGTACATTACCAAATTTAGGAAAAAGTAAACACACACACACACACATATATATATGTATATATATATATATGTATATATACATATATATATATATATATATATATATATATATATATATATATATATATATATATATATATATATATATATGCTGCATTCAGATCTGGGTAAGGAGCCAACCAATGTTCATATTAAATCTCGCATGATTGTTTTGTTGATCTCAATTATACATGATGCATAGGCATGGCATTGGAAAAATATAACACATTACGACAGAAAATGTAAATTTTGTAAGAAAAAGAGGACATATCTTTTGTTTATCTGTCTATTAATTTCAAGTGGAAGATCCCAAATTTGTTCAACCTTATTTGTATTAGACCAAATATTTTGAAATTTAACAACTGCTTTACTGGTAAAACTATTAAAACATGTGAAAGTTATAATGTAGAAATTTGCATAACTAATATTACAATAATATCGATTTCACGTGTGCTTAGAATACTCTCTTTATCTGTAGAGGCCAGTTATTTCAGTTGATTATTTCATCAGTTAGTTAGATATTCTTTCTGTGATACGCAACTACTTTGAAATATGTTTTGCTGTGTATGTGTGTATATTTACCTCACTAAAGAAACAAGCATTATATTATGTTAAAGATATAAAATATCTAATTGTTCAGCAGTATAAATTTGCTACCTATTTTTCATAGTAATGTACACTCCGATGGTTAGATAAAATGAAAAAAATAAATAAAATAGGAACATTGATGTAAATGACGAGTGATAGACATCTCTCAAGTCTAATTCCTAAATATTGCATATACACATTTTCGGTTTGTACCCTAAAAGCGCCTCATATTCAATATATTCAAAAAACAGTTTATACCCTAAAAGCGTCTCATATTCAATATATTCAAAAAACAGTTCGTACCCTTAAAGCGCCACATATTCAATATATTAAAAAAACGTTTGTACCCTTAAAGCGTCTCATATTCAATATATTAAAAAAACAGTTTGTACCTAAAAGCGCTTCATATTCAATATATTCAAAAAACAGTTTGCACCCTAAAAGCGCCTCATATTCAATATATTCAAAAAACAGTTTGTCACCACTTATATATTATTTGTTTCTCGCATATGCTACCTGCCTGTGGCCTGATATGTTAAAATTTGATTCTTCTATTAAAATGGAAAGACACTCGGTCAAACTTGTGTCATATCTGAACACAAATTCGATTTCAGAGAGAGAGAGAGAGAGAGTCGGTCTTAACGTACATACAGAAAAATATATTAGATTAGAAATCCGACATCTCAATGGTTTAACAATATTTATTAGTGATCTTTCTTGGCACGGTATAAACATAATACGCATATTAGAAAACAGAATAAATATAATACACACATTAGAACACAGTATAAATATAATACACGCATTAGAAAACTGCTCATTCTTGAAATACTCGTAAGTAAACAATAAAATGACATGCATTATATTTTCAATTCGACTATCAGCAAGTAGTTCTCTGATAAAGCAGCGAAATTGTTTACGATGTGAAAATGTTCGCTAATTTCTATTTAACTTTAGCTGTTTTAAAAATAGCACACCAGCGGGACAACAATTTTTCTCTATGGGAACTGTTTTCCTCTTTCTTTTCAAAAACACGCACGTCTATTTTGAATCTTTAAAATGAAAACGGAAAGTATAGACAGGAAAACAATGAATAAAGGTTTAGAAACATATTTAACTAGAGAAAGAGTCATCGAATCAAAACAAAAAATGATCGGAATTTTAAATAAAGCTACTGTCTGCAATAAGCCATAAAAAAGTGTAAGACCTTAAACTATACTATCTTTGAAAGAATTACAGAATAAAACTCACATCGTGCAACTAGGCATGTGTAGTCACTTATAACTCACATCGTGCAACTAAGCATGTGTAGTCACTTATAACGGATTACAATGCCACTTGCTGTGGGGCCTTTCACTCTTTGCTGGCGTCGTCAGCACGGCACCATTGTACCGTAAGCGCCTGTGCTTGGACTTTGTGTGCTTTAGCACTTGTGTTGTGTTTCAGATTATCTGGTACATTTATATTAGATATCCCCCCACCCCAAGCACATGATATTATTATTATTATTATTATTATTATTATTATTATTATTATTATTATTACAACATTGTAAGCATGGTGTGATATATTAGTCACTTTTCTGGTGGTGGTGTTGACAAGGTTAATTTCCAACATACATACATACAATATATGAGAGTAATTGAACAATTTTCCCAATCTCACTCACATCGTCCTCACATTATTTTGATCAAGTACTTCTTTTAATATGACCCTTAACCACACTGAGTGACATATATTGAACATGAATGTGTGCAGGCATGACCACATACAGACATATATACATAGACAAATACATATTTGCCCTCAATCAAGTAC
Organism: Margaritifera margaritifera; assembly: GCA_029931535.1. Lineage (NCBI taxonomy): Eukaryota > Metazoa > Mollusca > Bivalvia > Unionida > Margaritiferidae > Margaritifera > Margaritifera margaritifera. The sequence goes on from JAQPZY010001220.1 coordinate 1,667,859, forward strand.
ATATATATATATATATATATATATATATATATATATATATATATATATACACTGACATTCAGACAGGTTGACAGACAGACTAATGCATGCATGCATAAATTTATCCATGGATATTTACATACATACATACATACATATATACATACAAATATACATACATACATACATACATACATACATACATACATACATACATACATACATACATACATACATACATACATACATTATGAGGTAAAAAGAAAGTATTCATTTTTAAAGTCCCCCTTTAATATTACATTTCAAGAGTTTTATCCATTTTGTTAATTATGTATTATCCTAGAAAAGTGTGTGTTTTATAAATTAAATATAATTCATATATATGTACATTTATCACCTAGTAAGAAAGACACATATTATTATCGTCATTGTAAAAACAATTTGTTTTACTAAAGTTTTTCAAAGGATTTCGTACAAAGATTAAGTATATGTAATGTACTTTGTTATCTTTGCAATTTGTCTCCAGATTTCAAATATAATCATGTTGCAGTGTTTAAATTTGGTTATGATGGAGCTTTTTACTATGAAATAGATGTATACAATGTTGGAATTAGGATCTTGCTGGAGCTAATGTTCTAACGCTCTTCTCTTTTCAAAAAGTTTGCTATAGTTAACAAACGTGAACCCGAGAGCTCTGAAATGTTTGCACCATAGCTGTTATTGTCTGTGTTACATAAGTTTTGACCAATAGTATAAATAAGGAAGTCGACACGTGGCGGATCAAATTAGTCCTGACCTTCAGAATTTACCACCAACGTGTCTTATATATTAGCTAGATGCTAGTGGCCAAGCTGATCAGTATTCTACAGACGCCAGTCAGTCATGACTATGAAAAAAGGTGTATTTATTTTTGTCGTTGGTATCTTGGAATATATTCGGTCAGGTACGTCTATCATTTTCTCCGTCTCACTGACGTATATGTATATCCTTCATGCATTTTTTTCCATTTCATAGCTAACACATTTTTACTGACTTTGACCAGACTGTTGGAAAATGCAACTATTCACCACCACACTATGCAAGCCGATGATACCAAAGTTTCTGGTAATTCGTCAGTGAAGATGCGCTGTTTTGTTACTCTAAAAGGGAAGATGGTGAAACCTTTGCTTTCTTTTAGTTCTCATAGTTTGCTTCTGAGCTGGAAATATATATTCATACAACTAAATGTAGTACGTTTTGACATTTCCGAAATTTCTTTCGCAGTTGTTTTCTCTTTGAAAAGAATGTGGCGACAGTGCGTTTTATCATACCCCATATCTACATGTCGAAATTAGCTTTTATGCCGTAATGAAGTTGACCTACAGCAAAAGGTTCACATGCTTCAATAGGATCATGAAGAATCAGAAATAGAAATAAAGTGTCCTCCTGTCTAGCCGATCTGGACCATGGTTTATCGATGATGTCCGCCATCGATTACCACCATATTAGTACCAAATACATTTTCTGGTAGCCAGAATAATACTACATTTAGATGTGTTAATATATATATTCCCATCTCCTAAGCAAACCTGACAATTTAACGAAAAGTAAAGCTCTCACCATCTTTCCGTTGTCAGTAACTAAATGTCGCCTCTTCGCTGACGTATCACCATTGCACCGTAAGAAATTTTGGTGAGTGGAAGAACATTGACACCTTAGACAAACTCAAGAACATTGACACTTTAGACAAACTCAAGAACATTGACATTTTAGACAAGCTCAAGAATATTGACACTTTGGACAAGCTCAGAAAAAAAAAAAAAAAAATAGGATATCCTGAGCAAATATTTGCCAAAGTTTGTAAAACAGCGGGGTTGGTCCTACCATAAAGGATGGATTCACTTCCGGATACATTAGCCCTACCATAAAGGATGGATTCACTTCCAGATATATTCGGTTTGTTTTCTACAAAGTTTAAGTTAAAACTGAGTTCGTGAAAAAAGTGAATTAGAAAATGTGACGGACTCGCACATGGACCCGCATTTAAACATAATATTTGTTAAAAAAGAAGTAATCTATAAAAGGACGCATATAAGGAACACCTTAAGGAAATATTTTATCCCAGTTATTGACATCTTACAGTTTTACCGACTATTCAGAAAAGTCGTCAAATTCTAGTTTTAATGCCGTAGTTTGTAATGCAGTTCAACTCTTTCTGTCGAGTAGTACGTGCATACTGTATTTATTTGCCATATTATAATGCATAGTATTGCAAAAAAAATGGAAGTAACAAACATGATTTCTTTATCGACATCACTAAACATGACATTTATACGCATTTGCTCTGAATAAGCTTGCTATTTGTATGAATGAATGCATTCAGCATACACTTTAAAATTAACTGTTTATGTATAATAACATTGTAGTAGTAGTATCATTAGTAATCATCACCATCACCATCGTATAGAAGTCTTTATTAGAACGTGCATTTATTGCTTCTGTATATCATTTATTCTGTGTTAAAGCCAGGTGTAATGTGTGTTATGAGATTGCAGGTTTATTTCTTTTAGTTAATGTAAGTATACTCTTGGATATATAGTCAGTTATGGCAGGTTTTACAGCATCGATAAAATGGAGACAAAAGTACTTTGCTAGCTTAGAGACGTTGACAGACACTACTATACAGAAGCAAATAAAGCAATTGAATAGTTATTTCTATTAAATGAGTTTAAAACCCGATCAATCATTTTACAATGTACCGTAAAATAGTATAAGGTTAGCGCCCCTGTGCACCATCACCTGTAAGTTAGGCGCCTCTGCCATCTGGTCATCCACTTTACAGTTTTGTTTATTATCCCAAAGCTGACCATCTCGATGGAAACATGTATGTTAAGAGTCCAGCAAAATAGTTCCACACACTTGACCCAGTTACTTTGTTTGTTGTGATGACTTACTAATGTCATACTTATATATGTCTTGACTGTAATTTGATCTAAGTAAAAGTCTTCGTAAAAATATGTGAACATGTCTTCATGTAAAACTTTAAATTGCCCCTACTCAAGCGTGCACTTTTGTTCTTAAGCGCTTCAATTTCTGAGATAAGTAGTTTTACAGGTAGTCAAACTCATCACTTTTGGAGGTAAATAGTTCTTGCAAGGATTCCGCAATCTCATGAAGCCTAATTGAAGGTGATTGGAACTTTTGAAGTTTGAGGTTAGAGCGACTTTCCAACTAACATGTCGTTTCAACAAAAAAATACAAATAAAAAAAATTAAAAAAAATAAAAAATATGTCATTGCATAATCAGACTAAAGCAGTTTGTATATTTGTTTACTAAACTTTTTCGTTTAAAAAAATAAATGACTCAGTAGGAGATTTATCCATAGTGAAATTAAGAAAATATTCCGACCTGCATCTTGGTACCTTCGTTATTTCGTTCAGTATAACTTTATTCATGTTTTCTTTAAAAATGGTACAGTAGGTTTATTTAGCCCATGAATTTCATTTCGTTTTCCATCCCCCCCCCCCCCCACATAAGGCGTGTATTATGTTATGATCTTGTCCGTCAGTATGTTACCAAATTGGTTTCCGCACAATAACTATGTTTTCCACATTTACAGTTAACACTTTGTGGATGTCTTGCATTTCGGTTAAGGATGAACCCTAGCGATTTCTGGCTCAAAAGCTCAAAGGTCAAAGTCACTGTGACTGAAAACATGAGAACTGTTTCTGCACAACCACTCGAGTTTTTCACCATCTGTAGTTACATCACTTTGGGGATAGTTTGCACTTGAGGTAGGAAAGAAACCTATCAATTCAAGGTAAAAATAAGTAAAAAGCCAAGGTCACCGTGACTTAAAGAAGAAAAAGTTTCCGCACAATAACTGGAGTGTTCCATCATCTACAGCTGCTAATCTTTGTAGAGGCCTTGTGCTTGGGAAAAGGAGGAACCAGATCGATTTCGGGCTCTAAAAGCCAAAGGCTAAGGTCACTCTGACTGAAGTAAGAAAAATGGTTTCCCCAGAATAACTGGAGTTCTCCATCATTAATGGTTAAACAATTTTGTGGCTTGCACTTGGTGTAGGGTAGAACCTTATTTATTTTGGAGTCAAGAGGTCAAAGATCAAGATAGCTGTAATTGAGAGACTAAGCAATGCATTCTTGGCAATACTATTAGTTTTATATGACATACCTCAACCATACCTTGTGGATTGCAATTGATTAGGGATCAAAAGATCAAAGGTCAAGGTCACTGACTGAAAGACGAAAAGTGGTTTCCGCACAGTAAAACTAGTTCATCATCACTGACCTCACCCAAACTTTATATGTGGTTTGGACTTAGGGTAAGGAAGAAGCCCATCGATTTCAGCATTAAACGTGGAAAGGTCAAGATAACGCAAGAAAATTGTTTCTGCGCCAATATTTTTTTATCTACATAGACGACTATTAAACACGGGGCACACACATTATGTACCGTTTACAGTGCTCTTCTTCAAAAGGCTGATATCACCTTTTAAATTAAGTATTTCATAATGAGATATTTAGATGTATCAGTGGGAAAAAAATGATATCGCCACAGCGGCGATACCACCTTTATCGCCAAAGTGGTAACATCACTTTTGGAACTGCTGTACATATATTTAGGTATCAGCGTTTAACGGTACCTTAGCATAGTAATGGTCATATGGTGCCAAATAAAAGTAAGTTCTAAATGTTGTTTCTTTTTATCGGAAAATTAATGAAATTTTTATGACTCCTTTGTTTTAGCTGTCATTGCTGTCCTAATAAATTCATTTAAATACGCTGCATTACACTTGATTATGATGAAAATAAATTATTATTATTATTATTATTATTATTATTATTATTATTATTATTATTATTATTACACCACGAAACTTTATTGACTTATTAGGAATATGACCGATAGGTGTGCTTGGTTTACAAACATGCGAATCTGTCAAAATGTGTTAATTTGTTTTCATTTATTCTTTTATCGACTCATAGAAAGTAACTGACTGCCGAGTACTCTATCTATCTCGTTCATCTGCTCGTTCGTTTGTTTGTTGAGATTATTTTCTCAACCATATTCTTATCTCTGTTTTACCAGCACCTACAAACTTGGAAACGGTCTGGCTGAAAGATGTGACTGCAAGATTCCAGACCGATAAACGGACACTCAGTGACCCTGACCTCCCTAATAAATTGACCTTTCGTCTCAGGCGTGGGTCAGATGCTCTGACCTTAAATTTGAAGAGGAACCATGACATTAATCCGAATGCAGACGTCTATTTTGTACGAAGATCGAAAGCCGGTCGATCGGTTCTGGTGAAAACACGAAATTTGGAAAAGGAGGTAAGCTTTCAACGGGTTACAACAAAAACGTATTGTTTGTATTACTCGCTACCATCTTAAAGCTACATAAACTGATAGTAGTGTGTGTATGTGGCTATATATATATATATATATATATATATATATATATATATATATATATATATATATATATATATATATAGGAGGGCTTCTGTATCACTTATAAAATTTATTAAAAAGTCATATTTTAGTCTCTTTGTGAAAGTGGGTTTTTCAAACACACGGGGTTCGGATTTCTAAAACAGATGTACACTTTCCTAAGCACACCTGGTTATGATTTATGAAACACTTGTAAAAAATAACTCTAGGTCCTTACTATCGTACTATGGATATTTTTTGCTGATTAAAAAATGGTAAAAGGGAGGTAAATTGATATTATTATTAACTTCATTTTTATCTGTGCATAAGTTATGTTTAATAGATTAAAAAAAAAAAACTAATGAGAAAATTACAAAGTAAAGAAGTTAAAATAAGGTAGTTATCATAAAGTGTCAGCTTTGTTTAAAACAATCGTAGATAGGGTTTGTATATTTTTAAAGATATTCGACACAAAAGATATGTATTCAAATAGCCCGTATTTTTTTCGTTTTTAAGATAACAGACACAAGAATAGTGCTTATAAAAAGTGTTTATAAAAATAAATAGCATGCTGAATATTTAAGTCCAACTCAGTATCTGAAGTAAGCCAGAACAAGATACTAGTATGCCAAGAAGTAAAGAAATAAAATAACAAGCTACCAGTATGCCAAGAAGTAAAGAAATAAAATAACAAGATGCTAGTATGCCAAGAAGTAAAGAAATAAAATAATAAGATACTAGTATGCCAATAAATAGCGAAACAAAATAAAATTAATCATATGGGAGGTCATAAAAAACATTTATGTAAAAGATAAGTGGCGATTGAACAAATAAAGTATGTTCGTGACGTTGGAAACTAGCACTTCATGCTCGAGACTCAAAATCTTTTGTAAGTGATATGCTAAACAAAAAGGGCATAGAAAAATAGTAGAAAAATAGTCATGTAAACAATAAGTAAGTGTACACAAAAAGAAAAAAAAAAAAAGATCTGGAATAAGAAACGTGGCATGACCCTTCAATATACCAATCTGATTATTACTCAAAGCGTCAGAGAAAATACTGTGGAAAGCATTTTGCAAAAATGTAAAAAGGGTTAAAAAAAATGAAACAAGTTTAAAAATTTAATTTATTAAAAAATTAAATATATAAAATAAACAATATAAAATAATTTCAAAATTAAAAAAATAAACTAAAAAGTTAAAAAGTTAACAAATTGAAAAAAATAAAAAAGAGAAACTTGAAAAAAATTTTTTACAAGACCAAAACAACACAAAGTAGTGAAATGTATATTGAAAATAATGTTATTTAAAAAAATCAATGATGATGATATTACACGATTTACTGATTCCAATGCAAGTGAGAAGAAAATTAAGGCTCTAACCTGAAACAGAATTAAGACGTATACATAAGCAAAATGTAAACAAAGTCATAACGAAAAGACTTAATTGAAAAGAAATGCAAATAGGTACAGATTATACAGTGTGAGTAATAAGGTTTGCATGAATTTGTCTTTCGGAAAATAAGATAACTTGGTTCTTTGAAAGTACAGCTAGACTTAATTTGTCTTTCGGAAAATAAGATAATTTGGTTCTTTGAAAGTACAGCTAGACTTAATTTGTCTTTCGGAAAATAAGATAATTTGGTTCTTTTAAAGTATAGCTAAACTTAATGATCTGTCTTGTTCAAGAAGTAGAAAAATGAAATACAGAGCATTTTACCATAGAACAAAACCTATGAACGCAGTGAAAAGAAGTGACACGAATGATGTAATTGACGCTTATTTGACATTTGACAAACCAAATTTTAATAGGAATTAAAGAAAAGTGCAAAATGGACGCTTGAAAGAATTCAATATTTTAAATTGCACATTGATTTGTATCTATATATATATATATATATATATATATATATATATATATATATATATATATATATATATATATAGCTAGATAGATAGCATCATTGTACAAAATAGTAGCAATGAATGTTTATTGTATGCTGTAAAATGGATTTGAAATATTCCACAATAAAATCCACATTTTGAATAAGTAGCCAAGCTGTTTTAGTAAATGCCTGATAAAAACTGAAGACATAAGCAAATTTGAGAAAGAATTTGATATATCGGTAAATGTGCATGAAATAATTTAAGGGGAGAAAGCGACATGAAGATAAACTGAATTAAAACTAACAGAGTAAGTTATAAATAGAATGGTAGACGCGTTGGCATGTTGTTCATATTGGATTCATGCCATTCCAATAAGTACAAAGACGGAAGATACCATGGCGTTGGCATGTTGGTCATATTGAATTCATGCGATGCCCATATGTTCAAAGACAGAAGGTACCAATACGTTGGCATGTTGGTCATATTGAATTCATGCGATGCCCAGTAAGTACAAAGACAGAAGGTACCATTGCGTTGGCATGTTGGTCATATTGAATTCATTCTATGCCAATAAGTAAAATGAAGGAAGGTACCATTGCGTTGAAATAAAAGACGGAAGGTACCATTGCGTTGAAATAAAAGACGGAAGGTACCATTGCGTTGAAATAAAGGACGGAACATACCATTGCGTTGAAATAAAAGATTTTTTAAGGCTAGTATCGATCCAAATTATCAAACAAATGAATAAAAAATATCTATGTACAAATTCTTGAATTATTTCAATACACCAGATAAGTTATCAAAACCCAAAATATTATGTTACAGTGTAGACAACTCAAAAGATATATTTGACAGAAGAGGGGTCAGTTGCAGAATGCAAAATTTATCATCATTAGAATAAGGTTCCGTTTGTTGTTTACGGTGACTTAAAATCTCCCAGCGTACCATGCTCACACTTCCCATGCGTGTACCAGTAAAAGTTAACAGTGATACTTATCCAACAGATATATCTTTTACTGAAAAAAACAGAAACAACAACAACAACAACAACCGAACAAAAAAAAAAAATAAAAAAGACGAAAACAAAGCAACGAAAAAAAAAGAAAACATATAAGCAAGTTCCTTCAAGATTTTTTTATGTATATGAAAGCAATGTACAAATCTTTTTATCTTAAGGTGTTTAACAAGTGATTGTGTAAGATAGCCAACATAGTCTACAAGGAATTAAACCTAAACATGCACAACGTATGGTGCTCATAGAGGATGAAAAAAAAAAAAAAAACAAACATTACAATTTAAATGTAATTTGTCGTATCTGTGAGAAAAAAATACAAATGATAAATTTCACAACCATTATCACTTGACTGGACAATATACAGGCCCCAATCATAACAATTGCAACTTGAATTATAAATATATAAAATTCATATCTTTGTCCATTCTTTCAAGACACGAGCTACATCTTGCACAGTTGACTACGAATTTAAACGATACAACATCAATCAAAACAATGAAACACTTTAAACATGTGGAACATCCGTCCCCTCAAAGAGACAGTTATCCATACAAATACATGGATAGATTTGAAAAGTTTAGTGTAACACTTTTTTACAATCCAAATTAAACTTTTATTCATCACTTATCAATTCGAACACATCCTGTGATGATTATCAGAATGAAAATATGTGATGTTAGACTTGAATCATAAAACGTTAGTTGATCTACGTGACACTTACATTTTAAACAAAAATATACACTTTGATGCTATGTGACATCTTCAAAGAATTCATGTGTGAAACACTACAAACTGTAGGCAGTACATTATTACACAGCACCAGATTTAGTACATGGTGCTTTTCTAAAGCTATCTGGTGTTAAACTTGAAAAAAACAACAACTAATAATATGCACATGATGAATGAAGGTGGGGCTCACAAATGTATCAGTCTGATACCACATAGATGTGGAAAAGTAAATCACGAAATTTTACGTGAATAAAAATTATATCATTACAGATGATGGTGAATTTGATAAGACAAAACTTTATTAATTCATTAAATATGGACATATTGATAACGTCTATGGGTGAGCAATGTGCCCACATATATCGTAAAATATTCAGATGGGCAACTGATAAACAAGCTTGATGCTTTAAAGAACATTTGCAATACTCGAACTATCGAAATGGTGGATGTATGATTTTAATGGCAACATTCTAAAACCCAGTTACGGAGCCAATTCTATGCTTGAGTTGTCAGAGCTGTCGGTAGAATTATCAGTATCGAAGGAAAGATGTTTCTGGTAGTCAATCATCGTTTTTTCTTCATAAGTTTTACCCACTTTTGATACTTTTTTTTCCCTCTACATTTTTTCGCCTAACTGTCACAGGTTGTTTATCAGCCTTTGGAATACGTCTCTTTATTTCCTCGGCAATGATGTTAAGGTTAATCCCCAGTACAAACGAGTCACAGGATTTATGTAAATTGTAGTAGTGTTACTTTTTATATTTTATGAGTCGATGATACACACGAGCGATTTAATAGTTGTCAAAGTTTAGCAAAATGTTTTCGGTGGGTTTTTGGTGACTGTTTAACCTCAGAGAGACCTCAGTCACTCCCAGTTTTGCATATATCATTGGACTTTCCAGTTGGTTGTTCAAATTGTCAACCATTTGATATGCTATAAACACGTGCCTTGGTGCGCTAATATCTTGTTGAGTACTTGTTGCCATAAAAATTCTCCTCGAGTGTCGGTGTTGTGCGAGTCTGTGGTCATCGCGAGAAATAAAATTATTGATGTTCCACAAGACATCATAAATGTTGTCAAACGTTCGTCTATGGCTACAGAAGGACTTATTGATGGCATCCAAAGTGTAAATGTGGATAACAACTTTACCCGCATCGGGAACGGCGACACCATCGTGATGAATTGCATCGTTGGCGTTGCCCTTTCTATTTAACGTGACTGTGTGTTTGGCCCCGAAAATAACTTTATGAAAGTCTCTACAAAACCCAAGTATGTGTGAGAGTGGAATCACGCAGGAAAACTCCCCGCGTGCGTTAAGCTGGGCTCGACGCTGTGCCAATCCACCGTTGAAATTATCATTGTCTCTTATTACAGCGGGAGGTACTGCATTTCCTCCAGCGTTTCTGACGTTTCCAAAAACGTATTTGATATGTGTCTTTAACAACATCATAGACGGACCAACAGACTTTGCGTAATCGTCGAAGTATCGGGCGAGTCTGAGAATTGTTGTATTGACGTCAACGTTGTCAAAAATTACTTCGATTTCCTTTCCGTCGATGAGATAACGTGCGTTGCTAAACAATGCCATAATGCCGTTGTTGATAAATCAGACTTTGTCGTTGGCACCGTATGCAGTATTTTCATTGCGTACAATCTTTCCTTGGACTTCCAAGAATGCCTCACACGGAAGAAAATACCGAGATGTGTCATGAACCTCATATTATACTGGCCCGTCCTTATCTGGATCGCTAGCCTCGTACGAGTAATATTCGTAATTTTGCTTGCTTCGATCTCGCAACGCAGGCGCATCTATGTCAAAAGCGGGATCGGATACATCTTTGAATTGGGCCATGGTAAAACGTAATTTTCCGTTTATGTTTATGCATTATTGTTTCGTCTATTACCTTTTGCCGGACAACCATATTGCCAGATTTGCAATCGCTGAATCAGACAGACGTTGTTGCGCGGCTTCATTTATGATTTTACTAACCGGGGCTGGCATCGTTGCTGTCGATAGTAATGTAACCGCTTTTGGTGGTGCTCGAGTCACTTGTTGTCGTAGTCGATCTCGAATCGATTAAACCGCCTGCGATCCCAGATTTGTTAATCGATCTGCAGCAACGTTTATGATACTATCAACGACTCGCATTGCAACTTATTTAGCAATTGGTGCAGCGCGCGAAGACAAGACAGCGAGCACATTTGGTGCACCTGTAAATAATCCTCGTACAACATTACTAAAGCCAGTTTCGTAACATACCGCGTAAACGGGTTTTCTCACGTCTTAAACGTACAATTGAAACTTCATAACTGCCACTGATGGCGTCACAAGTCAAATTAACCTGAGCCGTGGTGGTAATTTTGACAATTTCTGACGCGAAATAGTAACTGGTAATGTCGGGTCCTGCATGCAGAAATCGTTTGTTTGGGGAAATCTCATTAATATCTTCAGGCCAACCAAGAGCTGTTCTCAACGATGACTGCGCAATGTGAACCGCGTACTTAAGAGATTTAACCGAGATGGCAGAGCTGAATGTGGCCTCATGTTCGCGTATGAAAATGTTAGGGTATTTTCGGGTCAACAATGTGATTCTTCGTCGGATCTCATTATTTATTGATTCAAGCTCGTATGCGCCAGTGGGAAGTCCAACAATATTCCAGGTGACGCCACCATCTGACGAAAACACAAACGAATTATTTGCAGGGAAGCCATCACACGGTTGCGATCGAATATTTGGCCAACTGCGATAAACTCATAACGATGCAAGTGCGATCTCGAGTGTGCGGGATTGCCCCGCAGTGATTGTTGTAGGAAAAGTCGCATAAAGTTATCGTTTCGTTGATGAGATTATAATCATCGAAGTAATGCTCGGGGTTGTATTTGCAACGACTCACTGCAATGCAGCATTAATTTCGCATAAAACAGGAAGCACTTCAGAATTCATCATCGGTGTGATAAAAATCATCAATGTCTTCCATAAGTTAAGCCTTAACGAGCGAAATGTCCCACGGTTCATGATGTTGTTGGTGAGCAACCGTTGACAAATCGATGTGGCCTCATTAGTGACTTCTGGTGTGTTGTTACCCGCGCGAACTGATCCCACAAGCGTTTCCAACCTATCCAGGAGTTCATGATCTGCGGTTGCGCAATCACCGATACCTTTACCAGCATATTCTTCTTCCGGTTGATATTCTTCCAAATGCTGTCTTGGGAGTCGACTTCTACAATCTTCGACATTTATGTGAAATTCCTTCCACTCTGGACCTGTTGCAGATTGCCTTTTAAACTTATCCCGATATATTCATCCAAATGTCAGATGCTTTATCATTGCTAAGTGATTTAAAATAAAGTCCTGCTACATATTCTTTCCAGTTGGAAGGAAACCGCTTGGTAATATCTTGAACATCCTCCTCAATCTTTTTGAAGTCAAACTTGTTAAATATATTAGGCTGTGGTGTTTTGACATGTGCTTGGGTAGCGTCGTTGCCTCGGACGCCTCTTCTTGGACCACAGAGATCACAGCCGCCTTTGGGCGTTGTTGAACTCCCGCAATCTGTGCTGGTAACTGTTCAATGGCTGTCCTGGCAATCAGTTCGATCATCGCTGTGGTGGTTTCCGCGACTTTCTTGACTTGTTCCGCCGTTTCAAGCGTGGGCTTGAACAGCGGCGCAAACGTTTGTTCAAAACCCGTTGTGAGGTCTTCCCGTTCGGCCTGACGCGATGCAAACATATCTTTGATACGTTCACGGTGAAGTTTTAGTCGATCCTGTACAGCTTTGTCGCGTCGAGCAGCATACTCATCTATGACATCGCTGGCGGTCTTTTCCGTTGTTAGTATATGATTGTTAAATTTTTTTGTTTAAACCAGCGCGATACTTGCGCGGCCTATCAGTCAAGTCAATAGTGACGAAACTTTACGTCTCCTGGGTGACCTCCGCAAACATATTTCGAAATTCATCCCACGAGTCCAGGTCCAATGAATGTTTGAGAGACCATGCTCATCAACGCCGTGAAATACCATTGTAACAGGATGAAGCCGGGTTGGGATTGGATAAGCGAAGACACCGAAAGCAATTGCGTTCATGAGATGTTTATTTATAAACGCAATTGAAAAGATGAACGAATCTGACACCAATGTAACAAAAAGATATCAGGAAAATAATATAGTTCCTAACATGGAACTATCAACAACAAGTAACTCAACGAGAAAAATCAAAGATGAATTAACGAATGGAATTTAAACAAACGTGAATAACGTCCTATCACCAATCAACAAATAGAAGTATATGATCTACACCATGATACAAACAAGGTATTATTTAGCACCAAGGGTGACTAAAGCATGTGATTTACATACAACTACGAATAATGTATCATTAATATCATTTTATCCACAAGTAGGACGCATGTATTATGAACTTATCAATATATCACTCAGTTAGCGATATTTGAAATATGAATTATTTAAGTTATCACTCATTTAGCGATATTGAAATATGAATGCATGAATTTATGAATTTATCGCTCATTTAGCGATATTTGAATTATGCATTTACGAATGTATCACTCATGTCACGATATTGACATAACTGATTACAACATGGAACATATATATATATATATATATATATATATATATATATATATATATATATATATATATATATATATATCGTGGCGTCCAGTTGACGACCAAGATTTATTTCCGGTTCCACCCGCTCTAGTCAATGGTCAAGGAGCCACCACGCATAGTCCGCCCCTCCCAGTCTGTTGAAGGATCCCTCGAGAGCCTTCTCATTCAACACATACCCGATGGTCGCGAAGTCTTGGTCCCTCACATCGAGAACACCAGTACCCTCTTCCGAGCCAACGTCAACAGACACAGCGTACACGTCACAATGAATCCCACAGAGTTCTGCGACTCCACATCACCAAACCATACACAAAATGCAGCTAAAGTATAACAACTGAACCGTGTAGTACATATGGCACGGTTAAGTACTTTTGCATTGATATATGTTGCGTATGCGCGCACATGAATTCGTTTCGTTATACATTACATTTTATCATTCAATGCATGCAGCATATAATTAAATTCAATATATCTGTTCAGTTACAGCAAATGGCTAACTTGAACCAGACTATAGTTTTTCTAATAGCATGGCGTTATATGACCTAGGTATTGACTCTCTGTAGAATTTAGAATAAATTCTAAAACGTCTGATATATGAAACAATTCTGTCATATAAAACGGATAGTAATAAAGAATGCAATTCTAAATTTTACATACCTCTACAGCTGAAGATTGCTCCCGTAAAGTGGTAGGCTTCCTGACAAGACTCGTCGTAATGTAATTTGTTTATAGAGAATTTGCTCTATATGTACCCTAGCTGTGATGAATATGCGCAGCTAGGTACTTGGGTTTTCACTTCAGGCAATTTGCACATGCAGCATGGGTTGAATCGCGCTCAGTATTTCGAAATAACTAGAGCCGAAAAAAATAAACCACCCTCGGGTAACGCTGTACGCGGCAACGAAACCCGAGTACATTTTCGATCACATATACATATTGATATAAATCATACACAATTCCGTGACAACCATTAAGATGTTGCAGTTGTCTCGTATTACTTTAGGCACGTGTGCATGCCGTTCAGTTAAATAGATCACATCTGTGTGTTTATGTCGACCTCGGGAACATATTTGCGCGGGATTGATTTGGTTTTCAAGCATCACATCATCGTACACGACAAGATTATTTGAGCTTGGATCAAGGTCATCAATCGAAGGCGCTTCATCGATTGTGAAAGATCAACTCTCTGTAAATACGTTCTCGCAGCTCCAAAGGCAAACCACGAATGTGTTCTTGTAAAGTATCCGACGTGGAAAGTGGCTCTCTTTTGTTTACTTCACAACACCTGTGATAGTTTCTCCCCATAATCGGGCTTCTTATACGGTGGAAGTCGCGATAGTTTCAAAATCGAGGAATGACTTTGAGTTTACGTTTCACTTGTATCTTGACCAACTCTCTGTAAATACGTTCTCGCAGCTCCAAAAGTAAACCATGAATGTGTACTTCTAAAGTGTCCGACATGGGTTTCTACTTGGGACTGACATCCTACTGATCGTACCCGTACTCATCACCGACCAAAGGCAGGTACTGACAGCGCGGAGACCATCTGGCATTTTCCAAGTAAGCCGAGTCTTTATACTCCCAGTCGTGAAGCCTCACACCGCAACTGAAACACTGAACTTTGTCTCCTTCTCCCAAGCAGATAAATCCAGATCTGGCTAAAGCTTTGGAAGTAGGTCCTTGCAGATATTTAGGGCACTTATCTTTGAACGTCTGGTATCGCTTTTCAAACTTGGAATATCCAGGCAAAGCCACAGGTAGCGTCAATTCTTTACCCATGTAGGGATGGCATTCACAGGTAGGGACACGCTTAGCATCCCCAATAAAGAAGAAAGGTCGTCCTGCATCGCAAGTGGGGCGGTAAGGCACACGCACGGCATCGCTTTCCATGGTCCCTGAGGAGGAGCGACAAGGTCGTGCTGCATCGCTAATGTCAAAGCGTACGGCATTGGTCTCGTCGCATGGCACTCCAGGTCGTGATCACATTTGGAGTCCAAAGCAGTAGATTCTTCGCTCGGTGGCTGTATCGAGTACGTCAGCATCGGTGCGTGTGTACTGATCTCTGCATTGAAGTTCACAGTAGATCCCCCACTCAGTGGTTGGGTGACATGAGTATTCATTTTCTTCTTTTGTCTTCTTCTTACTCGGTCAACGTTGGGAGTCCTAATGAATGGTTAGGCTTGGAACTGGCTCCTTTTTTATACTGCAAATCGGCGTGTCCGTACGGCAAAGTGGTGTGGTCTGGAAGTCTCACTCGTTTCTGGTACACAATTTGGTAAACTTTTCCTACAGGACGACTGACGATTTGGTGATTGGGTAACCGTACGATCTTGTGAGGTTCTAACGCTTTCACTCGAAAGTCTTCCGCTTGTCCAGACAGTAAAGCATTTTTCAAAACCTCAAAGTTCACCACTTGGCTTGTTCGATAGTTCAGAGATAATCTTTTGACTTTGCATTTGGTGTGAAGTTGGCTTTGTCGGTCTCGGTATCGGTAGCCGTAATTTTTAGGACCGCGGCTGGCAAAACTCAGAATCGTCTCTTGAGGGTGCTCGTCCGTCCAGGCTCCTAAACGATCTCCTTGGATGGTAGGGTGTGGGACCCCAGGGCGATGGATGTACATACAACTGTCGGTGTCAAAGTACAGGACACGATCTCCCAACACTTCTAAGGCTTCGTCGTACAATTTTTACTAGCATGGGCTGTCACGTAGGCTGCAATGACCACGTTGCTAAAGTCGTCGGGGTGTACTAACTTGCATTCTTCTTCGAAATTGATTAAGATAAAATCTTCACGAACGATTTCTGCGTGTTTGACTAGTTTACTTTAGTTGTCCACCAGTTTAAAGTAGGCAATGGGATCTGTCAAGTATTCCGTCTTGGGCAAGATCGTACGTTGTGCCATTTTTCCCCACAAGCAATTCAACATGACTTTGGCAAACGATCTTCTTCCTTCGTTCTTTTCTACATCTTCCAAAGCGATGCCTTCGACGGCACGGTACTATTCTTTGAATTGGGTTTCGTCTTCGGGAGTTTGACACCACGAGGAACAGCCGCTGGCTTCTTGTTTGAGTTTGAGAAATTGGTTGACGTAGCCCGAGAAAATGCCTGGATGGGAAGCGTCGTCCTTTTGGTATTGTGCTGTGGTTGGAAAGTGCCAGATTTCGTACACTTTCAACAAACGGTATCCTCGATCCAGAGCCCGAAACAATTCGGCGCTGACCCACATTCCTGTCAAAGCGCATTCTTCCTCCGTGTGGTGACAGGGGTGATCTTGGTTACATGTTTCGGCACACGTACGGCATAAAGGAAACATCAGTTTTCCTTGACAATGATGAGGTAAGATAGGATGATATAAGTTGGTCGGGGGTAAGACTTTGCATTTGATCAATCCTTCGTATTGGCGAATGTGTTCCACGTCGATGTGTTCTGTCAAGATTTCAGCGTGTCCGGTAGGAAATCGTTTGTATTTGCACACCCAAGGATACAACGAACACACGTCGATGTATTTGATTTCTTCTCCTTTTGATTCGTCTACGTCGTACAGCAAATCCGTGACATTGGTTCGTCCTCCAACAAACCGTGGCGTGGATCCAAAGGCTCGATGTCGACCACATCGTAACTTTCGGCTATGCTCCTAAGTGCGTTCGTACAAGTCTTCCATGGTGACTCCCGTGAGAGGATTTTTCATGTCTCTTTGAGGAAAATAGGTAGGGCATCCGTGAAACAACCAGCCCTGAAATTCGTACACCCTCTGAAGGTTTTCTAAGTCCCAACCATCCACTGAAAGACTGCCTATTATATTTTCTCCTCCTCAGTTTCTGGCATGTTGTATCCATTTGTCTTCCTTTTGGCTCAAGTAATGGAGCCAACGCAAGGCTTTGGCCGAGTATTGACGGCTTGCAAAGAGAGACGTGTTTGAGTCTATGATGGCTAGTTCGTTCTCGGGCATGAAGTTTTTGGCGTACACTAAGGTACAGGCTTTGGGTAGGGTGCATGCTTCCTTCAAAGGATCGACTTCTCCGTGATCTAGAAATAATTGTCGAAATTTTCCACAGCAACGGCATAAAATGTCCACATCGGATCGACAATACTTTAACATTTCACCTTGAAAGTCAAACGGTTCTGACTTGTGAGCGTGGTACCAAGCGTGAAAGGCTTCTCGGCGTTCGGTGTTCATTTCGTCGGGGTCGTAATAGTCAACGTCAGGCAAATGCGGTAGCACGACGTGTTGATTAGCTTCCGAATTGAAGAAGTGAGGAAAATATCCTTTGGCCATTTCTGTCATACCAAATGGTTTAGGCATTCGACTCAAAGGCATGGTTAAATAACTCATGGAATCTTTGAATTGCACTTGTCCCACTTTCATGTAGTGAGTTTGGCTCCGTTCATGGTGACTTTAGGGCATTCGGTACCTTGTTGTGAATAATATTTTAACAGAAACTGTCCCGAGAAATTGTGAGCCATGACGGTCGCATGGCGATGACTATCCCCGTAACGTTGAATGTCCTCTTCGCTTCAAGTGTCGTCGGAAGGGTCTAAAATCCATTCAGCAAACTCGGACAAAGTGTTGGGACCACGAAAGATTTTGTTTCACGTCCTCCTGGAATCCTACTACAATGAGGACAGTGAACGTGGATAGGTTCTTGGATGCACTTCTCACAAGGACGATGAGCGACGCAGAAATTGGGGATGTGAATGCCTGTTTCTTGCATGCATTCAAAATCAAAAAAGATGAAATCCACTTGGTTCTTGTTCCGATCAGCCTTTAATTCTTTCTTCAGTGTATTGTCGTACTTTTGCATGAAACATTGATGATCATAATCCACCAACTGCTTGCAAAAGCGGCATCTTTTCTTGCCCGCAAAAACGTGTCTCTTGGGGTTGTTGGTTCGAATCACGTGTCCACACGTGGAACAAAATTTCAATAACTCGCAAGCGCTTTTCTGCTGGTGACCTTGTGTCCTGAGATGTTGTTCGTAACAAGAGGGACTGACAAAGGTTCGTCGACACGTCGCACAATGCACGTGATTTTCAGGAAGGCATGGCTTGGCAGCTAAACAGCCCTGACATCGCACTCCGCAATGAATGTGTCGCTCCCGATTATTAAATCCTTGGTCACATTTCTCGCAGTAGTAAGAGTGTCCTAGAAATCATGTGATACTGGTGATGGCATCGAAATGTTCTTGGTGGTGATATACGTGAATGTATTTTCCCTCCGGGAAATCGGGGCCTCGAAACAGCAGAGCTCCGCGAACTTCTTGAGGGTGTACTTTCAAGGTGTAGCGAGGAGACAAGACGTCTTGAAGTTGTTGCATTTGAGAAATGCCACACACGGTCTCTTTGGGTATGCCTGCTTGTTGTAACAGGAGTTCTGCTTCTTTTCTTTGTTTGGCTTTCTCCGATCGTCGAATGTTATTCCAGGCTCTTTTCCATTCTACCATTCTACGCTCTCGTTCTTGTCGGCATACGTTTGCCCCACGACGATGGCGCGGGCTAAGCACATCTGGTCTTGAGAATTGTCGATTTGGACGACACTGAATTTGGTACTGCGAAGGTCGTCCACCAGCAACACTTTCCTAATTCGTCCGCTACCTCGAGGAGGGGATACGTGAGTCATGTGAAGTGTAGCCTTTCCATCCGTGATGGTAAACTCTTCGTTGAATTTTTTTAACGTGTTCGATTTTAGCCATGACTTTGGCTGGTGTTAATTCTGCCGGGGTGCTAAACTCGATCCAGACAGCCGACTTCAAACTTTCGTGATGGATGGACAGTCTCAACCGATCGTCCTCTTTGGCTCCGCATTGTCGTTTCAAGTTCTGTAACACAGAATCCCACAAATTGATAATGAACCCTGCAGCTTTCTCGGGAGGCACTTCAGACTTGAAGTCTTTAAAGTGGACGGTGTGAGTGTAAGCCGTAGTTCGCAATTTTCTAGAGGTTATTTTTTGCGTCTCTCGAATACGATAGTAATTTTCGGGAGCCACGGTAGGCCTTTCTTGGTGAGGGCTGGTAGATTCTTCGGGTTTGGTAGAAAGTGGTGTGGTTTCAGGCTCACTCATCTCCTCTTCGAAATCGCTAGTATGGACTTGAGCTAGCACTTCATCTAGCTGTGTTTCAGGCGGCACGGAAAGTCTCCGTCGTCGTCTCTTCGTTTCTTCTTCTGTTTTCTCATGGATTGAGCGTGATCTTTTCATCTTGATATCTGACTTGAATCTGATTGAGTTTCACACAGGGTCACTCCCTATATATATAGAGAGACCTTCCTACCCTCAGAATAACTATTTGTTATTCCACTTTCAAACAGTGAAGATGGAAATGTCAAGAAGCTATAATCTAATTCATGACTATGGCAAATACAATAAGGCTATAGAAGACAGCAAATTTCAACGCTACTGCGCTCGAGATAAAAGTCAAGATACTTGCTATATCTGCCACGAAAAAGGACATTGGGCTCCCTATTGTCGACAACGTCATCACCCAGGAAAAGAAAAGAGAGATAAAAGTCAAGATACTTGCTATACCTGCCACGAAAAAGGACATTGGGCTCCAGAATGTCCACAACGTCAACACCCAAGAAAAGAAAAAAGAGATAAAAGTCAAGATACTTGTTATCATTGTCAAGAAAAAGGACATTGGTCTTCCGAGTGTCCTAAGAAACAAGAGAACCCACCAGAGAGGGAGGAAGCAAAGGGATCTTCAACCCCAGAAGAAGAAGAAGAAGAAAAAGAACTCATCCCTCTCGTCAAGAAAAGCAAGAAAGCTAGACGACTGGAAAACAGTAAGGAAGATGAAGCAGAAGAACCCTTGATCCCTGTGAAGAAATTCAAGAAAAAGAGAGACAGACAGTGAACAATGAGCTTTGAGTGTGGTGTTATGTTCATTGTAATTATTTTAAAAGGGAATAGACCAGAATGGCAAAAAAGTAAGTGTCTTTGTGTGTTTTTGTTTTTTAGAGTATGGACGCACGCACGCACTCACGCACTCACTCTTACACAAACCAAGGAATGGGATTTAAAGTTTTACTTGATTTGGCAAATTGTATTATAATTTTTTCTTGATAAATGAGGTGGCCCTGAAAAGGGCCGTTGGAGTGTTTGTTTTAACAAACTTATGAACTGGACATGCTGAGCTTCAACTGTCTCAATTCCTTTCCACGACCAAGTCCTATTCCTCCTCCTGCTGCTGCTGCTGCTTTGGTGGTAGTAGTAGTAGTGAATGTTGGTGGTGGTAGCATCTCACTAGTAGTAGTGATAGGTTTAGAATGTTTTGCTCGTAAGGGTCTCCTTCTCTTAGGTTGTGTTAAAGAAATCTGATACATGTTTTTCAGATGTTTTAACTCCGCTAAAATTTATTTTAACACATTCACCGTTTTGTTTTCCTCACTCTCTTCCTTCTGTCCTTCACACTTCTCCTCTTCTAACTTTCTTATTTCTTCTTGTTGTTTTCTTCTTTCCTCTTCTTGCTGAAGAAAAACTTCTTCGGCTTCTCTCTGACGTTGTAAAACATTTTCCAATTCTTCTTGTTGCCTCTTTTTAAAATCGTCGATGACAGGCAAAGAGAGTAGTATTACAGCAGTCGTGGTTTCAGGCAAAAATTCTTGAGAGAGAAAATCTAAATTAAAATCTTCCGGTTGAAAGCTCACCACAGCATTCGCTGCTGTCGTCATACTCTCACTCCGAACATAAGAACTTTCCGTCGTCACAGGCTCACCCAAATACATGCTCTTCGTAGTCTCCATTATGTTGCCCAAGGTAAAACCCTACGAACGCTGTGATGCCTTTATACTCAAGATGACTTCACACCCCCACTCTCTTCCGATTGGAAGCAAAAACCTACCCGGTTGTAACGCGCCTTTGGATTGGTAGTTCATTTCGATCCGTTTCAATCCGCTCTTAGGCTATATATACCACCGCTTGTGTCATAGAGTTTCACCGTTTCTCAAGATGTATACCTCAGTGGAATCATCGAACCTTGTATCGGGAATGCTCTTCAACCCAGACTTCCCGATGTACGTCAAAAGCCTCATGGGCCATTACCAAGATGACAGATACAGCGATATGGAAAAGACGAATCTATATCGAAAGACAAGGCTGTCTGAAGCGAATCCTTTTCTACGGTCCTGACGTCCGTCGAAGCTTAAGAAGAAGAAGGCCCTCCATGAGATGCCACTTGTGTTAACTTCAACACTCCAACGGCCCTTTTCAGGGCCACCCCATTTACCCAGAAAAGATTATCATTCCAAAAATTGCCTTTCCACAAAACTTGTGTGTATGTGTGTGTATGTTTTCCCTCCCTGTTCCAATTCCCACGCCTGTTCCTTTTCCCATTGGTACCTAGAGAGGCCCACCATGTTAATCTCCCGTTAGTACCCAGAGAGGCCCCACGTTCATTTCCCTTTGGTACCCAGAGTGCTGCGCTAAAATTACAGTACCTAGTTACCCACCTATTACTACTCATGATGTCCGTTCCATTTGACAAGTACATACTTTTAACCTTTCATTCTTTAAGTCTTAAAATCTTTCCAACTTTGTATGTCATCTTGCTTGTCCTATAGAGATAATTTCTTTGAGACACATTCCCGTACAAAAACCGGTTCACCTGATATTACATGCCTTATTTTGAATATTTCCTCGGTAAAGTTAGGATGTCGTCTTTTGCAAATATAGTTTTATATTTTGAAATTCTGATTACTTCACCGATTTAAAATCTAGGAGATCTACATGTATCAGATGTTCAGTAACCAAATATATCGATCCATACTTTTGATCTGTTTTCTTCCTTAATCCTTTAAACAGAAATCATGTGTACAGACATAGGATGAGTGTTCATGTATTAATAAATTAGCTTTGGCAAAACGTTCTGTTTTCATTTTGAATGAAATACTTTCACATTCTGGTCTTCAGAGTTTTCTTAAACTCTTTCCACTACACATGCTTTTTTGTATACGTAAGTTCAAAATTACTCCGTGTTTGCCTTTTCTAACAAATCCTTAACTTCTCTGTTGTGAAACCGTTTTCCTTCATCAAGCAGTATCTGTCAGGTCTTCTTTCTTTAAAAATTTCCTCAAAAACTGCGTGTTTGCCAGCTCCTTAATTTTGGTTTTACCGTTTAGAACAGGTGTAGTTTCAGGAGACATATATCTCTTTCAAAATGTATTTGTTTCCATGTTTATATTTTTTTAAATCCTTGCATTTTAACAATATCTGCCTGCCACTGATCATCCATATGAATTACTTAGACCTTTTTGGATGGAAATACGTTTACCCTTCTTGTGTAAAGTGTAGGTAATTAGGTCAGTGAACCACTTCTTCAACTCAGCATATTTTATTTACTTCTTTTCCTGGTTAAGTTCTTTCCAAAACTGATTTATATTGTATAAGCAGCTGTACATCCGAGATCGTAGGAAAGGTGGCTTGAAATACTTTTCTTTTCTGGCCATTTTAAATGATACAAACGCATCCAGAGAATATTTTATGCTTAACAAATTGTCTTTAGAGGGTATCACCAAACCAAACATAAATCCAACGACAACTAGAACTGTTATTTCCAACAATTTGCAACGTTTTCATAGTCCTTTCAAACATAGGAATTATTTCAGAGTTATGTCACATTTTGCCACGCCAAAGGTTGCTTCAAAAATAAATACTTTATATACTGCGCTACTATGTGTTGTTTTTAATCGGACTTCGTTTTCCATGAATCCTATATCTATTTTTGCTGACTCGCTATAGATTGACATTGTAATGTTTACTTGACCTTCTATTTGTTTTGTAAATTTATCTAAATACAAATTTGTATATTAACTCACAACAAATGCGTAATTTACTCCTTCTTCATGCTGTATTGTTTTCATAAACATGCAATCGGGATTGATGCAGTGATCGCAATGTTATAATCATTAAATGTAATATATAAATCTTTGTCTATATGGAAACATTAGATGACATCTTTTTAATACTTGAAACCAGCAACTCAGTATTTGAATTCTCTTGCATGCTGTTTGTAACACAGTTAGCTTTGATTACACTTTTATTCCTTCCAAACTTGGAAACATATACTTGTTGTCTCTTGACACTAAGATGTTTGCTTTTTTGTTAAACTTAGGAAATATTTATATCACGTTTTAGAAAACTGTTGAATATATAACAATATAGCTTTACTCCAGTGTTTATGTTATTCAAATATTCACATTAAGTTGATAACAAAATTTAAATAACAAGATAGTATAGGCCTAGTGTAAAATGTTGCAAGTGTTACATAACTTCTAACTCTGTGTTTTCAAGAAATTGTAAAGGCTTTAAGAAACCCCGTATCCCGTGGGTATAAGAAACGCCCTTTTTTGACACCCTATCGTAGGATTGTTTTACTAAGGTTTACGAGTATTTCAGAAGCCCCATCTCTCTCTCTCTCTCTCTCTCTCTCTCTCTCTCTCTCTCTCTGTCTATACATATATATATATATATATATATATGTGTGTGTGTGTGTGTGTGTGTGTGTATGTGTGTGCGCGTGAGTGTGTGTGTACACAAAATGGAGCTACAACAAAGTATAACCAATTAATCGTTACCACCCAGCACCATGCTTGTGTCACTAGAAGTAACATCTCTCTATACTAATATTGCATGTGATGAGAGGATACAGAAATCTAAACAAGCCTGGGAAAAAATAATTGTGAAGAGGCCACCCACATATTTCCTGGTCAAGCTCTTGGAGTTAGTCTTTAAACGCAATAACTTTGAGTTCAATGGTAAGAACTATAAGCGGAACAGCCATGTGGACTAAGATGGTTTCCTTGTAGGCAAATATGTTTATGCGCCGATTAGAAAACCATCTTCTGGTTTGTGTAAGCTATACCACATAACAATTGGTACGTTTCGTTGATGATGTGGAAATGAAATGGCAACATGGTAGAGAAAAGCTTGATGAATTCATAATGCAAACCCATAATTTCCATCATTCGATCAAATTTCACTGCTGAAATATCTAGCACAAATAATATTTGTATGGATACAAAAACTAAAATTGTTGCATACAGACATACCCTTAATCCAAACTGAGTGAAAAACATCAATAACTTCATCCATCTAGCTGCCACCCAATGCACTGCACCCAAACATCCCATACAGTCAAGCACTTGGAATCAGAAGAATATGTTCTGATGAGAAAACTTTCGTTGAGAGGTGCAGAGAGCTAACCCAACATCTGACAAAGTTCTGACAGCGAAAGCGAAACAAAAAGCCAAGAAAAAACACCGTGCTGCCGTCCTAAAATACAAATAAAAGAAAACATGGAACGAATACCTTCATCCTCACGTTCCACCGAGATAGCCCTCAAGTTGTCGGATCATTCAAAAGCTCTGGGCAGCTACTGAATCGTGTCAACCGCTTAAATTGATATTTCCTTACAAACCAGTTGAAGCATTCCTTGGACTTAAGAAAATGAGAGAGACATGCTATGCAGGGCAAAGCTAGAGCCACTCTCAAATCATAGCTTTGTGGAAACAAGAGATGCAAGACTTGCTAGCACATGAAAGAAACAAACACCTTTTCCAGTACAGTCTCAGTTGAAAAGTTAGGCATTCACAGGCAGACAATAACATGCAACACAGAAAATGCGATCACCCTCATTAAATTTAATCTCCACAGATCACATTGGCAGACTGACAAAATGGAAAGAAGCCCTGTGGAGGAAAAATTATGTTAACCAGGTCACTCTTTCAACTATTATAATCCTGATTGGAATCGCCCAGAACTAAAAATGGAGCACGCAAATTAGGAAATACACAAGAGCCTATTGGATTCGATGGCTGCGAAAACTCAGACATCAGTATCAACAAGAATCCAAGCAGGCACTTTCCCGTTAACAGATAACAAGACATTTCCAAGTTACAAAAATCATATTTTTCTGCCATTAATTCGCTTTCTCAAATTCATGATCATAGTTTCCATAACTTTGTAACCATTTTTTATAAATAAATGAAATATATATAAAAAAAATGCATTTAACTTATTTTACTTATTTAGGTTTTTATTAGTACCAACTAGTTTTAAGTAATCGTCAGTTAAACAGATTACTATATCCAGGTTAAAAGAATATAATTGAACAGTTGTCGACGACCATATATATATATGGCACAAATTTGTATTGCTGATTTAGTTGCTTCCGTCATGAATTATATTCCCTTGTTCTAACCACATAATAAGTAGCACAGTACAGCCTTACTCATGTTATTCATTCTTTTATTGTTTAATTTTTATTGCAAATATCTAGTCAATCATCATGTAGATTATATAAAGTAATTAGGATTTTTTCTTTTCTGTTGTTCCTGTCACGTTTCTGTGAAGAAAATTTCTTTGTAGATTTGTACCCTTCGGAAAGGAATTGGTAGTGTATATATATATATATATATATATGTATATATAGACATATATATATATATATATATATATGTCTATATATACATATATATATATATATATATATATATATATATATTTATTTATATATATATATGTGTGTGTGTGTGTGTGTGTCTTACTGATCTTCGCACCAGACACTTGGTCTCGTGTCAGTCACTACATTTCCCTCTCAACGCTCTTATAATTTTGAATCCACATATGGCGCCTAATAAAATTCTTACGTAGTCAAACGTTTTAATGTTTTAATTTTTCTTCAAGCGGGTGATCATAACTAAAACATTAAAGAACTGCCTACCTACGCACCTAAAACAGCAGCTTATCATCAATTTGACCTGTTTAGCTATCTACCTATCCTACCAAATACCCACCACCTAATCAACTAATCATCCATATACATAATCACCCCCAGCGTTATTACCTACCCAGTTACCTACTTACAAACTTACCGACACAAATAGCTTCTTAAGTAGCAAACTAATTGCAGTCAACTTACATACTTATCTACCTACATACTTACCGAAATATATACAGGTTTAAGTACCTACTTACCTGCCTTCCTACATTCCAATCTAAATTTACACGTACCGGTATGTATTTGAATAGGATGTGGCTTACTACCAGGACAGAGAGAATGGGGCATTCATGACCGTCAGATGTGTCAAAAGATCAAATGAACAGTATTACAGAGTCATTGTAAGTATATTATTATATTAAAATGTACAAACTATGTGCTGCACCTGTGGCCACAATTATTAATCAGAATCTCTTCCCTGTACAGTATAAGATTAAGTTGCCTAGTGATTTAGAGCAGTTGCATGTTATAAAGGTGCAATTTCTCAAAGCCTTACAGATGAAAAATCCAAGACAACAGATTAGATGGATACGCACACACCTACACGCTCATGTTTGTTAGACCTGGCAAGTGACTACCTTTATTATTCTCAGGTTCTCATTTGTTCAGAATAAAGTCCAGAAATACAACTCAAGACCTATTGCTCCAACTTGGTGCATATTATATTCTTTCGTTTCGCAATAATTGCTCCATTGCATGAATCCTAGGTCGTAAGACTTTACACGCACATGTATACGCATATACTATTTCACGCTCTATGGGAAGGTCACAAGTCACTAATAAGAGTACCCACATTTTATCTCGCTGCGGTGATATCGCCGTGTTCAAAGGTGTTACGGAGTTGTCCTAAGGCGGTTAGCTCTAAATCCAGAAGAAGCGGGGTTCGTCACCATCACCACAACAACGAAAAGAAGAACAACCACCATAGTATGGCTGCAGGTAAAATAGCGTTCCAAAATCCACAGCAAGAACAGCAAGCCTTGGTTGTTGTAGATATATATAGCGGCAGGTAGAAAAAAATTAAAACTACTGGCAGCAGAGTCCCGAAAAATATCTAAGACAACGGGTCGGCGAAACCTAGGACAGACATAAATATATTCTTTCTCAATGTGTCATATATATCCGTATACTCGTACTCATATTTTGGTGGTAAGGCACAATTATTACAGCGAGGTCAGTTATTTATATGCCCTTCAGAATAAGCCTTAGAATATACTTCGCTATCATTTACGGATAATACTACATTAGCATTATACAGACTGCCTTGGTTATTATCATAATTATCATCAGAGTCAATAGAGTCATGATTAGGGTTAGGATTGTCAGTCCAGCTAAAGCGTTAAGAAATTACCACTATTATTGCTACAATTACCACTATTATTGCTACAATTACCACTATTATTACCACCCTTAAGGCAACTCTTCTTGCGTTTGCTTATATTGTTTACCATTACTTCTTTCTCACGTTTTATTCTTTGCTCTTTCTGTATTTCGATAATTTGGAGATGCATTAGACACAACCTTTGGTTATGGGTATTGATATTGGTTCAATTGTGGGTGCAATTATAAGTAAAACGTTAGGTATTGATTGGTATTGATTCAGCTAGGTAAAACATTAGGCATTGGTTCAGTTATGGATAATTATAATTGTTTAGGCAGTGATTCCTCAAGTACATTTTAGTCACTATATTAGCCACCTTTTCAGCTAATATATTACCTACCTTTTCAGTCAGTATTTCAGCCACCTTTGCAGGTACTATTGCACTCACTCTCTTAAGTATTTTCTCCGCTAGTCTATGCATTTATATCCAGCACGTTATTTTTGATAGCTCTTAATACCTTGTCCAGACCTCGTTTGGTATAGAGAAGAATATATCATACATAAAATACAGTGTCTTATAAACTTATATATGGAGTAGATAACAGATTATTATAGACAGAAGGGATACCAGCTGATCCATACATTATCTCTAGAAACTATGAATAACCGGATTTATATAATTGGTATTCTTGTTACCGCTACTAGTTAAACCACCACCACTAAAGTTTAAAAATGAAAGAAGAAATGAATCAAGGGATAACTTGAGAAAGGAGAAACCCAGTCTCACTGAGATCTTTAATTATATACAAATACATACATGTTCTAGAACGGAAACATACGAATAGGAGACAGTAGTTACGATCTTCGACCAGAGGAGACTGATGTCACATCAAGAAACTTGTTGGAAGTTCCAGGTCTTCTTGGCAAACGATATATTCTACAGGACCAAGAATATATACAAAGAGAAAATTCAGTCGAAAATAAAGGTTTGCAATATCTTATTATATCTGGAGAATAGAATACGCAAAAAACATTCTTTGTATTATTTATTTTACTGCAAAGCAACGAATGTATCATTTATTTCCTGAGCACAATTACAACAATTCGGCGGACGAAGCACGACGTATATATATATATATATATATATATATATATATATATATATATATATATATATATATATATATATACGTTTATTTTGCGATATATTTCCTCTGTTATAATTCCAATTAGGCAATGATTACTATATGTCGCTGTATCAAGTACGGTTTAAAGACATTTATTTCTCTCTTGATTTAAAAGGAAAACGAGATCGGGAGAAATTACGAATATATCACTGTGATTACAAGCCTTGTTTCTCTCTCTTTCTCTCTCTTTCTCTCTCTCTCTCTCTCTCTCTCTCGGGACTTTGGTTTAAATTCCTTTTTGATACTTGTTTTGTATGAAGGTAGAGGACAGTGACAAAAGGCAGGAAAATAAAATTAAACTTACCTCACGGTCCTTTGATGTAATAAAGAATATTTCATCTTGCAGATGCAGCACACGTCAATGAGAAAAATGTAGAGCAAGATCTTGTAGCTCTTCTCCGACGTTTCGAAAGACAAGACAAACAAAACCATTTTGATTACCCAGACGCTACGTTTTTATCCCGAAATGTAGCAGGTTTACATAATAGAGGGGCAACAGGTGAGAACAGTTGTAGTGGTAGAATCATGGGAGATGGTGCAATATTATCACGTATAAAGATGGTTAGATAAAATAACATATGAAAATGGTAAAATAACCCAGGATGACATTGATAAATTCAGTTCTATTATATTATATGCCATTCATGGTTTTAAGCCTTCTGTGAATATACCTTTGTATGTAAGAATATAAGAGTTTACATAGAAAATATTGTGAACACAATTACATCAATGTATTCTATATTAAAAATACAAAAATGATACTCATTTCTATTTATTATTAAAAATTTGAGCTATATAACATGAATATGTTTTCTCATTGCAAATTATATACACAGATAAATCTCGCCAGCTAAAGGACGTCTACTACGTCAAGGTCGTAGTACTGATAGATTCAACAATATGGGACTTGTAAGTGGTCTCTTTGCATGAAAACATATATATCTATACATTTATCTATCTATCTATCTATCTATCTATCTATCTATCTATCTATCTATCTATCTATCTATCTCTCCCTCTCTCTCTCTCTCTCTATATATATATATATATATATATATATATATATATATATATAATTTCTTAGCGTAAATAAATACATACTTATATCTATCAACCTACGAATCTACATTCCTACGTCTATCTATCTACCAACCTTCCTGCCTATTTACCACCCCCAACTTGTAGTTAATTCTCTCTCTCTCTCTCTCTCTCTCTCTCTCTCTATATATATATATATATATATATATATATATATATATATATATATCCCTGTCAGAGCAGCAAATCAAAGTTTTTGGAAATATTTATTGAGCTAAACTGAAAACAGGGCAAAATTGCCTTGATTATGTGTCACAAAATTAGTGAAGTGCACAGGTATTAACGAGAGCCCCATGTTCTACTCTCTGTTCGTACGAGCATACAGTATTTATGACCAACGAATTTCGGCGAATTTCAAGTGCTATATTATTTGCGAATTCTCAGTGCGATTGGAATATATAATTGTGATGAATCCATTGATAATTAAAATCCTATATTTTCGCGAGTTTTTATTCCCGCCAATCCGAATCGCGTAGCAAAAGTCATGAAAGTCGCAAACAAGACGCAGACAAAAGGCATCGCAATCATTTATGACGCAATTAAATTTACTACTGTTACTTCTTCCTGAGAGTGAGATAATTTAGCAAATTCTCTTGCATATTTTACATCCCTTTTGTCATACACAAAAGCATACACACGCACAAAGCACGCACACATACATAAAATATATATTTCATCTCTACTTGCAGACATTCATCGATGGTAAGATACTTAAGCCCCTATGAGAGAAAGGTTTCAGTGAAGAGAAAGATAAGAGAAGCTTACTCACACATTATGAACGGTGTAAGTAATGAATTCTTAACCACTGGATACATTAACATTCCTTTCATTTACATACTACATATTTCTAAAAACAAAAAATAGATTTGGATTGGAATGTTGCGTAATCTAGCAGGACATACAAAATCTCTTTTAGATTGCCTAAAAAGGGAAGATTTTCGAGTTACTTGGATGCATCTCATTTGATTTATTTTATTGAACAATAGCTTTTCTAGATGTAATTACAATTAAATTTCCCTAAGAAGATTCCTTTGTAAACGGGTTACTTTTTCATCCTGCCACTTTTGTATGACTGTGGGCGGAGGGGGGGGGGGACAATTGTCCAGAAAAGGCAGTTATAATACTAAGCAGATGTTCATATATTGGCCACCTCTATAAAACGGGCAAACATTTAATATTAATAGTGTCCGGTTTAGAGAACGTTCATCTTTCTTTACAAAATGTAAAAATCTTTATGATGCTAAACGTAGATAATTATGCATGTTATACTTCTTGTACATCCTCTGAGAAGAATTTAAAAAGCTATTTTTTAATACATTTTCATTCTGATATCGTAAATTATAAACACTGTAAAAGACTTTATTTGTACTTTCTCATAGGTAAACATGCGCTACAAAGATATAGAAGATACTAGTATATCAATCAGTGTCATCCTTACTGATTTTATATATTTCAAGGTAAGAAATTTTGTCAACTCGAGATTCCTGCACGTCATTGAGTGCTTGCGATAGAGTGTATATTTTGTCCGTGAACATGTGATTTAATGTAAATCCTCTGTTATAACAAATATAACAAATGTAACATTCTGATTTACAGTAAAGGTGGGGAGAGGTGATGCTGATTCTAGCGACTTGAAGTAGGCGAAGGGACTGTAAAATTCTAGTTTTGATATAAGCGATCCATCAGATAATCCAGAAACAAGTCTGTACCATACAGGAATCCCTCTCTTCTGCAATGGAAAAGATGATGCTCTGCTCGAACAATAAATACCTGTACAAAGTTCATTACAGAGAGGATATTTGCTTGAAACGAGTGAATAGCGGATATATTTCATCGAGTGGGTGACAAACTCAATATTTTCACGAATGGAGAAGCCACGAGTGAAAATACTTGAGTTTTTCACCCACGAGCTGAAATATATTCGTTATTCACTCGGAGAAAGCAAATATGCTTTTTATTTTATGCTTAAGCGTATTGTCTAGATATTTGTGTAACACACTGAAGTATATAGCTGATTTCTTACTGCATCCCGCGCGATAATGTCAGCAGTTTACCGTTTATAGTTGCTTTGTTTTGTGTATATTTGTACATATAATATCTGTTGTTACATATTTGCTCCTTCCCAATTCAAGGTAAAACAGCAGATAAAAAGAAAATGAAAAAAAAAAAAATTGCCCGTTGCTGGACTTGAACCCGGTTCGCCTGGATGCAAAACAACCATCTTAACTATCTTAAAGTTTGAAATTTCTTAGTTATAATGTTATCAATGTCTATTGACGGCCAGTGAAAAAATATTACATTTTTTCACTGCAGTGAAATATCACAATTATTTCACTCGGAAAATCCAGTAATTCATTGCCTAGCATAAAATAAAATTAATAATTCTCAAATAAGGCCCACCTATTTCTGTGTCAATGTCAGATTCATCTCATCAACTGAAACAGTATGGCGTTGATGTTTAAATGGCAAAGCTCGTGTGGCAAAGTTTCAAAATGTAATAACTTATTCTTTATTATCTATATGAATTTATGATAAAAGGTTAACTGAATAAAATCTAAGTCCTTCTGCCCACATTTGAAGCCATCTAAAAAATACAACTTTTCCTTTATTCAACAAAATAGTTGCAAACAAGATGGTATAATACTACTAGAAGAGAGACAGTTTCCGTTACAACAAAGCTTACATTTCTCATATCCCCAATTATACAACAAAATCGGCTTCAATCTCTGCTTGATTTGTTGGTGGACAATCAGGTTGATTTATGTTGTAATGTTTTGCTATTCTTGTTTAATTTTGGAAAAGCATTCGATTTAGGAAATTATACATTTATTTCGAAAGTTTTGAGCTTCTTTAAAATGTTTGTTGTTCCGTTAAAAGAATGTCTACTCCATTTTATAATGATATAGTGATATTACATCTTGTTTTATAGTGAATGGACATGCATCCCCATGGTTTAGTATTCATCGCGGATGTAGACAAGGGGATCCATTGTCCTCTTATTCCCTTCTAATGTGTGCTGAGATATTAACAATAATTATGAACCATAATAGTAGTATTATGGGTATAACTGTAAATAGAATAGACATCTTAATTTGCAATATGCCACTGACATTCCAGTATTTATAAACTACTCAGAAAAATCTTTAATTAGTACGGTGTATGTATAATAGTTGTGTGCTTAGATCTCAGGCGTCTTTACGCTAATTTAGATAAGACAAACGTTGTTTAATTTGGGAGCATAAAACACAGCAGGCAAAATTGTGTGGAACGTCTAATCTCAACTGGGAACTAAAAGCTTTTACCGTTTTGGTATATACTTGTGTACCTATCTAAGCCAGATACCGAACACAAATTATGTGAAAATTTTTAACAAACGGAATAAAAAATTGTTGAGTGAATATTCCTAAATACTTCTGACTTCCTATGAGAAAATATTAGAGCTAAGAACTCTTGTATTGTCAAAATTAAACCACCTATCATAGACCTTCGAAACTAGTGCATCTTGCACTTATACTAAAAGATGCCAGAGGCACCCGCAATATTGACTAATGAATTACTTTAGTTTTTTTTCTTTAGAAAAGGTTTTTCCGTCACATCCAGAAAATGAAACAGATACTAATCAGTGGTGGTTCCAGTATAAATTATTACATCAGATACTAACCACTAATACTTACTTGATTAAAATTATATAGGATATTACTTACTAATACTTACCTGACTAAAATTACACTGGATGTTACGTACTTATACTTACTGGACTAAAATTACATTGGATTACTACTTAATAATACTTACTGGACTCAAATTACATAGGATACTACGTACTAATACTTACTGGACTAAACTTGCATAGGATATTAAGTACATAATATTTACTAGACTAAAATTACACCTGATATTACGTGTCAGTACTCATTGGACTAAAATTATATATTATATTAGGTACTAATACTTATTGGACTAAACTTACATAATATATCACGTATTAATACTTACTGGACTAAAACTACATAGGATATTACGTACTAATACTTACTGGACTAAACTTAGTTATTAATACTTACTGGAATAAAATTACATATGATATTACAGTACGTGCTAGTACTTACTGGATTAGCATTATATAGAATATTACGTACTAACACTTAGTGGACTAAAATTACATAGGATATTACGTACTAATACTTACTGGACTAAAATTATATAGGATATTACCCGCTAATACTTGCAGGACTGAAACTACATAAGATATTACGTACTAATACTTACTGGACTAAAATTATATAGGATATTACGTACTAATACTTACTGGACTAAAATTGTATAGGATATTACGTTCTAATACTTACTGGACTAAAATTACATATGATACTACGTACTAGTTCGTCCCGCACAGCATCGCGAATGATATCCGCGTCTGTAGCTCAGTTTATTTTCAGGTCAGCGTCCTTAAACGTAAGTAAAAGTACCTAATTCATTTCGCGCACAAACTATTTCAACACCATTCGAATCGACATACAGAGTAACAGATCTCGTTCAATACATATTATTTTGTGTTCTCTAGTGAAAGAAAATGAGACGGAACTCTACAACTCATATTAAATCAGAGTATGTTGGTATATACAGTACTGTATGGAAAATATCATATTTTTGTCTTAGTCCATAGTACAGTCAGCACATATGAAGTCTCAAAATAACCGTTTTAAATTGTGTGGTAATCAATGTTGCTTAAGGCTGTATATCGATTGCACCCCCCAATAATTATTTACAGTCTATACAATCAGTCTAGATGCTGATGGTGTATTGAAGGTAACATTTGAAACTTGGGATGAGTGCGTTGGTGAATACTGTGATGCAAGGTACAGTGGGTTTAAATTTCTTAATGATGAAATTAGAAGGAGTCTAAATGAAACGTATGAAGTTAATTGTTTAATTAGGTTCATTATTATACTTTTAATCAAAATGTTTGCATCCCATATGATATGTAAAAATAGGGAATTACCTTTCTGCAAAACTACTGGTGTGACAGTACACTGTAGTTTAGTTATGAAGTAAAAGCAGTGCAATATTTATTGTTGATGGTTTAAAAGAGTGAGTCAAGGATTGTTGTATCAAAGTTTATGTACAATATAGGTCAAATTCACCAGGATAACATATTCATTTTCAGAGACATTTAGATTGTGGTCAAATGATAACTGTGTTCTCTACTAAATCAGATGAGACAAAAATGAATTATCTAAGCATTGTAAAATAAACAATGTACTCCCTTTTCAAACTTTAAACATTAAATGGAGCACATAATAATAGAGTTTTCTTTTGACTGAGGTGCATTATACATTTAAAATAGTAATTTCCACGCATGCACACATATATCTGTAGGTTACATGTTTGAAAACAATATTGTACATTCCTAAACCTACCGTTAAATCATGTACATCAAACAGTAATAATAGAATAAACACTGTTGCAGTTCCTTTCATCATTATATGAATTCAAAGGGAATGGCATTCTACTAGCCAAGAATAGATGTTTAGAAATCATGAAATGACCAAGTTGGACATCCAATCTGAACTCTTTTCATTTACAACGAACTATACCTGGAGAGTAGCAATAGAAAACTTTCATAATGGGTGGATGACAGATAATATGCCATTTAATAAGTCTTTTACTGGTCCATGACCAGTAGAGCTGAAAATTTGGAAGAAATCTATTACTATCATCATTAATTTGGAACTTGTATTATTATCATGTTAGAAAACTTTTTCTGACCCTCACCGTCCTATGTATGCTTCAACTGAAAATTATTTTAGTTACATGTTGTTATTCAATTTATGTTGTTTTTATTTAAAATAAATTAAATTGTATGAAATATGATATAGTGTGAATAAATTGAATAATATATATATATATATATAGATAGATAGATAGATAGATAGATAGATAGAGAGAGAGAGACAAGAGAGAGAGAGAGAGTTGTTTTCTAAATTTTAAATTGTGCATAAAATATTAATAAGGGTATATCTCATATCTAATCATTGCTTGATAATCCTGTGAGCATGTTATATTGAGTTACGATAAAAAGTTTTTTTGTTTATCAATTTTATTGAAATATAGTCAAAAGGCATATACAATAGATAAGCAATGCTTATGAACAGACAGACAAATGAATGAACGGAGGTGAAATCAATATTTTCACACTATTTTATAATGTGTGTGGACAAAGAACAATCACTGTGGAATACAATATAACTTATGTAATGTAAATAAATAAAATATTATTTGGAATTAAATATTGCAATATGTGCACGAGTGAAATAATTGCAATTTCTTTTCACCTTTACGTTCTTGGGATGTTCTTTATGCTGTACACCAGTCTGTATTGTCATGTTGTAACATACTGCAGTTGCAGTTCATCATAAATCCAGGTCTTATTTGTAAAAAATGCTTAACCATTGAACCCTCTCTTTCACAATGACAATCATTTTAACTTGGCCAAAACGTATTTTTTAGTTTTTCTCTCATCAAGACAATATATTTGTCCCCTATCCATAGCATCGATTTTTGTCCATACCAGTGCCAAATTCAAAATATTTATAGCCAGATTGGCAAAAGTATGTACCTTTAAAATGAAAACAATGTACAAATGAACAGATTGTTATCAAAGATCTGGTGCGGTGGTGGGGAGGTACATAATTCTCAATTAACAACAGAGGCACAATTTTTTTTTATCTTTCATGTGTTTTAAAAATGATGCTATAACCTTGCTCTAAAAAAGAATTTCGAATTTATATTGGATTATACCTATATAAATCAAGACAACCATTGATAACATTGGACTGTAATGAAAATACAGGGGCTATGTGACAAGAGTGTAATGTTATTTTTGAGGAACTTAAATATGGGTGTTGCATAAATACATACGCATGAAAATAAATAAATGATTTGCCTTTAAAAAGTCACAGATAATACACTGAAGTCGAGCAATTCGGCAATCATTTAAAATAGTGCTTAAGATACATTTGAAACAAGTTGAAATAGATCAGCATTATCATAATTATTATTAAAATTATTATCCAAAGCTGTTTACTGTGCATTTCTTTACTTTACTAATACATTCTGGACTAAAAATTACATAGGATACTACTTACTAATACTTAATTGACTTAAAATTACATAGGATTTTTGTTACTTACTAATACCTACTGGACTAAACATTACATAGAGAATTATTACGTAATAATACTCTACTGGACTAAGATTACATAAGAATATTACGTACTAATACTTACTTGACTTAAAAAACTAACATAGGATGTTTACTTACTAATTTTTGCTTCACAAAAACGGGTATATTGAATGATAATACGAAACTTTGTACAAAAAAACAATCAGGAAGTTCCTCTCATTTTTTTTATTAATTTTTTTTTTTTTTGGGGAATGACTACAAGTAAAAAAAAACTTTTGGCACACATAAACTGAATTAAAATTACAAAATTTCTGTAACTTTTGGTTTTATTGAGTCAGAGTCAGAACAAGTATCAATTTAGGATGGATACAATATTAATAACAACAAGCATAATTTAGGATGGGATACCGATTATTATTAAACAACAAGTATAATTTTAGGTGTAGATTTAATATTATTATTAACAACAATAATGTTTATTATATAGAAATAATTGTGTGCGAAAAATACGCCAATGTTTGAGCTAGAAATGAATATTGTATAAATATATACCTCTAAACTGGTAAATATGGGATTGAAAAAAATTATTGCCTTTTTAAAACAAGTCAGCTTTAGAAGATTGTCTTAGTTTCATTGATCCACAGACTATAGACTCGCTCCCGCCCGCCCCGCTCGCCTCCCCCACCCGATATTTTATATGCATTGATCATAAACGACATTACAAGCTATATGCACATATCTATATAAAATTTACCATTATTTTGCACACACACACGCCACCACATCTCCTCTTCTTCTTGTCTCTCTTCTGTCTATCTTCCCTCTCTCTCTCTCTCGCTCTCTTCTCTCATCTCTCTTCTTATATATATATCTATATAAGTATTATTATATTATATATATATATATATATAATATTATATATATATATTCAGATCTTGTCTGTTTGTTTTATATGGGAAACAACGTGGTTAGTTTAAATCAATATTTATAGTGTATATATTGCCTGGGGACTTAAAAAAACTATGATGAGATGGAATGCATAAATTCTTATGCATATGTTGTTAGTTATACATTGTTTTCTGTTTAAAGTTATAAGTGATATACTGAAAATTTCGGTTTTCCTTAGTTTATTGGTATGTAAACATAATGTAGAATAGGCTACTTGTCTCCAAAACAGTCATCTCTTCCTCTCTCTCTCCCTCCCTCTCTCTCTCTCTTCTCTTCTCTCTCTCTCTCTCTCTCTCTCTCTTCCGTAACATTAGATGTTGTTTTGTTGATATTCATGATTTGCACTGATCATTTATACCTATGACCACCTATTATAATGTAGTATGTTTGGATGTTCTCTGATCAACAAGGGCTATCCATGTACTGGGAAAATAAAAGGATATAGAATATGTCATTTTTGTCCATGTCACCTCGTGTGACCAGCCTCGTTCGCATTTTGATACTAAACTAGGAAATGAAAATCAACAAAGGAAAAAAATTACTACATCGTTTTCAGTTGTTTCCCCCATTTTTTTCATGCATGGAGGGAAACCGAGTGTTCTGCAGTCACTAGGATTCGTTTCCATTTGTTTCCTATTTTGTTTTTTAAAGCAGCAAGGGCAAGCAGCTTTCCATACAAGATTTCTAAGGTGAGACAAATGTCAACGGAAAACAACATAATTTTAATGCAGCGCACTTTTCTTTTTGATCCTCTTAACTGGGACCAGGACATTGGCGATAATCATGTAATCAGAATTCGCTCACCACGCAATTGCTTCTTTACAAGGTAAATTCTGGATACACTGACTATTTTGTGGAATACGCCCAAATTACACGCAGAATACGTTTCATACGCGTGGAATAAATGATAAGCAAATTATAATTTCTCCATCTTTATTTTCTCATTAAGAGTAATACTTTGTAGAAAGTTGTAGCTCACGGAATACAACATTAACTCTTGTCTCAGAAAACTCAAATTACACGTTATAAAATAAGTTTTGGTCTTTCCAATTATGTATACACAATATGCCTAGGGTATGCAAGAAGAAATTCAAATCCGGATTCCAAAAATTTTGCATATAATTATTCCGTAAAAAGTGATTAAGTAA